>JAXIUT010000048.1:7666842-7686199 GCA_035586675.1 Eurytoma californica
CCCCCCCCCCCCCCCCCCCCCCCCCCCCCCCCCCCCCCCCCCCCCCCCGCGCACCGCCGCGTGGAGAAAGAGATCCTCCGCCCGGGCGCTCGCGGTAAAAGCGAGGAGCACCGGCCGCGCACGGCACAGACAGCATCATGCGCTCGGTGAGTAACAAACGCCGCACATCTTCTTTCACGCTTGCTCTTTCTCCCATTGTGCTGAGCTTTCTCCGCTCTTTCTCTCTCTCTCTCTCTCTCTCTCTCTCTCTCTCTCTATCTCTCTCTCTCTCTTTCTCTCTCTCTTATGTACACCTCCGAAACTCCTGCTTTTCGAGTGAAGCTAACACAATCCTCGCTCTAACACCAAGGATGGGATGCTGGGTAGATCGTAAGTGCCCAAACTGTGCCGACGCTCCTTCCTATAAGTGCAGCGACTCCTACGGGGCACGGCGGAGCAGCAAGTGACAGTGAGTGATTCGCCGAAGCCGCGGGACACTAAAGGCGTTAGAAAGCATGCGGCTCGGGTGTAAATAATGAAGTGCGCGAATTAGACGTCCCAAGTGCGCGTAAGGAGGATCCGTCGCTCGCCCGCGCCGATTCGAATCCCGCCGCGTGAAAGTCGCCGCTACCGGATCCGCGCAACGCAAGCTTCCGCGAGTACAAAGCGATATATCGAGCGGCTTAAATTTGTGCGTTCAGTGCAGCAGCATCCCCTCTATTCAGTAAGTTTAATCCGCGCGTTAATTGGAATTAACGTGCGATTTCCGCTGGCATTTAAATGGTTTCCTTATACCTGTATTTATTAAAAAACCCTTTTAGAATCAAAAACTAAAAAATAAAAAAATACTACGTAAATGCTACGTTAATGTCATTTAACGCGTGCGTGTTAAACCTTTCGGAATAAGGCCCCGGTGTTGGGAGGCTCGCGGTACTGTGCGCAATTCGAAGGGAAAAAAAAGTGCAAGTAACCTGGCGATTTCGGTGCTCGCGACGAGAGAAAAAAAAGAAAGTTCGTCAAAAGTAAATTCGTACATTCGAAAGTTCGTTGTTTATGGTTATTAACAGGACACATGCATACTGTATATAGTTTGTGATTTTCGTATATGACCTTTTTTCGCCCGATGGACGAATATTTATTCGTGAGACAATTTTAAATTTGGTTCTTTTTACCGTGGGAAAGGCCTTTTTTTATATTTATTCAATCGTTTGTAAGAAACTAATCATCAAATTGTGAAAGACAGAAGATTACATACATGTGAAGCTTGTTATAGTTCACTATTTTATAAACTACTTAGTGGCTCCTCATTCAGCTTTTAATCGAGCATTACAAATCTACGATCCGTAGCATGCACTATTTGAATCGTTTGAATCGAACAACAGTGCATTTAAGAGTGATACCATCACTGCCGGTGAGAAACACCGTAATGCTTATCCATCTTGCGCTGCTGACATAAATGATATCAAAGCCATAGTCTCACCTACATAAAAGCCTATTCATCTATCCCGTCTTCGGAAACATCGCGTTTCATGCTTGCAACAAAATACAGCTTACCGTGAAATTTTTAATTGAGAATCAGTCCGTTCAACGAGAAAGAAAGTCCTTGTCGGATCCACCGCAGAAGCGAATAGCAACAATAGAATCGTGTTAAAAAATTATCATTGAGATTGTACAAATTAGTTAACCATCTCTCCCCTCTTTGAGTATTTCGATTTTTTTTCGATCAAAACGCAGTGCTAGGAGGAGCCAGGCCGCGAGCCGGGTGGCCCCTTTTATTTCGGCCACTTTCACCGTCGATTAGCATAAGTCCCGCGCGCACGAGTTTGAAGAATCGGCGCCAACGAGGACGGCGCACGTAGCTTCTCTCCATTAAATTTAATAGCTCCATGCGCGGCATCGTTCACGCCCGGCAGGTGCTAGATACGGCCGCACGAAAATCTCGCGACAACCTACATTCGCGCATCGATGATCGATCGATGAGTCGCCGATTTTTTTCGCGCCCGTCAAACGAAATTCGTCGCGCGGCCCGTTGACCGATACAATCAATTACGCGTGTTCCCCGATGCCGTCCGAGGTAAAGGCTCAGTGCCGTGGGATCGATTACGATCGAACCGGTACGTGTTATACGCTTGCCGAAGGACCGATTAGTAACTGCAAGTCAACCTCTTACGAGTCATTCGTTAGAATAGACGGGGAGATCGGCAGTCGGTTATTTCGTTCCCCCGCGCTGCACCGAACGTGTGGGATAGTTTGGGCGGGCGTAATAGAGCGCGTTGTTCGCTTCCTCATAACTCGGCCGGTTCGCACACAAATCATCTCGGAAAATCACGCTCGTTGATCGTCTGCGTTTGCGCACGCACTTTCCCCGTTTAAGGCTAAACCGCCGATCGGCGTCGACTGTTGGTTTATCGGTCGTCGTAAAAATCAATGCCGAAGTGCAGACGGGTTTGGTTGTTAAATTTTAAAGGTTCTCGCGCGATTGCGCAATCGAGGAAAACAGCCGCGTTACTCAGGTAGCGCCGCTTCCTTCGGCGCAGCTCGAGTAAAACTGCAGAAAAATCGCGAAAGATCGTCTTTCTTATCGATTATCGAGGGTCTATAAAGAGGATCTAAAAGTGTTCTCCGTGGATTCGCTTCCAAGTGGGTTAAGCATCTTTTGTGTGTTTTGAAAAACTGTGGAAACGCTCTTTTTGTGGTCATCTAAAATTCATTTAATCACCGCGATCCACGGCCCCCTTTTCTTAAATAAAAAAACAATCTTTTTTCCGTCACTGGAGTAAGATATATCGTGTTAACATAATTGGTCATAACGCTATAAAGTATCCAATACG
Organism: Eurytoma californica; assembly: GCA_035586675.1. Lineage (NCBI taxonomy): Eukaryota > Metazoa > Arthropoda > Insecta > Hymenoptera > Eurytomidae > Eurytoma > Eurytoma californica. The sequence continues at coordinate 7,669,653 of JAXIUT010000048.1, forward strand.
AGCAGAGACGGACATAAAAAAAAAAGCAAAAAAGCAACCGTTCCTACGACATTCTCACGTCAGCGAAGCAAGTGAAAGAAAAATCCCGAGCCAAAAAAAAGATTTCCCGTGGCCGCGCGCGTGTATACACGACCAGGTCGATCGGAATCCCGTGGCTCTGGGACGCTCGTAATTCCCCGGGCTCACATCGCCGGCGCAGGTGCGAGCCTCGTCGCACCTAACAATTCACTTTCCCCGCCGGTTGTGTTTACGCCCGGCGAAAGGCGCGAGGCCGCGGCGGACGAGGCGCGCCTGGCGCGGTCACTGTATATATGCCCGTTTCTCCCGCGGCCGCCCGAGCGGGTGAAATCGGAAGTCGCGCGGGGGCAGCGCGAAAAACTCTTGGGAGGATTCCGCGCGACGCGCCTCCGGCCCCGGGGCCCGACGACTTTCTTTTCCTTCGACCGAAGACCGCGGCTCATCCTCCTTCCGCTTCTTTTTAATCGATTCCAACGACCAGTGCTTTAGTGCACCGGCCAGACGGATTCTTCCGTTTTCTAATTTTATTCGTCCCCCTTGGCGAAGTTTCCAAAGTATATTTTACGGTGACGTTGATTATTTAACTTTGCGCGATAAAAAGTTTTTACATCTTTATTTTGATCAACCTCGTAAAGCAGACGAATCCAAGTGTTTACGTAAAAGTTAAAAGATTGGAGACAGTTAAATTTACGGACAGCAGTAGTATATTCCACGAAATTCTTTCATTAATACAAATGTAAATTAATGTGCGCTATATAATTAAGAAGCGCGAGCCGGCGATGAAAATATTTGCATAATTAAAGGTACACAGCCAAAAAACCCCAGGCGAGCCTTATTTTATATTAATTGGAATTTACCATTCCCAAGATGAATCGGCAAATATAGTATTAATTAAAATATTTTTACGCGTCTGATTACGCTGCTCGCTTTCTAAATCAGTTCATCGTCGATGCAAACATTTGAATAACCGAACGATCGAAAAAATCGTATTGAAAAAAAAAGAAACGACTATTTAATCATCAGCCCGCGGGAATGCGACGCGCATTACTTATCCAATTAGAAAATAAAGCCCCGTGCGTTAATCAAAACGTCCCTTAAACACCGCTCATTAAAAAAAAAATCGCGACATTATACTTCAGCGCAAATGAATGTCCTGAGCAGTAGGCGAACGCTTTTATTTCCTTGTAAGATCTTTTTTTTTTTTTTAAAGAGCGGCAATTACCTCACTTAACGACGCGCGCGCCTCCGTTACGGCCCAAGGATTGCATAAAAACTGTGCTCCGCTCGGCCGTATCCTCGCCGCGCGTAACTCCTCGCCGAAAGGAGCCGAAAGAAAAGGGAAAAGCGAATAGAATCCTCCTGTGCGGCAATGCGCGGTGGCGAAGGACGAGAGCGGCCGGTCGCCTCCACCCGCGCGCGGGGAAAACCTGCGGTCGCGCGCGCGCGCCAACCGCAGATTCCCAGGTATACGGCCGAGGTAATGCGCGCGGCGATTTTTCCGCGGCGCGATCGTCCAATTCGTTACGGCGCGCCCCCGCGCAGCTCCCGGCGGAGATTGCCTCTATGGCCTCCCCGCGGATGGAGATTGCGATCGTCCGCGCGGGCGGGTGCGCAATCGCGTTTCGGCTTGTTGCGCAACCTACGGCGCGCGCGATTAGGTACTCGCGATTTCCGCGCGGGGCTACCGATTGCCCGCCGGTGCAATTAGCAATTGAATAATTGTACTTTCTGTCCGGCCCGTTAATGCAACGATCTATTCAATTGAATCGTTTGAGATTTATCGAACAATATTCGTATGCATTCAAATTTGTACCTAATCTATTACAGTGCATGAAAGGTATACGCGGTATAAACAAATTTTCTTTATATCTTTGAGTGTAATCTTTCTGAAACTCGTACTATTCTCGTATGCTCGAATTTTTCAATCCGAACTAAAATAAGTAACTTTCGTTGCAGTATCAATTCGATACATTTATGAAGACAAACGGTAATCGTTGATGCAGTTAAAACGATCTGCGTGGCAACAATATTATCCGAAAATTACACATAATAGTAGTAAAGTCGAAATGAGCATACTGAATTACCTTCCAAACCGCAAACTTTTTTTTCCGTTTAGTATTGAAAGGCTGTACTTTTTTCCTAGAAGTTAGCGGAAAGCGTGGGTTTACTTTTGAGACTAATAAAACCCGTTTGTACTTCTTAATGAAGCGTATAGATTACTTATACCCTCAATTAGCTTTCGTCGAATGTCCAATGCGAAGAAATATCTTCATAAAGATTAATGAGATTCTCGAAAATTCGCATCGATCATAAGTTATTAATTTGATTCATTGCTTCGAGCAGTTTTCGTTTAGCAAAGCAATTATCGCCGGAGGAACAGATACGCTAAATCGTTATCGAACAGCCGCTCTAACAAGGCGACTTCTCGTAAAATTTCTCTTCCTCTAATAAGTCTACGAGAAGGCCGAGACTGCGATTCTTCTTAGAAGAAGCTCGAAAGCGTCGCCCGTGTAACGTATAGTGGACAGGCGCAACGTCTGCGCAAAGCTGCGCAAATAGGAGACATCCGAGTAATTAAGCGTCGCGGAGCCCCTCGTTTCCGTGAAACGTGCGAGATTCGTGGAACGCGGCTAAGAAAGTGCATGCGTTCTGAATTATCGAGCCGAATACCTGATTCTCCTCATTCGGTCATGCCGTCGCTTGTACTCGGAGTAGAGGAAAGCAGCGGTGTTCCTCTTTGCGGGCAAAAAGCGTGGAAGGTATTAGTCCCGATCCTCCGTGGGAGATGGAAGCGGCGGTTCCTTTTGACACGGATCCGCAGCGTAGCTTGACCGCGACGCATGCCGGAGCCGCGTGATGTAAGCACAGCCGTGTACAAAACTCAGCCTCGTCAGCGTACAATACGGAAGCGCGTGGCTGTACTCGCGAACATTGAGTTGAGATAGCAATATACTCGGAGATGACAAAGAGATTAGCTGGGCTCGATCGAAAAGTCCGATCGCTTACGATAATTAAATCTTTTCTTCTTTCTAATTACACTGGATTAAAATCTGAAATCGGCTAGCATCCTCGGAAAATAGGAAACGCATGTATACTACCGCGTGGGGCAGCGCGTTTCCTCGATCACTCGTAGGGAAAAAACGCGATCCCGCGAAAACGGAAGAAAGTGTGCGCTCCGTGATACTCGGTCGGATTGCCGTCGAGAAAACCCGCGCTTACCTCTTCTCCTTAGACCACTGCTCCTTCGGGAAATCAAAACACTATCAATTAGGTGCGCGGCGTGTCATGCCCAACTCGATTATCCCCCTCCCTCGGTATCAATCCGTCAAATCTCACGGAACTAATGTACGACGCTCGTTTCCGCAATTCTACTTATCGTGCAATTCGCTCGCTACGTACGAATCATTACGTATTTCTCGTGAGACAACTGCTAGACTTGGGTTTTGTAGATGTATTTACGTTAACTTTGGCAAACTTAGTTTACTTGTGTATAAACAAAGACATCCTTTTTCTTCTAAAGAAGGATGCTATTTTCCAAAAGTAACATTATTTTTATTTGCAACATGGACGAAGAAAGTCAATTTGTAAACAGTGTAATCTAAACAAAACACAATGTATCTAAATTTTAAATTAATCATACATTTCAATTGACTCCGCGTATAAATGCATACACTCAAGTATACCAACAGTTGTCCATTGTTAATTAAACGTTAACGCAACGACATTACACTACAATCTCTCAGTAAAGTCAAACAAAGAGGCATTGCGCCGCCTTGCCTTCGGATAATAACAAAAATAATCGTTTCAATCCAAATTAAACTAATAGCGCCTCGCGTGCTCGGGCGATTTTCGAACAATAATTTCAAAGCCCAGACAATCGTCCCGTAAGGCCCGGGCCTATATCGTCGCTGTGATCGCGAGGCAGCGCCGCTTTCACGGTGGGCACATAGAAGCGCAAAACGAAAAATTGCCCCCGCATGCGAGATCCCGCAGGCAGTTGTCATGACATTTCACGAGTGGCCTCTGGAATCCACTCGTACATACATACCGGCACACGAGCGGCACTTCTGGAGAAGGCGGCAAGTTCACGAGCACTTACATGGGCCGCGGTGAAAGTGCCGCCGAGAGCAAGAAAGAGGGGGACCTGGCCCCTGATGCCCTACCCTCACCACCCACAACACTCGCCCGCAGCTTCTTTTCATTGTTTTTTTCTTTATTTCGTCAGTAGTATCGATGTACAATCTTTTTTTCACTTTGACCTTTGATCGCTTTCTTTCAGTTACGAACTACCCCTGCAGTGTCACTATTGCCTTTGTAGTTTTATTTTAGTTTCGAAATTAGTTGCTCGACGACTTGCCAACGCGATTGCAACATTTTCGCGCTGTTTATATTTGAAAGTGGGTGGGAGCGGAGAATTCGTTTGATTGACCGCCTCAATGGACAGAGCAAGGGATGTACGTGTTGTAAGCTGGAGTCTATTTTGGTACCAACAAAAGAAATCGCCTCTTTGATTGCTCACCGATAAAAATAATGTTAATTTTCGAAGATCGACTAGTCAGAAAAAAAAATCACACGTCAATTGTCCGCTGAATTGGGGTCGTGCTAATGTCGATAAAAATTACAGACGCCGCGGCGAAACGAAAGTCCCGCAGTGACATTACTCGCGTGTCATTGCAATCAATCTGCCCGTGTCTGGCCGTTGTCTTGCCGCGATCTACTCCGGTTGACTCACGTGCCCGGGGTACATTACTCACTCATTCAATTTCGCTTAAACACTAGAGACGTCCTAATGAGGAAGCGTTTAGAATGCGAATTAATTATCGCCTCTCCCCCCTTCTGTTACATTGCGAAATAAAAATGATTGTTTCTTCCAGCGGTGTCCGGTGTGTAAGCCGAGCCTTCGGTGTAACTTATAACAGGTACTTTTTCGCAGAGACAATTCATTCGGGAAGAGTACAAATAAGCGAGTCGGCTCCTTTAGACAATGGCGCTCGTTACGCGGATTTTCTCTTAACGCGAGAAACGCACACTCGCGCTAAGTTAATCCGCCAGTCGAGAAAACTGTTTGACTCCAGCTCCGGCTCCTCGTCATTGTTCCGCAATAAAAGAGACTAAATTTCATCGAATCCAATTCCCCTTGCACTGTAAACAGCGCGGGGCAAACGGCCTTATTGCAATTTAAACGCGACCAAGAGCTCAATTTTCCCGGCGCTCCTCGCAATGTATATACGCCCCGCAAGAAAGTTGGCGCACCTCCTAATAATCCCGTCTCTATGGTTCACCAATCAAACTGCCTTTCGTAACCGCGTTTCCTCCGCCGGCAAAAAATTCATTTTCTCACGTAAACGATCTAATCAGTGAAAACTATTCAATTCGTCGGCTATTGCTCCTCTGCGGGAGAGGAGCGAAAAAAAAAAAATTAATCACCGATAATCAGTTTACACGGGCGGCGCTCAATTACCGGCCCATCCGCATTCTCACACTCGCTATCGGAGAAAAAGGTCGAGCCGCTGAAATCGGCCCGCCGGCGGTGTCCGATTAACGCGACTCGACGAAAACGAAAAAGAACGAGTAGGGTGCCGCGGCCATAATTGACGAGAACGTCCAAGTTCGGGCGCTGTGGCCCGCGCGACGGTTTTTCATCATCAATCTTCGGCGAGGCGTCTGCGCTAACGACCCCTCGCGCTTTTCCCGATAAACCGACCGGAGAGCCACGGCGCGGAGCAATCACGCGTCACCCCGGCTGATAAATGCTCGAGTCAGGGGAGAAAGAGCGAGGAGAGGGGGAGACGTTCCCGCGAAATCCGACAGTGAAAGCGCACGAATGTCGAACGATCGGCGTTGCGCGGTTGACGAAATTTCGCTAGAATTCTGCGGGGGCCGGTCCACTCGATTTTCATTTTCAGCTAAACCGCGACGATGCGTGCAGCCGGTGTTCCAACGGTGCTTCTCACAATGCTCGGTATCGTTATGTAATCTAACCGTTTGACTTTTCAAATATTGACATTGCGATGTTATTTTTACTTAATTATTCAAGAAAAAAACCGTCAAATTAACAGATAATTGAAACATTCATTAGTCTCCGTAAAGATATTTCGAATGGCCGCAAAAAAAAAAAGAGAAAATTTAATTCCGTGTATGCAAGAGCGAGTAGTAAGGAAATTTTCTTTATTGATTTAATCGCCTTTTAAAATTTCTTTTGTGCGTATGCTTACTTTCCCACGTAAATTATCGCCTCGAGTTCATTTGGCAATTATTCCAAGTAGCGCGCGACGGATGGATAAATATCGATCAGATAATCAACTGGCGAAACGGGCTAGGACTCTGTCACGAGTGTACCCTGATTGTTCTCACGAGTTCGACGACGGGCGGAGAAAAAAAATTTGGCGCCCCGGCATTTCGACCGAGCTACGCCGGGCGGCTCCCGTTCGCCAGCCTCCCGGTTCATTTGAATAAAGACGTATAATGCGGGTAACCCCGGCACCGGTGAAAGCGCGCGCGGCCGCACGAGCTTACTCCGCGGGATCGATTGTTTCGCTGCATTCCTTTTTCCGCAATCATTGTTCCAGCCAATTTCGTTTCTATTAATAAGGAGCGACGTACAGCCGCGAGTGGGCGTAATGCCGATTTCTATGCTCGCGCTAATCTCAGCGGCCGCAGTCGTGAAAATCGGCTCCGCGCTGGGAATCGTCAGTTTTCTTTCGTGATTTCTATTCCAACGAAATTCGTCCCCGTGAATCAAAGGGAAAAAAAAAGCGACGTCGTCGGAAAGCCACGTTTCGAGCGATCGGTTAACGTTCGGAGCGCGAGGGACCGAGGACGCTTTTCTCGTTCGCATTCCGAAGTTACGAACTGAAACGTAATTTTATAGTGAAAGTATCATAATGACACATAATGATAATAATATGCGGATCTTCTGCTTCATCGGTGAATAAAATTTGAATGTAGCGTCGGTGCCGCTTTTTTTCTCTCTCTCTCTCTCTCTCTCTCTCTCTCTCTCTCTCTTCTCCTCGCCTCTTGACGAGCATTGTTATTTATGAGGTAGCGCTCGTGATTTCTAACTGTTAATTATCGGGTTCACCGCGCTGCGCCCGCAGCCGCAAACGAGTCATTATTCTCTTTGGCCCGCGGGATCATATTTTCCCGTCGGTCGCGCCGCGGACGAATTGTTTTGTAACCTCTTCGATTTTGAACGTTTCTAACGGGTAAACGCCGCGGCGCGCGCGCGCTTATGATGGATGAGCTTTTATTAATTTGCCGGGCGTCTCGGCTCGAAGAGATTTAATCGACGGGCGCGCGAAGCGTTGGAAATAGAAAACGACTGGGCGTTGGAGGGAAATCAATTTCGAGGGGGAATGTAAAAATCCTAGTGAAATTGACGATTCGTCCGAATTTTTTTTTTTTTTTTTTTTTTTTGTCTTTATTAAATGAGGGTCTGAGCGGCAGTTTGGTTAATCGCGAATATAATAGCGGATTCACGAAATTTCCTGGGTAATGCACGTTTTCTAAAATATCTTCGGTCAAATGAATATTCATTCAAGAAGTTTTAAAATAATCATCATTAAGAATGCATTTCGAATAGGCCATCTTCATTTCTTTTTTACTGAAAAAGCCACGGGTCGTTTATTGGCACTTTCGATCAAATTTACGACGTTGTGTTTCATCATGACCTATATTATACTAATCAACTTAAAAATCGCTTATAAATCTACCTTTAAACGCGGTCTCCCTCGGCTAAAAGTTGCAACATTGATATTTTGCCAATTCATTTTTTGCTTCTCCCTATGAATAATGGAATCGCCCGGACGACTCTCACGCGATCCGGTGCAGCACGCAGTTCTAGGAGGTAATATTAGCACATCGCGTGTCCGCAGAAATAGTAAAATAAAGAAATCCCCGAGCGGTGTACATTCGATTTCTACTAATTAATGCGCGCATTTTACGGGCGCAAATAAGCGCGACTGTTTATAATTTGAAATTAGCTGCTGAATAATTGATGCGTGAGCGTTTCGCGGCGGACGTCCTAAAAAAACCGAGCGCGGGATGGCGGGATGATCTCCGTCAACTTTTTGGGATGCTGTCGCTGTTTCTAACGGCTATAAGCTTTGATATGATTTATCCCGAATGAAAGTAGCCCAATGAATTTGGTGTCTGTTAGACTATTATAATGAAGTTTTTTATTTCAAATTTTGTTTTTTTTTTTATGAGAAATTTACAAACTCAAAAGGTAGCCTACTTTTTTATTCAAAGATACTTTTTACATAAAAGTGTTTTACTTTATATTAAATATTTACCTCCATAATGTGGAAGACTCATGACCACGTGGAAAATTGACATTAAATTTGTTTCTAATATAGTATCGAGTTATTTGATTCGCTTAAAATTTTAACCGTGATATACACACAATATATATCTGGTGATCATGGAGCAAACATAATCTTCGTCATTAGTGACATGAAGTATATGATATCGATCAGATATTAATAAATGTATCACAATCTTAATTCAAATTGAATAACGGAATAATTATTTTATATAAACAATACCGTAAAATTTATTTCTGTTTTGCAGGGTTATACGATAAAGTACCGCGTAATTACCTAGAACAAAGAACAGTAAAAAGTATCTAATGACGATGACGTGACAGTATGATACTATCTTTATTCATAACATCGTAATGGAATTTTAATATGGCTTTCATAGGTTTCACCTTTTAAACAAAAAAATTTCAATTAAGCATAGATACCATCGATCAATTAGTACCATCTAATCTGAAAGCAACCTTTCGAATTACAAACGTTCAATCCGCACGCGAATCTGCTAATCAAATTAATTTTTTTCTCTCAACTGTCGACGCCTTCAAGTAGCTCCTGCTCGCTCCGTCATTCGCGAGGAGCATCGATTGTATAATTGCCTTTTTCCAATTTCTAAAAACAGCACGAAAAGAAAGTGCGTGCTTTCGAATCGCTCGCGCTAAAAGTTGTCGAAAAATACGAATTTTGTCTATATTTCTATTGAAAAGACACAGGTTTTGTGTAAATGTCGTTCAAGGAACACAATTTTTTTCCCAAAGCATCCTCCACCCTACCGCTAAGGATAGGAGACATTTAAACGGAACGTCTGAGTGGATTCGTCTTGATCTACTTTGCGTACTTACTCCGGAGTTTCGTTAATACTTGAAGAAAAAAAAAACATAAAATTCGTGATAGTACTGATATCGCCTCGCGGATCTCGCGACGATCAATAATATGCGCCGCGCATTTACATCGCACATCGGCGCCGGTAAAAATCGCACTAGTGCAAACTGTCTCGTGCCCAGTCCGACCGTCGATACGTCGCCTCCCACAGGTACACGCGCGTACAGTTTAAAGTTTTGCGTTACGCGATAAAGTAGGCGTTTAAGTTACTCGTGTGCGCCGGAAGGCTCCGCCAGTAGTTGGAAAAACAGTTGGCGAGCACAGCTTGGGAATTTTCGATCGTTACGCGTTGCGTTGGCGACTATTCCGGGAATGATTTCGTTGCGAACGATCGGCGATTTTGAGCGGGAGCAAACGCGCGGCGTGGACAAGAGCAACAATTAGACATTAAACGTCGGCGCAACGAGTAATTTTGCTGCGCTCGCACGGGAATTAGGCGGCACTAAAGGACGCGCGCCTCCTCCGCGGCAAGAAAAGTCCCGCGGTTCCGTTAATCTCGGCCTCGCCGAGTAACTACTGTTTTACTGCGCCACGGGAATGCGACGTAGGCGCATTAGCCGGTAATTGCCCCCTTCTCGCTCGAGATCGCAAATCCGGCTGCTTTATCAATAAGGGGGAAAACATTTCACGAAAGCTATTCCTTGGACGATCCGACGACGCGTACACGGATGATCGTAAGTGTTTTGGGAGGGCAATTATATAAATGCCGCGCGGCAATTTCAAAAAGATTATCGCGCGAGAAATCTATTAGGAGAAACGTTTTATTAAAAGCGCATCTGAGCATTTTTCTTTTATTTTTTCATGAGCCGTTAATGGCTGGGAGCTCGCGCGAACCATTGTACAAATAGTCTTAAAGCACACCGAAGGCCTTTATGGCTGTGCAATTATTTGCAATTTTGACATCGACTGACAAGAAACTTTTCTTTTTTAGTTAAATGCCATGTTCTTTCGACATTGATAGATTGATGCTTTTTAAATATTTTGTCATTGGTCAATTCTCTCAGATTCAATCGTTCGGTGATAACATAATATTAGGATAAAAAGTACCTGTTATGTGAATTAGTTTTTATAGGTATTTAAAAGACAAGCTTAAATCGAAAAGAATGACATAAAAAGAAATAAAAGAACTATCAAAGTTACCTCACAAATAACGAAATTCTAAATAATCATATAAAAAAATGATTGAATGCGGTAATACGAATGCAGCAAACAAAGTCAAAGGATCCCAGCACGATCAAACGAACAAAAGCAAAATCGCGCGGCGCAACAATATACTATTAGCCCATCTAACGGGAACAAAAAGCAAATAATAACCCCGTAAAAAAGAATCCCCACGAGTGTCGAAACGTCGGACAAAAAAACAGTCGGGAAGAAAAGAATAGCGTCGATTTGTAACCGCCTCGGCGACACTCGGAGCGACCGCGTTGCCCGCATTGTACGAAAAAAAAAAAGAGGGACGCAGAAAAAGCGCGAAGACGCGAGCAGCTCATATCGGCTCAAGGGGACAAAGAGGCGCGCACGCGCGGACTTCCGCGAGAGCCGAAAGTCGGCCGCGCCGCTCTTCCTGAAAGTGAAACGGCGCCTCGGGCCTCGCGACACCTGCGCTCGCCTCCGCGGTGCGACTCACTTTTTTTTTCTCTCGCTCTCCGAGGCTCCTCGCGCGATCCCCCGAGAAATATTTCAATCGGTTGAGGTTACCTTTACGGCTTGCGGGAGGTGAGCCGCTTCTTTTTTCTCTCCGCCCGCGGGTCGGAGGGAAAGTCGGGACGCACAACTTCCGCGGAGGATTAATGCGCGAGCATCCGGTTAAGTGGTTAGAGGCCGGAGACGGCGAGACGCGGCACTGAATTGAGTCCTTCGGCGCGACTCTCGTTAGCGATTGAATTTATTGAGCGGCCGTTGCCTATCTTCCGGCTTTGAAAAAGTTTGCTCCTTTGAACCTTATCTTATCATGATTTCTTTTTTTTTTGTTTGCTCGTTATAAAAAAACAACTGTGATGAAGCTTAAATTCGTTTGTTCAACGCGAAATTTCCAATCCTGATGGTTTACTTCGCTGGGACGCAGTTGAATGATTCGCAATTCTCTATTGTGCTTTGAATGCACACAATGTTCTCGATGGAGGTACTCTTTCGGAGTTCAAGGATCAAGGGGGCAATAGTTTATGTAGAAGGAATTCCACATAAATTCGGGATTTATACCGCTTTCTTCTAGTTTTCAGGAATGTCTATAGAAATGTCTCATAGCATTATAACTTTTCAGTTCCAATGCGAAGATATCCGGAAAAAGTTATTAGATCTAATGACATTAAGGTCATATATTTACCAAACGAATCAAAAGTTTACATAATTAATTACATTATCTATATTCGAAATTATAAGTGCAATTTTATTCAAATGCGAATGCTTAATTAGACGAAAGTTTTTTATCTAACTAGTTAATTTTTCTCCATGACGCATTTTTTTTGTCCATTTTTTCTAATTTATTTTTCTCCATAATTTACTACACTATTCATTTTTATTTATTTAGAGCTGATAACGTCGTTCGAACGAGTAAACAAACTAGTTCTAAAAATTGAATATTATACCGTAAACGCTCTTTGTCCTTTCGCCGCTAAACTAGAATTGTCTAACGCTAGTTACCAATGAAGCAAAGCTAGAAAAAAAATCGAATGACATGAATAAACTAAGCGTAGCGTGGCAATCCTTAATGAAACCCACGTTAGATAAAAAGAGTCCGGAAAGCTGCGGCTGCATTCCCGAACGAGTCTTCCAGTCGGTAGTGCGCGAGGAAAGGCGGCGATTACCGTCGCGAGGGGGGGGGGGGGGGGTTCGAGGCTACGGCCCGGCGCGGAGATGCATGCACGCGATGACGATTGAAACGTCGATTTAGCAAATAAATTGCCCTCCCACCCCCCCGCCTCGGCGGCCGCCGCGATCTCGCGCGACTATCGACGCCGGCGATCTGCACCCGATTCGCCGCCGCCGTGGAAAGCGGACCTCCGCGTCCCTATATGCCGTCGCACGTGGAAATTGCGCGATGCTATCGGCGGCCCACGGTATTATATATATGTAGGAAAAGCTCGCGCGCGGCTCCAGTTTTAGACTCCATCGCGAATACGTTTTTTGCGATCGGCGCGACCGCCAGTACGGGCTTCGATTGGATCCGCGAGGTGAAACGCTTTCGCCCGGATACGCCGATTCATATATATATATTTGAGCCATGAAAAATACAGCAATCGGTAGCAAACAGGGGGCTTTCGATCGGTAGTTGATAGTCTGGCGTTTAATTGCGCGGTGACTTTTGAGAATCGAATTAAATATGTTTCACTTTTTATTAATTGCTATTAAGTTTCTTTTTATTGTTTTGAGTATATTGGATCCACTTAAATTTAGTAATTTATAAACACTTGCGTTACTACTTATTTGGAATTGTAAATAATTATGATCACCCTGATGGGTCGTTGTTTTAGTCATTACCTTTTTATTGTCTAAAAGATTTTTTATATTACAATCTCGTTAGAAAAAGTGAAAATTGCAAAGAATGAAACTTAAAAATTTAAGAACTGGATACGATTAGCGGTTTATATTTTATACAAATAAAATAAAAGTATTTATCAATCATGCAATAACTGCAACATGACGCATTTCCAGCAAGAAAATAGTTAAACGAAAAAAATGGTGCTCACTTTAAATAAGACATAAATAAGTAAATAAGTCGAAGAAAGAATCATAATGAATCAGCTGCTTATTACACAATCACCGTAACGCAGCGTAATGCTGTAAAGTTACAGTCTGGCATAACATCGTGGGCGTGTGATTCAATATCGCTCGACTTGTATTCAAATAAGTTTATTTTTAGAAAGCGCCGAAATGGTATCACTCAACTGAAGCAGCGCTTCGGCACATCAAGATACGAACACGGGTATAAAACAACTCACGGCAACTCCATTTGCATCGCGCAAATTTGTCACTCCCGCAGCGCGCGGGCCTTGGCGCGGCGAAAAGTCGACGAACATTTACCGAAGGTGTCGTCCCGTCGAGCTAACTTTCGCCCCGCTGGAAAACACCGGGAGATTTTATTTTTTTTTATCGCACACCGCGCGGAGAAATGTACGAGGAAGAATCGGCCGTCAAAGAAGCGTCGAAATTAATAAGCGTCGTAAACAACGCCGGTGACGAGTATAAATAAAATCCGAGAGTAGGCGAATAAGCGAGTGCACACCGCCGGAGATATTTCAAATTATCCATTAAGTTCTCCTCGGCGCGCCTCTTGTAAATCCCGCTCGACCGGCCGTCAAAAGTCCCTACGTGTGCGCGCCTCGCTAATTGACGCGGCGCATCCCCGCGGGGATTGCGCAATCGGGCCGCCTCGCGCTTTCGCCGGTTCGCACGCGCCTCGAAACAATGCTCGTCAATCATCGGCACGGCACCGATCGCGGGACCGGCGAAAAAAAAGTAGCGCGCGCCTCTCGCGTATCGAGTGCAATTTTTTTCCTCCTTCAAAATCCGATGGTATACGCGCAATACGGCGTGGGAGTGCGAGCCGTGACAGCTGGATCGATGCAGCTTTCAATTCGCTGGGGAATAGTGCGCCGCGCGGCGTGAAATCCGTTCGATTGTTTCCGCCGCGCCGTTGAAATGAAAAATCCCGAGGGGGGAATTGGAATTCAAGCGTTTTGGGAAAATTGCCGGGGACTCGCGCTTCTCCGCGCGGTAATGAGGGAAACATTTTTACTGACGTGTAATTGTACGCGCGCACAATCTTGCGAGTGTCTTCGTGCACTCGCGCGAAATTTGTGGTTGTCGTGCGGATGGTAAAAATCGATACATTGTAATTACGTATTTAAGGGATGTAATTAATTGCGCAGAGGCACGAGTGTTGCACTAATGAGCGTTAATTTAATTCCTACGATTTTTCCGCGATGCCTCTTATTAAATCACGCGAATCGTGGAATTCCAGTCGTGCATCGTAAAGCACCGCGCTATCTTATATGAAAGTAACTTGAATTCGCCCAGCGTCGCGCCTCCTTATTAAAGAAGGAAGAAGAAAATCCAGCAGCTTCCGACTTTTTCCAACGAAAAAAAAAACAATTTCCGTCGATCTGTCGATATTGAATCGGCGCTCAATCGCGATTACGAGATTGGCACCTATGCCACCGGAAAAAAAACGAGGCTGCGCGTCAAAATTTCACCGGTGCTCGTCCCATTCATAAATTAAACGGCCGCCGAGAAAAGGAGGCGACGCATATATACGTAAAAAAAGACGCGCGTGGACGTCGATGGAGGCCGGCGATAAACTCGTAAACCGCAGCGTCCGTCCGTCTCTCTCTCTCTCTCTCTCTCTCTCTCTCTCACTCTGTCGCGTACACGCGGGCACATCGGGCCATTTTAGCTTTAGAAAGTTTCGAAAGCTCAGCCCCGGGCGTGTCTTTCGTGAAAACGAACTCATCTCGCGCACGCGTCCGTTAGTGCCCCGTCCCGGAATTCGAGGCGCGCGTGCGCTCTTTTAATTTTTCGCTGGGGGTCCGAGCTCGCGGACAATGCGCGAATCCCTCGCGCGCGCTGAAGGACTTGTCTTCTTGCTCGATCCGATTATCAGATTGTTTTAGTGCGTTTGTCTCGAGTAAACGGTACTTTTTTTTTCCTTTCATTCAATTTTGATTGCGTAATCGTTTGAATGAAACTGATTGGATGATTCAGGGTGTTGATGTTTTTACTTTGATTAAGTTGGTTTTCACACGGTTGCTTTTGTTAGACATTTTTTTATATCAATTTTGATTTGATAATTATTTCATTGAAATTTATCAATGCAATTCATTCGGTGCCTTCATGCATTTCTTTTATGTGATTCTGCAGGAACTGACAAACTTTTGTATTGTACAAATAAAATACTATTTGATTTGGAT
Source organism: Eurytoma californica (assembly GCA_035586675.1). Lineage (NCBI taxonomy): Eukaryota > Metazoa > Arthropoda > Insecta > Hymenoptera > Eurytomidae > Eurytoma > Eurytoma californica. Next base: position 7,684,774 of record JAXIUT010000048.1, read on the forward strand.
CACTTTTGTTTGAAAAATAAAGTAGTTGTTAGTACGAGTGAGACAATAATTTATTTTCATGAATTGTCTTGTAATTTGGGATAGAGAAAAATCCTAACTCATTTCACACTATTGCAGAAAAATGGAGCTGCTCTATAAGCTTCACTATAGCTCGTTCAACTTTGTTTCACTTAAAACGAGTGGATTTTGATATCCATTACGAGAGAAAAGCTTCTTTAGTACTGCTTAATATTTATTAAACTTCAAATTCTAAATAATCCTAAAATCCTAAAACAAATAAGAATTATTTACATTAATTATTCAATTTAAAAAACTACATTGAAAAAAAACTTGAACAAAAGTTTTGATATGGATCGGGCGTAAAAATAGGCTAATCTTAAGCTGTATCATACAAATCCTATTAAAGTCTATGTCCATCTAGTGCGAGAGTCCACAGCATTTTAGGTTAAAATTTGAATGTCTTCAATACTTTAAAATTTGCAGGCGATGGTCTTAGTTCGTTCCCTGGAAATGCGATTGTTGCTGATCTTGCGACCGAAATTCGCAGACCCATCGTCCTTATTGGCCTGGAGTTGAATGTGAATTCGTAACTACCGGAATGTTAATCGTTGATAAATCCAACTCATTTTTTATTCATGACGCCGTGCGCGTTGTCTCCGATAATTCATGTGTTCGCCACACCTTGTTCTGTTTTCTTTATACCATGGTAGGTATATATTAAACGTGCTCGTGGAATTTTTGGGGTCTTTTGATAATTCGATCTTCTTCATTGAGGACATTTTTTTACCTTTCTATTTTCAATTTTCTCCGGAGATGCCTCTCATAATGGAGCTCCGGTGATTTAATGACGCGGAATTCGTTTTCTCCAATGAAGAATTTATTTTTTCCTTTAAGTTTTATGAAAACCTAGATAAAAGTATGTATACTTTCGCCGTAGATGTTTGGAGAAGCCCTTGCCAGTCCCTCCTAATTGAATATTCAATAAAACAGCGTTTAAAATGAAATAAAATGAAAATTTTTTATTACGGAAGCAGAGGTGTCGCGCTATCGAAGTGACATCTTCATAAATTATGGAACCAAAAGAAGAAAGAGTCAATCGAAAATTCCAGGGAAAAATTCCAATAACATAAAAATAAATTTCAACGGGATTCTCGTTATGTCGCGTTCATCCTTTCCCAAATCTTCGCTTAGCCTCGACCCGTTCGTTTTCCAGCGGCCCAACTGCAGTCTCGACAGAAAATCGCGGCATTATTTTAATGAGCGATAAACAGCGCGAAAATCCCGAAGAAAGTCTTCGACCCCCGATCGGCCGTCCGGCGTTGGCAGTAAAAGGCCCCACGACCGACGCCAAACTAAAATTGTTCGCGTGATTAAGCGGATCCCGCGAGGGAGTCGCGAGATTCGCCCGCGAGCGTAAAACGCGCCT
>JAXIUT010000048.1:7695374-7705758 GCA_035586675.1 Eurytoma californica
TAGTGATTTTAACAGTAAACAATTTTTCCCGCCTTCGGATCATATTTTCTCCTGCTTAGAAAGGTCATACTCGGCTGGGCCATTAATCATCGTATTGCACGTTTTAGGCGCAAACCATCCATATAAGTGCACGGCCTCCTTTGCGCACATTCTTTCCCATAAAATATCGAAAGTCCACGTCATTTTGTTAGTCTCATCTTCGTGTATTAAATTTTCCCGCACACGACCCGACAGATTTTTTTACATAATATTACTTATTGAAATTTTTTTAGATTTTTTTTATCACAGCCAATCTTATTTACTATTAAGGAAGTGATATAAATCTTGAATTTTTACACAATTTTCAATGTTTCGGTTACAAGAAAACGTATTCCACTGTTAACAAATAAAATAAAAAAGGTAAAATATAAACAGTAGCATTGAACGCAAATATTGGAAAAGCCTTTTTCCCAGTGTAAGGCAATAAAGATTAATCAACACTTTCTCACGCACGTCCGAGTTGAGCGTAAATTAAAGCCCAGCTGGTTGTTTACGGTGAACAATAGATATAGCGTGGCGTTTGGAAAACAGCAAAAAAAATAGGAAAAATACAAAGGAAATTTATGCTTCCATAGCGGAGTCGCACGATTACCGCGTCAATCTCACTTCCTCGTGCTATAAATACGAGTCGGAAAAATGTGTAAATGCACCCAAGTTCAACGGTGAGCAATGTTAGGTCTCAATTTTGCAGCAATGAAATTTCATGTTTATCCGGGAAAATAGGCATAGAAAATGACTGTATTTACGAAAACGTTTTCTGACAACTACGCTGGATTATGATAAAACATCTGTTTTTGATTTATGAACTATTACTCAAATTAGGTTTATCGTTTTTCTTTTTGTTACTTTCTTAAACGCCTCGGTTTTTATTGACTTTACAACTTTTTTCCCACAGTTGTCTTTCCTCAATCCTTGCGTTTTAGCTAATCTACAATGAACAATAATCATTAATGAAATTCTTAGTGGGAGATGTAATTATATGCGTTATACTCTGCAGGTGCACCACGTGGTATCCTCAGAGAAGAACTCAATCTATGAAACGAAGCCGGCGGAGCAGCTGGAGAGCGTGGAGTCGCGCAGCATCGCCTCGAGCGTCGCCTCGACGGCCAGCAGCGTCGGCGCCGAGCTGAACGTGCAGAAGAGCGTGACCCTGGCGCCCATCACCGAGACGCTGAGCGCGAGCGCCAGCGGCAGCGTGGCCTCGGCGGCGGCCAACTCCCTGCTGGCCCCGCGGCCCACCGTCGCCACCGATCTGCCCGCGGCCAACGGCACCCTGCGCTCGGCCGCCAACGCCGGCTCCAAGATCAGCCAGGCGGCCACCGGCAAGCCCGCCAAGGAGGCCGCCGAGGACGTGAAGATCTTCCAGGCGCCGCTGGTCGCCGCGTTCACCGTCCAGCAGGACGAGCGCGGCGTACCCAAGAGCGTCGTGCCCCTCTTCAAGAGCGCCGACGGCCCCGCCCAGCCGCTCAGCCTGCAGGAGCAGCTCGAGTTCAAGCAGCGCCTCCTCGAGAAGCAGCTGGCGCAGCTGCAGCAGCAGCAGCAACAGCAGACGCAGTTCCTGCTGCGACAGCGCCAGGCCTACGAGGAGCAGTTCCGCCAGAAGCAGCAGGACTACTTCTTCCAGGAGCAGCGCCGCTTGAAACTTCTGCAGGAGCAGGACCTCCAGCAGCGTCTCCTCCAGCAGCAGCGGCTCCAACAGCAGCAACACCAACAGCAGCAGCAGCAACACCAACAGCAGCAGCAACAGCAGCAGCAGCAACACCAACAGCAGCAGCAGCAGCAGCAGCAGCAACACCAACAGCAGCAGCAGCAGCAGCAGCAGCAGCAGCAGCAGCAGCAACAACAGTTCCAACGCCTCACCCAGCAGTCCTTCCAGCAGCTGCTGCCCTTCCAGCAGCAGCCGCCCTTCCCCCAGCAGCAGCAGCCCTTCAAGACGACGACCAGCGTCCACCTGCAGCCCAGTCTAGCCCTCGAGGTGCCCGGCAGCCTGCCAGCACCTGTCTTCCAGCTCCAGCGCCAGCAGCAGGCCAGCTTCCCCGCGTTCGCGCCCGTCGACTTCCAGCAACTTCCCTCGCCCGCGCCCCTCGCCAGGTTCCACCGGCAGGAGGCCTTCGACTCTGTCGCCAACTTCGGCTTCAACAACTTCCAGAGCGACGCTAAGCCCAGGGGCGGGCAGTTCCAGCAGCAGACCAGCTTCACCGGCTTCGATCAGCAGCAGCAGCAGTTCGCGAGGTCGCAGCAGAGGCCGGCCTTCAACCAGGCGACGCCCGCCCACCAGATCCAGGAGCTGCTGTTCCAGTCGGGCATCGCGGGCGACCTCCAGGGCGCCGGCACGCGCAACCAGGAGGACCTCAACATCGTGTCCAAGGTGCTGGCGCTGAACGTGGGCGCGCTGCCCGTCCAGCAGCGGCCCAAGTCCTTCCAGCAGCAGCGCTTCGGCCCGCTGAAGAAGTGAGGGCCGCGCGCCCGAGCGCCCGGTGCAATCGCTGACGGGGCCGCGCCGAGGCCCGGCCTCCGGATGTACATTTTTCTCGATCGATCCCTGATTCCGAGGCGCGGGCCCGCAGCTCGCCCCTCTCCCCCCCTCACCCAGCTGTATTCGCTGTAATTTATTTCTGCCGTCGGGGCGGACCGCCGCTCGCTCGCGGGGCCGAACGCGCGATCTTGTACAGTGAGGGGACTCGCGTCGTGTGTACATAAAGTGACGCTGGCCTCCTCTTCTTCTTGTCGTTATGATCTTTCCATGCCTTTCGCATCTGTGCACGCATTTGTACATCTGCGCGCGGAAACGCCTTTCGCTCGTTCAAGACAGTTTTCCGGTTTCGATGTTTTTATTTTTTTTTTTTTTCCACTTGCATTTATTTATTTTTAATACTCGAGGGTAAGAGTTTTTCTTTACTTTCGGCTTGCTAAAACTTCTTGGCCGATTCAAACGTTTTCGATTTGTTTCTTCTTCTATATTATATTTTATTTTACGGATGCCTTTATATATTTTTTTCAGTTAGTTTTATATAACGTACATACGTATATGTACTGTTTAAAGAGTTGAATTACAATTTTTTTACTTTCATGAGATTTTTATGATGCTTTTCATAGAAGCCGCACGAATTACAACTTTACTATAATAAATTTATACAATTATATACTTTTTATTTAAGTTGCGCGCTTTTGAATCTTCGTGCGATCCATCATACCGGTGACTCCGAGATTCAACAGTTATATCAAAAGTACCCGACATTTTTACGTTTATACTCTGTATAAAAGTATACAAATCAATTTATACATTTTGTTGAAATAAATAAATTTAAAATAATTTGTTTTCATTCGTATTTTTCTGTGCCCCTTCAACTTCTCCTCTAACTATTTCTTCGTAAAAAAAGAACCACTAATTATTGGCGATTTGAATAACGCAAACGCATAATAAAATTTAAATTTAATTTTTAAATCAGCAAACAATTTACTTTATAATAATAAAGCCCTGTACACACGTTTCTCCGACGAGTATAATAGAGTGAAAAGGAGGTATCGCACCACCGTGTCCGATCACATCGACAGAACAAACGACATCCTTGTGCAGCCTTCGGGGTTGTAGGTCCCGGAAAAATTGTGCACCTCGAAAATGAGCGAGCACCGCGATCATACATCGTGAAGAAGATTCCATGAGCGGTACGCAATGCACCTTTTTTTCACTTAAGTATCGCCCGTGCTCTATTTTTTTCGGGACTTGAAATTTATACTGCGGTGAGTCTACTTATAGCTAATTTCAAAGTTTAATCACCATAACGTCAAAATTTCGTGCCAGAACTTTTTCTAGGATCGTTTTAAGACAAAGATACGCATTTTAAAGGGGAATTGCTTTCTTTGAAAATTTAGAATATTATGTTGATCAAAGACCTAGATTTGCTTAAAGTAATAAATGTAAATTTACTTATGTGGTTGTGTAAAAAGAAAGATGATATTGCAGTGAAAGTAAATAACAAGTAATATTGCTCCCATAAATGAAAATCTAAAATAAATTCATTGATTTCTTCGCTTTTTTTATTTTTGTTAGGTACTCATTTATTTAGAAGCTAAACTAATTTATTTTAAATGAAAATTTAAATAATTCTACTCAAGTGTAAATTGTACATACATACTGTAGCGTTTACAGCTGTGCACGAGTGTACATAAGTGAAGTGAGCTTTTTTCAATCTGGCGGACCACGGACAAAAAAAGAAGAAATATTATATGATTATTCATCGCGCGTTTTATATTCTATTATTGACGCGCTCTCAGGCATGATGTTAATTTATAAAATATTTAGTTTTTCAATTATTAAATACTTTACAAATTATATAGCGTTGGCAAAAACGTATTTCAATTTAAAATTTTAGTTCATTTACAAAATAATTAAATGTGCCACAATTAATGGAGTAACACTTTTGTTATATAAATTTATTGCATTTAATTGTTAAAGTGCAGGAAGAAAAGTCAAGAGTTTACACGGTGATCATTCGCCTGCGACACTACGGCGCGGCTCGAGCACGCTCTTTCACCTCGTCTTTCTCACGGCGATGATCGATGACATAAAGCCGCGGCAGCGGACCGCCGCGCTGATTTTCCCGCCGCTTCTACACTTTCCTTTTATACGAACGCACGACTCCGCGAGTCCCGACTGAAAAAACGCTACTCTCACGGGCCGCTATTGTTGCCGCGCCACTGACCCGCTCCTTGCGGCGGCAGAGTAAACATTTTCGAGCGCGAGGCGAACAGTTTCTGGCTTGTAAAATCAGTTATTTGTTTACTTATTCTTACTTATTCTATTATGAAAATTTGAAATTGGATGTTCAAATTTTTCAATTCCGAATTCTTTGCGTTATAAAAAATTCAATTGGGGTACAGCAAATGAAAAACTTTGCAGATAATTCTCAATTTTTTTCATTAATAAAATTTACTAAAATATTCAACTTAAATTACATAATAAGATATTATGCATTTTAATTTTTTTTCACATTTCATAAGCTTCTTGTGCACAATTGCATTGAAGTGCAAAAAGCTGTATGCACACTATTTAGCGAATTCCTTAATTTGATTTTTTTTTCGACTTATGATCATCATATATATATACCATCGTTACCTCTAATCACTTCACGTTTCAGACGTGTTTTATTGGAATGAGGACTTTCATAAGACATAATGAATCGTTTAAATTACATGAATCTTTTTGTCGCATCAATTGTCGTTTTTCGTTAAAGTCTATTTACAAAATCAGATTTAGCATCAATCGACTGCGTCAATCTTCCTCAATCGTGACGACTCTTTATGATGTGGTATGCCAATGCAATTACAATTATCAAATCATGAATACTAGTACTCAATTATAATTGTATTGCAATATGTACTGTTGTTTGATTTCAAGTGTTCTTTTTTAATTCTGTACTCACTGATAATAAATGATAGATAAAAAGTGCAACATAGAAGTGTGAGAGAATCCTATTAATGTTTTACAATTTAAAAAAAGTACACAAATATCGTTAATAGAATTATTCACGGTGTTCCAACTCATTTTCGTTTGTTTTGTTAAGAATTTAAAATATAAATTCTTTGCGCATTAGGAAAATTAGCTACAACTTGATTTTTCGTAAATGTTGCCTAATGACAAAGTCACGACATTCTAAAATAGTGTACAAATAACTTTGTTATTCATTTCCGATCCATTTCATTAAGTTTTTGTTAATGTTTCCGTCATTTGTTTATATTACTGTAAGACGTTACTGCCTTTAACGGATACGCTTGAGTCCGTATGAATAAGTTGTACCTAGTTATAAACACGAACAGTCTGCATATTTAACCTTGAGAATGGTTAAAAACCTTCCTGATATTGTTTCGAATCTAGTCTAGCTTGAATAACTTCCAATTGCCGTTTCGCCTCACACTGTGGGAAGTTTTGAAGATCGTAATACTGAGGTGCGATTCTCAATAACCAGTCAGCTAAAATATCAATACGAAGATGTTTAAATAAAAGAGATTTTTATTGCGAAGTTTCTTTTAAATGCTCAGTACTCACGTTTAATATCCGTTACTGTCCTTATGTAATTTTTCGTTGTTAATACAAATTCATTGTAAATTACCCAGTCAGGTTTGTGATCAAGGCAACTGCTAGGGTGAAGTTGAACGATTTGATTATCTTTTATTGTTAGATAATGTCCAGTTCTTTCTAAATGTGCAACCTGCAATGACATTATTACATATTTAAGTATACTTATAGCTTTGCTTTAATTGTACTTAATGTAACTAAGATTTAAATTTACCTGCATAAAGAAACCATTTACTAGTGCTTTTCTAATGTTAATGTAGTAATCTTTTGATGTGAAATCCGTTGATGTTCGCTTTAACTGAAATCGATCCATAATTCTACTAAGTTGCTGCCTTACATTGTCACCACTTTTCAATGATCTATAATTAACAAAGTTGTCGTAGCACCATTGAGGGTCTTCTTGATCTAAAATAGAACATAATATTTTTAAAATTCTTTTCAAGAATCACTACAAGTTTCTCCAGAATTCATTACTCACTTTGTTTGAATGCATGGTATACATTAAGTAATGTTAGGTGATCACCATCAATATGAGCAAAACGCATCTTTGCTTCATCTGCAGCTTTCTTAGCCTCATTAGGTCGGACAAAACACTGTGGGACTAATAGCATATCAATCATCAATAAAAAACCACATTACCTCATTAAACCCTTATTGAAAATCAGTAAATATTATAAGCATATATAGAATTAGATCAATAATAAATGAATTACAAAAAGATGAAATAATTTTTAACTGTAAATTAGAGAACTATTCTTAAAAAAATTAAATGAATAAAAATAGTTTTCCTAAGCATATGCTGACAATTAAAATAATATATTTCACAAACAATTCTTTAGAGATGTGCAAAGTGAAAATATTTTTTATAAAATTAAAAAAAAATACCTGAAATTTTATCATACCTGACAACATAGCTGTAATGCTTAGAATTTCATTGCTGCAATTATGATTACAAGAAGCAATGAGCATTTTAGCAAGCTGAGGGTCTAATGGAAACTCGGCCATTACTGCACCTAAATCTGTCAAATTTCCATCATCATCCAATGCAGCAAGATAATTCAAAAGTTCTAAAGCACGCATAAGTGTCTCTGGAGCTGGTGGATCCATAAAGTCAAAATGTACCTGAATAATACCATATAAATTATGTTACTCATCTAAAACAGAAAATGCTCAGAAGGAAAACAGTGTAAAGTTATCTTACCAAGTCGTCAATGCCTAGTTTCTTAAGTTGTAAAACAACACTACCAAGATTTGACCTAAGAATTTCAGGATATGTGTTCTCCTGCATTTCATTTTTATAGGCTTTTTCTGTGTAGAGTCGGAAACATTTTCCGGGCCTTGTTCGACCGGCTCTTCCAGCTCGTTGTTGCGCGGACGCTTTACTGATAGGCGATACTAACAGCGATTCGACACGAATTCGTGGATTGTACACTTTCTGTTTGGCAAAACCGGGATCTATTACAAAAACAACTCCGTCGATGGTCAATGAAGTTTCGGCGATGTTCGTAGAAACTACCACTTTGCGTCCGATACCTCCATTAGGTTTTGTCGCGGGAGCCGGTTCGAAGATGCGCTGCTGAAGATTGGGAGGTAGCGTCGAATAAAGAGGAATACATTTCAATTCACCAACTTCAGGTCCTAAACTATCCATTTCTCGTTTTATTCGTTTGCATGCTTCTTCAATTTCTTCCTGACCAGTAAGGAAAAGCAGCAGATCTCCAGATACTTCTTCACACATGTGAATTTGGATGACAGTACGGATAGCTGCTTCTAGGTAATCTCTCTCAGGTTCAGGCGTATAAAATATTTCGACAGGATGTGTTCTACCAGGCACGTTCATAAGAGGAGCATTGTCAAAATACTGCTGGAACTTGCCAGCATCAAGAGTGGCACTCATAATGACAAGCTTAAGATCTGACCGCTGTTTGATGACCTCTTTAAGTACACCCATGAGAAGATCAGTAGCCAAAGTTCTTTCGTGAGCTTCATCAAGAAGTATCACTTGGTAGGCCTCTAGCATAGGGTCAGACATGCCTTCTCTTAACAACATACCATCAGTCATGTATTTAAGAATTGTTTTGGCTGAACTGCAATCTTCAAAACGGATACTATAACCAACTTCTTGACCTGCAAATTATTATTGATTAATAAAACATGCAAATTATATTTTTGAATAATCGCAATTTTTAAAGAAAATAAAAATATTTCTATTAACCTAACGCAACATCCATTTCTTCTGATACTCTCTGAGCTACCGACATTGCTGCTACTCTCCTTGGTTGTGTGCAAGCAACTGCTTTTGTACCTACACTTTTTGAATATTCGACGCACCATTGTGGGATTTGAGTAGTTTTACCTGAACCAGTTTCACCCACAAGTACAATACATTGATGCTGTGCCAACAATCTCATAAAATCTGCCCGATATTCGAAAACTGGCAGAGTGATTCTTTTTTTGTAAAACTCATGATAACGAGGAGTAAATGGTAATCCTGTATATGGATTCAATTGAACCTGACTCTTTTGAGTAGTAGTTGCTGCACTTGCAGCAAGTACATTATTTGTTGTTGTACCATCTGGCCTGAAAATCAAGAATAGTCAAGATCAATTCATAATAATAAAACCATAATAAATATTAAAAACCCGTTGAAACATAAAGTGCCAGAGTGCGTTGAAATATCAAGTACTTGTGAACATACAATATCTATGATAAATGACTGTTTAACTGGTAATGACACTCTGCACTCAAGGAAGCGCAATTTTGGTAAAGCAAAGTAGCAGGGCAGTAAAAAGATAAGCGAGGGAAGGACGCGCTTAATGCACTAATTCGCGCCTCGTGCACGTGGATACTCACGTTCTCCTCTTGACGTAAGGATCGACGACTTCTATCCTCCGCTTGGACATCGTTGGCTCGAGTGGCTACTCGCTGGCTCTCGACGTCGTGGTCGCGCGTACGCGTGCCTCTCGGGGACGTGACAACGGTTCGATCCGCTGGGGCACGACGTCGCCGCTGCTCCGTGCTCGCCGCGCGGGTCTGCTGCGGCTCAACGTGAAAGGAATACAAGAATGCAAGTCGCCGCCGCGCGCTGCGCTACACACGGGCGTCACAAAATGGCAAGTGAGCGCGGACGATTCGGACGGTTCGCCGCGGCCATATTTGCTCCGCTTGTTTCCGAATTCCGGTATTCTCGGCCCGGTTCCCATTTTTCCTTACTATTCAAACTGGTCTTTCTACATTAGAGGACTAGAGCCTGAACATCAGTCCCTAATAGCACACACACATTTAAAAACGTTTTAAAAAGGTCTTATTTGTCCGCGGACATATAAGACGTTTTAAAAACGTTTTTAGAACTTTCAACTTTATTATAACCTTTCTCGAACTTAGAAACGTTTTATGCTATAAAGGTCTAACTATTTTCGCGATCGCAACGCGTACGCATGCTCGTGCGCAGGTTGTGCGCCGTACATCAAACTTTTCGTTTTAATATAAATCAATCTTTCAACTTTATTTGCTTTTTATTAAGGTATATATTAAAATATATTAAAGAATTATGTTAAAAATAGAATAGAATTATTTAAAAAAATTTTGTGCGGCGCACAACCTGCGCATGCGTGTGTGATGACCCGTCCCAGCTGCAGTAACCGTCAACCGAGCGTTGGGTCATCGTGAACGCGGCTGTAAGCGCGCGAAATTCAAAATATATTTACGTTAAAATACGCGAAATAAATACACTTCCTCTCTGCATTTACCGGGCTGGAGACCGTCGTACTCGGAGGCTTGTACGGCTGCATTAAAAGTGTGTGTTTTACTCAGCTGCGAAAAGCCCGGAAGATCGACTCGAATTGAACTCGAGAACCGCAGAAGCTCGTCTGCCGAGGGCCCGATGCCCGTACTTTAATAAACCGTCGAAGTCCTATTAGTCCAGTCAAATAAGATTTTTCCAAAAAAGAAACTAAAGGTAGAACCCACGATTTTTTTTCTTGTAGAATACAACAGTACCAATACATTGTTAAAGTTTAACGATGATCTGATGGCGCATTTGTTTATAATAAAGGGTTAAAGTTGCCGAAAACAGTTTTTTGCATTTCCTGAAAAAACTACTGCTCGGATGACATTGACTGTCAGAGGTAAGTTGTAGATCTAAGAAAAACCTACAAAATGAAAAAAAATACGTTCAGATTGGTCCATTAGGGTGTTCTAAGTAAATGGATACTTTCTATGATTGTGTTAGTCGACGTTTGTACTCAAATGGAAGATTTATGCAATGTA
>JAXIUT010000048.1:7705858-7721937 GCA_035586675.1 Eurytoma californica
ATATAATGTAAATATAATTTTTAATTTAATACTTTTTTTTGCAGCTTAAAAAGTGAAGAAAAAGGCTATAGGTCCCACAGCCCCTTAATCCATAAAAAATTTTGTTTTGTTTTTTGTTCATAAAGAATATATTATAAATCCTTTTATTACGACTGCAAACTGCTTTAATTATTCATAAAGAATACTTTAAGAATAATTTTTGAATACTATAAGTGTTTATTTATTGCGGACATTCGAAAATTCTTTATGAATTCTTTTTTTTTCCAAGTGTGCTTATGGGGAATGCTAATGTAATTTTTAATGTAAACATGTAAGTTGAAGGAGCATATCCAAATTTATGCATTTTTTTAGTTTTTCAGTGCCGTAAATCACTCAAGTTTTATATACATTGATATTACATTAGAGTTGTTATCGTACCCTAACAGCACAAGGCTGTTGTTTTTAAAGTTGTAATGACGTTCTAACAACGTTATTACAACGTTGTTAGAACGTCATTACAACTTTAACAACAACCTTGTGCTGTTAGGGTAGCCAGTAAGTACCTATATAGGAGCTTACGCATAAATAATATATTGCACTTTATCAAAGAATCACCGATATTGACCTAAAAGTGGATAATATGTTAATGAATGCTCTTTTACAAAATTTTTGAAAAGTCAATACTGGTCTAAGTGAATTTCAAAATTTACCGACTATTCACAAAGTTAGCAACTTAATTTTCCAAAAATATTGTAAACGACCTTTTCTTTTAAAAATTATATACGTTTTTTTTTTAAAATTAGAATTAAATTTTATTAAGAAATGCAATTTAATTATCAATTACCTTTCTCAAAGGTAATTAATAATTTTCAGCTTTCACTTTTCAGTGTTGAACTTTCGAAATTTCATATATATTTTATCTAATTTGAAATTCTTTATCAACACACGGTAAACTGGTTTCATTGCTAATTTAACGCAGAGGGGCCATCGCGGCATTGTATTAATATATCATTCTGTAGACCGTAGATAACGCACATTGTTACAATTTTTCCTACAGATATTGAATATTTCATCATTCAAAAATTCAAGTTTCACTCATATATATATATCATTATAGTGTCCCACGGCCTGACGGCCACCATAACTGTCGCGATCTCCACGTGATGCAATTGAGATACCGCCTAGTCAGTGCCCACATGGTGTGCCCGTAAACCAGCCGTACTCACATTTAGTTGGGAACTAAAAGAAACATGACGTCCCTCGCTGTGCCGGTTGCAGTGAAATTCGGCTGTCTTGCCCTGGAAAATGTTTATCACACAGGAAGAAAACTCATTTTACGGTAATGCACATTTTTACGCGAATCGCGAAAAAAAATAAGCGCCTGACAATGCACTTAGTTTCGCGCTCGTGTTTAAAAAGCTCCGCTTTGAGGTTACGTGTTACCTAACAGTGGTTCTTATCGCCACTGATTAGTAATAAAATCAGCTTTCGAAAAAAATTTGTTTATTACGAATTTTAATTATTTCAGGAAATAAACATTTTACTAGATTTTCTTGCAACATGTTATTTCGATTATTTAATTTGTTATCAACAAATTCAATTTAACATTTATAAATTGTAACATGTTTTTGTTTTATTAATTACATTGTTGAGTCAATATTAAATTTATTTATTAAAAGATTCATACCAATTTGTAGATAATTTTTATAAGAGCTTGTAGTAATTTTGTATTTGTATTTGTTATAAATTTTTGTATTTGTTAATCCCTCTATTAATATTCAATTATATTGAATATAATTGATTAGTTTATTTTTTAGATTAAGCAATGTTTTTTGTGTATGCTTTATTATGACTTATTTCAATACTATTTATGCAAATTAAAGAGAAATATAAGTATGATGTAATCTAATGAAATGTATTTTAATTCATGAATTAATAATTTGCAGGCCAACAAGGTGTTCAAATTCATTTGTATCAATCAAAAAAAATTTTGGAACCGCAGCTGAAGAGCAAAAAAAAGACGGTGGACAAGAAAATGCTGAACAAACTTTAACTGAAAATGAAAAGAAGTTAAAATCAGAAATTGAATTGTTAAATAAAGATATTAATCAATTGAAAGAAAGAAATGCAGAGCTTGAAGACAAGTACAAAAGAGCACTGGCCGATAGTGAAAATTTAAGAGTTCGACTAACAAAACAAATTGAAGATGCTAAACTCTTTGGAATTCAAGGATTTTGCAAAGATTTATTAGATGTTGCTGACATTTTAGGAAAGGCAACAGAAAGTGTTCCAAAGGCTGAGATTTCAGAGAGAAATCCTCACTTGAAAAGTCTGTACGAGGGCTTAACTATGACAGAAGCACAACTGCACAAAGTATTCAAAAAGCATGGTCTTGAATCTTTGAACCCTCTTGACGAAAAGTTTGATCCTAATCAACATGAAGCATTATTTCAGCAGGTAATTTTAATAAGCTTCAGATATTAATTCTTTTTTTATAATGTTTTAACGTTACAATTATTTTAATTATAGGAAGTTGAAGGTAAAAAACCAGGTACTGTAGTTGTTGTCTCAAAAGTTGGATACAAATTGCATGAAAGAATAGTTCGACCCGCATTAGTGGGAGTGGCTAAAGGATAATACCATTTCACGTTACTAAAGTGAAAATTCCTGTTAATATCATTTTATAAAGAAATGTTATTTTAATATGAACAATTCAATGTCTTACACAGTGAAATTGAGATATATTAGAATGTGTAATATATGTCTAATATTTATCTGAAAAAGTTTGATTCTGTATCATATAGGTGAAATTTTTTTGTTAATAAAATACAAAAAAAGTAAAAATTTATAAAAAATATAATTACATTTTATTTAATTAATCCACTATTGTAAAATATTTAAAAAAAATATATTTTATAAGAATTTTATAATTACAATTTTAAAAGTTTAAAAATGTATATGTACAATTTTAACATCGTTCAAAAACTTTGTACAAATCAGGTAAACTGGCTATTTGTAAAATTGTTGAATCATGTGCAAAATGCTTTGGCGGTAACAGACTTTCTTTGATAGCAGTGTACAAGATATGCTCTGTAACATGTTTCCACGAATCTTCTGTTACATCCACTTTACTGTAAAACCTTGCAGTTTCTCGACATATGTCGTGAAAACATGGTTTTTCTTTATTCCAATTAACTTCAGTTGATAATCGCAACATATACAAAGGAATTTCTGCTTGATTTGGAAAATAATTTTCTGTAAAAAATTATTTCAAAATTATTGAATATCAAACATTACTGTAATTGAAATTTAAAAAAGCCTTACCTAATAAAATTGGTAATGATTTAAGATAACCCTTTTTATCAACATATATTGAAAAGTATTGTCTTAACATATCAGCTTTTTCTAACAACAATTCCTGCACTCGCATAGCAAGTTCTTCTTTTTCACCTATGTCTGGTGTCCAGCCAGCTTCTTCACAATCAAGTCCAAGCATTGCTAAATCTTTAATTAATATGGGTTCCTAAAAAAGTATCATTATCAATTTAATTTTTAGGAATGAAATTTAGATGAAATTGATTAATTTTTATCCCTACAGAAAATTTTATTACTCCATAATTAGCAAAGTCATAAAGCATAATTTCATAAAAAAGTTCTTCTCTGTAACAAAAAAAAATTGTGAATAAATTTTATTTTACTTTAATATTTTAAAGCATAATATTTTTACTTAAACTTACACAAGTTTTTGAGTATTACAAATATACAGATTAATTCCACTTTGTATTAAAGCATAGCATTCATCAACACAACCAACAAAAATTAAGTCTGCTATAATGTTTCTTAAACCTTCGTGATAAGATTCTTCAATTTCTTTTCGCAAAGTTAGCACACTCAATAATTTTGTTTCTATTCTTATTTCATTAACTGAGTATGATTTGAATTCAACAGGTGCCCTATTCTGAGTGAGCTCTATATTACCAATTTTATCAGATTTATTTACAGTATTTTCAAATTTTTTAGATTTAGAATCTACAGACTTATTTTTTAAAACTTCTACAACTAATTTTGACTTTTCAGCTTCTTGATTATTAGTTTCTGCTGTTGTTGTTTCATTTAAATCACTTATATTCAGTGAAATATTTAGATCATTTGCAACATCTTCACCTGTATAAGCCTCCTTGTTAGAAGTAGTAGTAATACTGTTATTTTTTTCTTCTTTAATTTCATCTACTTTTGAGCTGCTCATATCTACTTTTCCGCAAGTAAAATTAAATTTGTCAAGTTTTTGATCGGATGAACTTGTCCGAATCATATTTTTTGGGTAAATTTTTTTATTGTTACTTTTATCACCTTCTACTTGAGTATCACCTAAAATTTCTTCCACAGTTTCTTTTGTTAGATCCACTTGTGGAAGTTTTGCTTGAATATAAAAAGTTCGTGAAGCATTATTTGAAGCAAGTTTTTCATCAATAGCATTTTTTATTTTTTCAATAACAGAATCTTCATGAAGAAATTTTACTTCACATTTTGTAGGATGTACATTAACATCAATATTTTGTGGTTCTATTTCCAAAGAAATATAACACCAAGGATGTGCTTTTTTTGGCAAGTAAACAGTGTACATATCTTCAATAGTTTTTTTTATAGCTAAAATTAGTAAATTCTTGCTTGTATTTTTCTTTAAATGAATATTAAATAGAAGATACAATGTTTTATACTTACAACTTGATTCAACTAAACGATTATTAATAAACAGTAAAAGTGTTAGTCGCTTATTTGAATAATTAGCATTGGTCACTAAAGAATGCAATTTAAATTTGTAAATTTTATCGTCTAATTCAATTTCTAATAATTCTTTAGCAACATTATTTCCAAATAATGTACGAATATTATTGATTTTTGTTGATGAATGCTGAGTACGCACTTGAGTTGTAGTTTCACCATGTTTTTTCAGAGTAAAACCTACAGATGGATTATGAATAGCATATTTAGTAACAACTTCAGAAATTTTAGCAAATTCTTCACTTGAACTAGACAAAGCTTTTCTGCGAGTAGCAACATTATAAAATAAATTCTCAACTGTTATTATTGTTCCTTGATTTCCAGCACAAGGCATTAGAGATCCTTTCAATTTTCCATCCAAGTATGATGCTCTGAAATACATAGGTATTTAGAAAATCAAACTTATCTAAAAAGAAGTTCAATTCAAAAAAGTATTTAAAATCATTTTGAAAATTTAAATATTTAATTATGTTTTAAATCTTAATTCTTACTTGTATGCACACTTTTCATTAGCAGTCTTTGTTGTTATTGTTAAATGTGCTACGTGACTTATACTAGCTAAAGCTTCACCTCGAAATCCAAAGGTTGAAATAGATTTAAGATCGTCAAAAGTTTGTAATTTACTTGTTGTGAATCGTTCACAAACAATATCCATATCTTCTTTACAAATCCCAGTGCCATTGTCTTGAATCTTAAAAAAAATAAAGTTTTCTTTGCAAAATATCACTTGAAATATTCACCGCAGAATCAAGTAATAATATAAAACCTGCAGCAAGGGATTCAAGGAAGAAAAATACAGGGTATGTGGGGATAGTAATGAAAATCTGGAGCACGTATGGGTATGTCAAGAAGCTAGGAAAGAAATAAAAGGGAGCTGAATAAATGAAAGAGAAGAGCACGGGTTAACAAAAAAAGGAGAGAAATTTAGGGGAAATTTGTGTAAAGTATTAAAGGGAAAACCGGTAGAGAGGATATGTAATTATACCAAAAAATTCGAGAAGATAGCTAGAAAGGAAAAAGATGAAAATAAGGAAGGGGGGTGGACTATTGAGCAAATGTGATAGAGAGTTAAGACTAGGGAGCGTTTCTTTTATAGAATTATAAGATGAGATTATAAGTTTGTAAGTAGGTAAATATGCAGCGGATAATGATGAATGTAAATAATGTAAAGAAGGGGAGGGGAAATGAGAAACTGTGGAAATGTACTGTAATGTATTATAAAGGCTAAAGAAGGCACGGGTCTGTTGTGTAAGGGGAATTTATATATGTAAAAAGATATAAAAATCTATACATGAAAGAATAAATCTAAATCTAAATCTACAAAACCTGCAGTAACTTTAATCCTCCTTCTTTTACTGACACTTGAATGTTTGTTGATTTTGCATCAAGACTTAAAAACAAAAAATTAAAATCATAAAATTTATTATAAATGAAATTTAAGCAATAATAAAAATAATATTATTTTACCAGTTCTCAATTAATTCTTTTAAAGCATTTGCTGGTCGTTGTATAATTTCACCTGCGGCAATACGATTTACAACAACTTCATCAAGTTTTCGTATTTTTCCTGGAGTTGCCATTGTATTTTTTTCGGCCCTGGTTATATGTACTCCAGATCGTGTTCATGTGGCTGCAGCCACATGAACATTGAACTGTGAATGTATACATGTATACGTTCACAGTTCATGCTATACTTGACGTATCCCGTACTACCCTTCCGAATTCGTGTCAGTGCCTTTATGTGTGTGGCCCTGGCCAATTCAAAATACAATAAACGACCGTTTCCAAGGCGACGAGTGAGCCAGAAATTTATAAACATTTCAACGTTTTCATCGATTACATGATGGCGGAATTGCATTTAATGGGCACAATCGCATCTACAAGTGACTTTAAACAACCTCGTTTGTTTTGCAAGTGGAGTTTTTCTATTGGTAACATTATTTTTGTAACTATTCTGGTGTTCTCCCATCGCTTGAACATTAAACATGTACTACTTTTCTTAGCTATTAAGTTATTTTTTAGTTATATTTTTTTGCCTTTTGCCCACTGATAATTAGGTAGCGGTTGGAAAATTGTCAATGGTATTGGAGAGGGACAAACTCAGGAATGTTGTGATCCCTACTCCAATAAATCAGTGTGGGATCACCCAATAGATTTGCACTTTGCTACTCAGACTTTGCAAGGATCTCCAAAAATTTTGCTCCAAGTGTTTTGCAGAGACAAATTCAATCGAATACTCTTTCTTTCCTATGGTATTTGTAGTGTACCCCTAAAACCAGGATTTCATTCTCTTAAATGTCACACCTGGAAACCAATTGGTAATATTATTTCTTCAATTATTGTATTAAAATTATATCTAAATAAAGATAATTTCAAGTTAATGTCTAATATTGCAATTTGTAATAGGTGATTGGCAAGACAGATTGAAGGATACATTTTTGGGTACAACTCTGCAATTAAAATCACCAGACGTTCTCATTAACGCTGATGATAGATTTGAATTGCTTACAGAAAGTATGGGCACAGTTCAAATTGATCTTTATGTGCTTGTAAGGAATTTTGATAAGTTTGGTTGCCATTTATGACCAAAAAGATAAAAAGAAAGTTTATTAAACTTTAGAAACAATTAATCATGAATATAAATAAAAGTTTCATGGTTTTACAATTATTTTTACTTTTTATTCATGTACTTGCTGAAGAATTAGAAGTATCAGGGGATTCTTGTTTAAATAATACTCTCTGTGAGAATACTACCTTATCAGAAATTTCTGATGATGAACTCGACGATGTACATATTAGAGAATTAGCAACAAATCTTTTTAAGATTCCACAAAGTTTAAAAACTACCACTAGCCCTACTACTGAAAAAAAAGCTGATACTAATGTTGATTCTGAATTGAATGTAGAACTTTCAAATTTGCAGAAGCTTTTAGAAGAAAGATCAAAAAATAAGTACTGCAGTTGTGATTTGACTGTAAGATATAGTATACTAACTAGTATCTTTAGTATGATTTTTTAATCTATAATTCAAATTTTATTTATATTGACAATTATAATAATATTCTTTACAGGTTGGTGTATGTGACATAAACTGCTGTTGCGATTTAGATTGTAAAGAATTTCATTTAAAAGTATTTTCACATTGTACAGATCATGAAATGGAGAAAGAAAAAGATTCATGGTATTGTCATGAAAAACCATTTTTCCGACACAATGATACAAGATTCATTCTAGAGAAGATTGTAGATAGTTTATTTTGTATAGCATCTGACAATCTTCCACCAGTCTACAGCGCAACTAGTCATTTAGTAAGTTTTTAAGAAATTATTTTTTTTTTTTTTTAATTTGCTCTAAAAACTAAACTGTTTTAACTATCTTGTAGCAAATTGAAGATGAAGAAAGTTTCAAGCATGTTATTCATAACAATAAACCATCTCAATTTAAGTGGAAGTTTGAATCAATAAAATTTGTTTCTCAAGAATTTAATGTATCAAATTTATATCATCACAGTGATACATTATGGCAAATTAAAAAAAATTCTTTAACACCAATTGGTATAGTTTTATAAATTTTACTTCTAATTTATCATTTACTATCAGAAAATTTGCTCTTTTATGACCGAAATATTCCTTACTTTTTAGAGCTTCCACAAAATGGCTTTGGAAAAGCATGTGATTTTAAAAAGACTGTAAAATTTTTAGAAGACTGGAAAAGTACTTGTCATCAAAATAATTTAAACAACAAAAATATGTTTCTCTTTCCATCAAACTTCAGTAATATCACTGTCATTGCTTTACCATCTAAATTCAATTCACAATATTTACTACAAAGTTGCCCAAACCACATTTGTCTTTCAGTCAATGTTTTATTTTGTTCAGATAATTGGACATTTTGTAAAAGAAATAAGACAGTCCGTGGATACTGTACAGAAAATTTTTGTTACAATGTCGCAAAAAAAATTAGATATGATGTATATCACAATGGAAGCGAAGGAATTAAAGACTTTGAAATATATATCCAGTTAGATAATGTTTCGAATAGTTTTCAACAAGAATTTGAAGTGAAATATAAATGGATTGGATTAAATCAGTCACAAGCTTTGATTAGAAGTGGAAATCCAGGCTACATTGCAGGAAAGCCAATTTTTATTGGAACTGAAATATCTAATAAAACGGATGATGTTGAAGTTAAATCTATTAGCTTTAATCGTACTTATCAATATTTAACTTTACCTGTAGCTGATAAGATTGGTTTGTGTAGTGAAGTTGAAAGGTATCCAGTAAAATTTCTAGAGAATATCAAACTAAAGTGTTCTATAACAGTAAAAACAAATAATTTCTCAACTTCAGCTTGTATCAGGCTGCAAAATCGAACTTTTGAAGCACTAGTTGGTTTCATGAGGTTTAAAGAATTTGATAAGCTAAATCTTGAAAGACAGTATGTTTCTAAATCTGGAAATGTTTCTGATAATAGCACAAACAGTTGGGTAAAAATATTTTATGATAAAATCCCTCAAAATGTCATTACAGCACAAGTAATGGAAAATGAAATGCAATGCTCTGGCTTGGTAACTTCAGTTCTATTTGAGATTGTACATTCTTCAATATCAAAACCAGGAACCAACAATAATCACGTCATTTTAGGGGTGGGAGTGACTTTTGCACAAGAAGTTGATTTAAAATGGCCAAAATGCACTAGTAAAAATTGTCAAGAATTGTTACAACTAGATCTAATCAGCTTTGTATCATTTCATGATGTTTCTCGACCTACAAGATATCATATTGCAGGAGGACCAAATTTAGATATAAGTTTACCGTATGACTTTTTTTACCCATTTTTAAGTCATTCAAAATCAAGCGCACCTACATTGAATTATAAGATTATATTTAATATTTGTGTTCTATGCACAATCTTAGAAATATTATTTTTTCATTAAATAAGTGAAATATGCATGAAAATTTTTTATATTATTAAGTTCATTATTATATATAATGTAAAAATAAATAAAATGTTTTAAAGTTTCATAGAACAATTACTTTATTATCATAAATAAAACATTCAACCTTAGCAAAAGTAACTATTTTTTATAGGTATATAATTATTATCTTAAATTTACGAATTTTATTTTTTTATCATTATTAGTGAACACTGACAAGTCAAAGAACATTTTCTTTCTTTGTATGTACACTGATATATTAATAATAAATAATTTTAAATAAATTAATTGAGACAAATTGAAATTGACACTTCGGTATTAAAAAATTATATAAATCATAAAAATAGCTGTACACTAATTATAATAGATAAGTTGGATTTTGCACGCAGTGCATTAATATTTTGTTGAATGTCGATGATGAATACGACATTGAAATATAGACACAAGTTAGAATGAGGAGCCAGCCTCTTAACTAGGGAAAGGCTTCAATTTTTCGATGGAATACAAACAAATGAGCTTCATCAAGGCTAGGACCTCCTATCTGTAATAAGACGCCATTGATAGTCATTATCATTCGTTATTTTTTAGTAACATAATTCCACTGCTTTCTGCATTGGTTATTCACATTTTTTTAACCTTTTTTTGCCATAGCGATTCCTAAGCCCAGAACACTTGCAATGCCTACAATGACACCTCCTGCTATTGCCATCCCCTTCAATCCCTCTGAAAAAATGCAAATACAAATTTTATTGTACATCATTAAAGAAAAAAATTATAGGATAATAATCTTTGTTAAAGTACCTCTGTCCATTTTCTTCTTTATCAATACTTCTAAGCGTTGAACTTGAGTGTTTCCAGGTTCAATTTGTAGAAAAGCACGAACGTATTGTAAGGCTTTTGTGTATTCCTGAAAAAGTATTTACAAAAAATAAATATTATAAAAATTTTATTCACACAGTGAAGTATATATGCAAAAATTGCGATAAAAAAAAAAAAAAAAAAAAAATTAAATCAATCTTAATAATAAAAGTGTGATACCAAATTATGTATTACCTTTATTCTTGCATTTCCAATAGCAAGGTAATAAAGACAATCTCTCTTTTCACTATCGCCATTGTTGCCACATAAATCTTCTAAAAGCATTATGCCTTTACGAATATCTGCGGGATATTTACTTCTGACTAAACACCAAGCATACTGGAACTGTACTTTTTGATCCACAGTTCCATTGTGGAGTTGTTCATTATAAATACATTCGAATTTCTGCAATAAAGTTAAAATTTATCAATATTTAGTTCAGATTTAATAAGTCATTATTCTAACTGATTATTCTATGTTTCAAATGTGTAAGTGCAAAAATTAAGCATAAAAAGGTGACCAAAAATAGAAATGACGTAATTCGATCATTATTTTTAACATTCATAAAGATTTTACCGTCATTCTAGTGTACATACATGAATTTAAGATGTTATCTTAGATACTTTTAACTTGATTATCGACAATATCAATTGCAAAAATGTTATTAATTGCTCAATATGAACATAAATATAAATTTAATAAAAATTATTCACACGTTGAACACAACTGCGTAATTTAATTAATCATTTCGAATGAAATTATAATTTAATTGTTTATAATCTGTAACCTAAAATTCGGTATGACGACACACTTTTTTACGGATTGACCATAGTATAGTACAGTAAAATTTCGTCATACGAAACTTTTTTCGTTTTTAGTTTTAATCGAATAATCGAGTGATAAAATTAACAGGTAGTTAATAAATGATCTTACTTTTAAATCTTCCGAAGAGACAATCTCATCCAACACGTCCTCCATCTTGCCGTTCACAACAAAAAATGGCGATTTTTTTTATTTCCACATATTCCCCTGTCTCCTGGTCTCCATCGCCGTGTGTTTGAGGTTAGGTTGAAAGAAGTATTATGAGGTTGGGTTGGGTTTGTTTTTAAATCTCTGCGTGGACTGCACTTTTTTCCGAGCAGCCAAAGGGTATGCAAAGTTTACCACTGAGAAAATGCAAGAGTTACGTGAATGTGTATTATGACAGTTTGTCGCGATAAATAATCGAAGAGGAAACGGAGCCAAAGCTCCAAGTGACGCCCAACACGTTCTACGCAATTGCGTTGTCAGTTCAATAATAATAGTAGCGTAAATCGTAAAGTAGAAACAGGTGGTTGTTGTTCCTTACTAAATAAGTTACTAATTATAGTTGTAAATTATGGAGAACAAAACGCAAGTGAAAACAGAGCCTCAAGAGTCCAAAGATGCAGAATCTCAAAGTAGGTTAAATATTTATTATCCTAATACTTGCTATTAATGTAAAAGATTTTCGTACTTTAAGTTTTTTTTTTTATTTCCAATATTATGACTCTTCGAATGAAACTTTAGCATTTAATGATTTTGGTTTTTTCAGAAAAAGAAAGTATGAATAATACAGTCGAAAAAAATCCCTCAATAAAACGAGATTGTCATGGCAAATCTAAAAATGCACCACCAACTGTTGATTCAAACAAAGTTTTACCAATGCAACCTCCTCCAATGCAGATCAATATTTTCTTCGAGTTATTTTACGATGGACCTTATGATTTGACTCTATCGAATCGCTCATGGGGTATTCATAGAGTACCACCACCAAATCGAGCCATTGTTTTATCTGAAATAACATTTGCTTTATTTGATGTTGCAATGTCTCCATCGTACAAGAAACAGGTAAAAGTTCATTGATATTCTTGCTTGTTTGGCTGTATTTTTAATTAAAAGTATAAAGTCTTAAATGCTCTGAAAAAATCAATTATTTTTTTCTTAATTTAGAAGAAAAAGAGAGAGGGAAATATTTTTAAATTCAGAATATTTGTCACAATATAATTAAGCTTAATAGCTTTATATTCGTTCAAGCACTTATATATGTAATGTAATATGTTATATTTTTAATTAATAGTAAAATTAAAAAATTTTAATTAATAATTTTCAGGTAATACTTACGGATCATTTAAAATTTAAAGCTTTTGTTTTGGATAAACTTGTTGTTGAGAAAACCTTGGATAATGAAAATACTCGAGAAGATTTTGAGCATTCTTTTGCTGAAATAGTCAACATGATTGTATGCAAGGGTGGACCTAGCATTGAAGATAATCAGGATATATTGTTGAAATGTGCATACAAAGATTTTTACAGTAATCGATGGAGACACAGATCTTGTACAATAATAATTGAAAAAGACGAAGTTTGTTGGCCATGTACATGTCTTGATAAATATTTTCAAGAGTGGCTAAAGTATAATTCGAAAGATAAGTGAATAGTTAAAGCAATTGAAGATGCTTTTATTTTTAATTGAACATTAAGTAAAAAAAAGGAATTATTTAATAATCGGCATATAAAATTTAGAAGGATTAGCTTTCATAATATTTTTTATATATATATAAAATTATGTATAATTAATTTGATGAATTTTAAAGTTGACCAATGTTTGCAGATCAATTTGCAAAAATTAGATATTTAAAATATATTATTTTGGTTATATTTTTTTTATTATTAATAAGGCCTTGATTTATTTACAAGTAATATTAATATTATATATTAATTATTCTCTTTTAATAAATGTGTGTGATCAATTTTAATTACTATGTAATTTCTGTAGTATTACATATTTTTAACTATGTAGTATTAAATCACAGTATGTAATAACTTATAAATTAGAATTTGTAATCTTAAATCTTGTATTTGTCACCTTTCATTGTATTATGTATAAGTGTGTGTCATGCTTCGCAAAATAAGTTATTCAAATGTTTTATTGTCAAATAAAGTGGCAATCCCACAACTGTATAAAAGTCACCGTTTATTTTTTCTACCAAGCATCCGCCTATTCCTTGAATTCCATAACCACCAGCTTTATCTCTAAAAGTAAACAAATATATTTTGTAATTTTTTGTAATACTAAGTAATTGCGTTATACTTAAACAAAGAAATTTACAGTGGTTCTCCAGTTTCAACATATGCTCTTATTTGATCTTCGGATACATTTCCAAATTTAACTTCAGTTGAATCCCAAAATTTGACTTCATGTTTTGCAGTTCTTAAACAAACTCCAGTAAAAACTGTGTGAGTATTACCTGCAAGACTAAAAAAGAATTTTAATTTTGCTTAAAATCTAAATAAAAATAAAGTTTATTGACAGATTACTTTGACAAAATTTCAAAAGCATCCTTTTTATCTTTAGGTTTTCCATAAATGATATCTCCATTTGTAACTATCGTATCAGCTCCAATTATCAGTGATGTATTTAAATCAGTATTTTCTTTTAATCGGTCAAATATTTCTTGAACTTTATGAGCAGCAAGATCCATCACATAATCACCATGACTGTTGTAGCGATTCCTATTTAAATTTTCATCAAAATTTGATGGTATGACTTCTGGTTTGATTCCCTAATTAAAATTAAAATATTTCTTAAAACATATTTTGGCATTTGTATTATAATAATCTAGAAGAATGTTTAACGTTCATTTAAAAATTAGTTTATAATTTCTTATTCAAGACTCACCAAATTTTCAAGAATTTCTTTTCTTCGAGGTGAAGAACTTGCCAAAATAATTCTTCCCTCCAAAAGCTGTTTTGTAGTTGATTTCAGCATGGTTTGAGTATACCTATTATTACTTTTTTTTTCGTGAGCAACTAAAGATTTAGAAAAAAGTTAAAATTTTTATTTTAACATTTTTTGTCATAAAGTCATGATAACATGCATTGGTTTATTTTGAAGGTTAGGGAAATATCAATAAGCTTCTATATATACGTAGTATTACAATTTCCCAATATACTCACAGATAAAATATACAGACTATATCCTAATCTCTGACTTTTAAATTATGTCGGAATTGATAAAGTGCATGATATACGATATATGTATATCTTATCAAATTTTTTAATTCTCGAAAAAATTTATAACTTCGAACAAAATGGTAATTTTAAAATACATTTATTTATCATTTAAAATATGTTATTATCAATAGGTATCCGGGACTGGAGGATTTTTAGAAATAAAAAAAAATTGAATGACACAAATTTTATTTATTTTTGAGATGTGTGTGAAAAGGGATTTAAGGGCAAAAATTCTATGATAAATTGAATAACATGATTTATCAAGTTTTACAATTCACATACTTTTCATAAAGATACACAACAATTTATTGTATTATCTGACAGAAGATTGTATACATTTTTCCCTTTGTTTTTATGATCGGTAGTGTACAATTTTGTTTATTAGAGCAGCCTTAATAATGAACTTTTATAATGTTTTTTTTAATCTTTTGGGTTGTGTTAAACGTTTAATGTTTCCACATTTATTATTATTGTGATTTATAAATTTGTTTTAAAGTTTTGACAACTACAATCGATTTTGTTTACAGTACATTGTTTACAAGTGCACGAGTAAGTATGTATGTGTTTGAAATTCCAAAAACTCAAAAATACAGTAAAACAACGTAAATAAAAAATCGGAAATTATTTAAACATAAATAAAAGATTTAAATTTACATAAATACACGATGATACTTTTTATGCAATATGCATTTTACTTCAAAAATAATGGTAAGACGATAATGATGATACTGATAATAGAACTAATAATATAATTAAAATAATAGTAATAATAATCGCCATTATGAGTCTACAATCTAACAAAGTTATTAAATATTTCCTTTATACATGTACTACATTTTTAATTTTTAAAATTCATTAATTTACTTATAATTTATTATTTGTATATGTTCATAATATTTGATTGTATATTTCTATATTTAATAAGTTCCAATGAGTGGAATATTGTGTTAATTATGTATAATTCAACATCGCCTAATGATTTCGTGCTTATCCAAATATTAAATATTAAACACTGTATTGTTATGTTTATAGTTGCGCAAAATCCATTCAAGAAATAGATATTACAGTACAATTATATATTTGATCAAAGCTATAAACTTTTATAAAGGTTTGTAAAGCACCCACAAATTTTATTTATTGTAAATACCATTGACCATTCAAAAGGAACTACTTAATGTTTGTATAAATTCCATTTTTATTGTTTATTTCTTGAAGTACATTGAACAACATAATACAGTCTATTATTTGTAATACAACTTTGATCTTTGATCGATGTGTAAGTCTTGATCTCCATTAATGTACTTATTAAAGATCGCTTATTATCTTTATTATTCTTTGCACAAGAAATAATTGAACAGTTTAGCAGTGTAATTTATTTTAAAACATGATTCTTTAAGACTCCAGTACAAATGGTACAAATGCTTTAAAAATTGAAATACTAAGTCTTAATAATTCTTCAAGTCATACGGCTTTCTAGGAATTATATAAA
>JAXIUT010000048.1:7727059-7742916 GCA_035586675.1 Eurytoma californica
ATTGCTATTCATAAAAATTGCTAGTTTAAATACTAATTTTTGTTAGCTTACGACTCTGTTACCCTTTTCCTATAGAAAAATACTAATTTTTATAGGATTTTTTAACAATTTTTGCTATTCTTTTTCTCTCCGTGTAATACAGAATTCATATTTTTTTGTTAGCTATACATTGTATCAATGTAGATTCGTTTCATTTTTACGAATTCATCGTTATAAAAAACTCTCATCTTTCGAGATTTTTGCAATCACTATGTTTTTTTTAATCTAGACGGCAGTTATCGCATGTCCGTCGCATTTTATCTATAAATAGGAACCAGTCGGCGAATAATCGGGGTTTGAGCTATTAACATCGTCATACCGACGGAGTAGTTCACCCTTTGGCATCGATCGTAAGCGCGCAGATATAAAAAGTCGAATCCGTATACGCAATGCGTACCTCCAGAGTCAGTCCTGAGTCCGACCTCGGCTGCGCTCGTGAGTTCCTCGAGTCGGGCGATGATGACGTCCTGGGTGACGGGCCCGCGGGCAGCCTTGGCGGAGCCGCCGCGCTGGCGCACGGTCAGGGTGTCCCAGACGCGGGCGATCGCCGAGCCGCGGCGCTGCGCCTCCTTCGCCCGCTGGTAGAGCGGCTTGGCCGCGGCCGCCTTGGCCTTGAACTTGCGCTGCAGCAGCCGGCTGCGGCACCGCTCGCCGAAGCGCAACTGGTGACTGCGCGGCGTCAGCGGGCCCGTGGCCGGCGAGCCGCCCTCCGGCGACGAGGACGACTCCTCCTCTTCCTCCTCCTCCGGATCCTCCTCCGCCCCGCTGTCCACCGGCTGACGCGGACTCATCAGGGCCTGCAGCAGCGGCGAGTGCAGCTCCAGCATTCTCGCGCGCCCACGCCTTATTACGCTGGTGGACGAAAAGCGAGGAGGGGTTTTTAGAGCGCGACGAGGCGACGACTCTCCCTCGACTGCCTGGCGAATTATCTTTGAGCGAACGTCCAACAGGTGGAACGTTTTTTCTTTTTCGAGCTCGCGTTCGAGGTCGCCGTAACAGTACTATTGTACATTTGAATAGTGGACTCGGAAAAAGTAACTTGTCGAGAGTGTCAACGATTTCGTTCAGGCTTCTTTCAAAATGTGCGAAGCAGAAAAATATGAAGTTTTATGCAAATCGCGCGATTTTTACGGTAATATTTAGAATAGAAAGTATTACACTGTTCGCTGAATTAAAAAATTATCTCTTTGTGATAGTAAAGTTATTTCAACACCTCTCGAGAATAGCATGAAAGATTTTTTTCACATTTTTTCCTAAAAATTTGATAAAGGATACGCATTTTATTAAACAAGCGTAATCGAATTATTTTCATATCAATAATTATTAATATCTTAAATGCATTGAAATTAAATACAGGTTGCTCAACGCGTTAATTACATTTGAAATTGATAAGAAATGATATATCATTGCTATTGACTTTGATAAAAAAATCACATCACTTATAGTACTTAAAAAGACATAAAAACTTCAATATCGCTCGAACAAAATAATGTGAGGATATATCATTGTTGAATTATCACTATTTTTTACTCGAAAGATATTTATAAACAAAGTTTTTGTATGTTCATTTTTAATCACTCAACTAAGAATGTAGTAGCAAAGTATTAACTCCAGTTATACATACACAAACTTTAATTGCCTTTCAAAAAGAACAGATACTGCCTCACGCGCGTGCTGAGCGGATAAACACGTGGATACATTGCCAGCAGACCCGAAAAGCGGCTGAGCTTCAAAAATAATTCGCCAAACATTAAAGACGCCCACCGGAAATACCTTTCAAGTAAACTCTGACCACCACTCTCGAAGCCACCTTCTATATCAACTCCGCACTCAAACACCGATTTTTATTTAGCGCAGATCGCGAAACAAAAAATAAAAGTAAATAAAAAATACGAAACAAAAACAAACGTAACAAATCCGTCGAAGAAAAACTACAGTCACACTCGAGCACAAGAAACCCAGCACAATGTAACACAGTGTAAGCTAGCGGCGGCTTACTTGCTTGCGCGTGATCTTCGGAGCGAACTCGGCGCGCGCGGCGTGACGGTATCGGCTCTGGGTCCGGCTGCGTGCGTCGGGCCAGGCCGTCCGCTCATCACTGTAGCAGCTGCCACCGCCACCACTGCGTGAAAAAGCGGCGAACGCCGGACGCGCGTGTGTGACACGCACACTTTGAGAATCCGACGGGGGGCCGCTGCCGGCTGACGGGCCCCTCCCCCTTCTTCTTCACCGACACAAATGCGCCTCGCTTCCGGTGCTCGGCTACGTTCCTCGCTCTTTTCCTATAACACAAGTCCGTGCCGGGCTCCTCTCCACGTCCACTGCCAACGCGCGCTCGATCCCAACGGAGCTTATAACACGCGCGTGTTATAATGAGGCATTGTAGGTTTTTGCGGGCGATTTCGCCCAACACGTGGCGCGCTTGCTCTCTTCGATGTGCGTTGTTTACAGGATCTCTGCTCCTTTTTCGGAGTTACTCGAACAAATCTCGCTTATTCGACAGTGCGCAATAAATACTTTTTTGTTCCTCCCTTCGACTGGATATTTCTCGCGATACAATTCAATAGGCTCGCTTGCTCTGGAGACTATAAGTAAATACGCAGTAGTCTATTTTCTTTCTTGTTTACAAGCGATCTCCTTCTGGCGAATGTCATTCGCTCGGACGTTTCGTAAAAAGAAGTATCATTGAGCAACGTTACATTATCTCGACGAGTTCTTCGGTGGTTGCAATGTTTACATTCGCGTATCGCACGAAATAGGTGTGTCTTTGCGGAGATCCTGGGTCGGCTACAACCAGACTAATGCAGGGATGCGTCGTCTTACTGTTCGAAAAATCGTCGATCGCTGCTGCCACGGTCGATTTTTTGTGCTCCAGCTGCGCTCCTTGTATTGTCCCTCCACGAGAAGATGCAGTTTCGGGGGAACGGCCGCGCACGCACCAGCCGCGTCTAATGAGCGGATTTCCGCGATTACCAATTGCGCCGAATCGCCAGGGGGTTTTGTTTTTACACCCGCGATTCTTTCCTCGCTCTCTTTTTAGCTTTCGTACTCGGTTGAACCAACGCCAGCGATTATTATTATACGGATGCAGAATGCACTGTTAACCTTTGTGCTTCTTCGGTATATTGACGAGTTCGTTGCTTGCTAGACTGTATTTTGTTTTGTTTCATTTGATGATGATGGAATTAAGAACGTTGAACACGTACTTTCTTTCGTTGTTACAACTGCTTTTTTTATACTTTAAATCAACTATTAAATTTTGCTGTATTAAATTTGTTTGACTCTTGGTCCAAGAAAAACTGTTTTACTTAAAAGAAAGTTTATCGGAAATTCATTTTGAATTGATTTCCATTCATTACTTAACAAAACTAATGAATGTTCGGGTAAAGATAAGCGATCATAATTACTGCTGCTTATCGTGACGTCAACATTGGTAATTAACCTAATCATAATAATGGCTTGCACACTGCACACATAGACATTTACACTTTCAATTTGTGACAGCTGTGACAATAAGAGATTGTTTTAATACAAGATTCACAATTTTACACACATTTTTAAATTGCATCTGTATATGAATTGGTGAATATTTCGTATAATAGTAGTCGTACTGAAAATTGTAATAATCAATTTTAATAATGTCACAGACTGATATTATAGGAAAAATTGCAAGTGTTTGTAAAATTTATTAAAATCTATAACAGAATTTGTTAGATTTCCAGTAAATTTTGCAAGAAACTGTTTTAATTTTTCCAATGTCAGACTGTGAGAATATTATAATAATTGATTTTTACAATTTTTAGTACAGCATTTTTCTCTTTGTGGTTAAAAGAAATTTTATTTTAGTTACGATTGGAATTGTAGAATCAAGTTTTCTACTTATTTACTTCCTTTTAAATTCAAAGTTGTCAGTATAGATTTTAAAAGTTTGCGTAACGTGCAATTAAAATCCATTTGTTAAAATAAAAATCGTTTAATCTTGTCAATTCGAAACGCAGGTAACAATACAATA
Organism: Eurytoma californica; assembly: GCA_035586675.1. Lineage (NCBI taxonomy): Eukaryota > Metazoa > Arthropoda > Insecta > Hymenoptera > Eurytomidae > Eurytoma > Eurytoma californica. Next base: position 7,731,111 of record JAXIUT010000048.1, read on the forward strand.
AATATTAACAAATACTACAAAATGAATTCGCTTTGAGTTAGTGACTAATCGGTTCAGAAAGGAAAATGCCATCGTCAAACCTCGTAAAAATGCTGAAATCATACGAGCAAATTCAGCGGTGAGGTACACGTCAAATGTTGACACAATAACGGCCGAACGCCCTGGCAGTTATATACATCATACATCGAAGTCCAAAATCTCGCCTTTATCGCTTACACAGAGGCTTACGCGATCCCTACATTGAGGCCTGCAACTTTTATCCAAGATAATGGCGTCTTATGCAGCAAGCTGTATTAAGATTATTGAAAAAGATGCAGAAAAATAAACAATTTTGTGAATAAAAGAAAAATTGAAATAAATTTAAACGTTTTTTTCACTAATTGTTTTTAGAAGATGAAAAAGCAGACGTTAATAATGACTGAATTCTTACAGGTTAATATTAACTAAGTATAAACGGTACTAGTGAATAAGCAGATTGGCAAATAAAATAAAACAGGTTGTCGTGTGAATAATATCTGAATTCTTTTGAATACATATCACCTCTTAAATTTTTGAGCATTAAATAAATAACATAAAACTTATTTTTGCGGAAGATCTACATCTTTTTCAAGAAACATCGAACTTTTTTGCATATAGCTGTATAAAGCATCATGAAATCGTCAGTACAACGCATGTTAACCTCTTTTAGCAGTTGCTTGCTGCTTGAAGAATGAAAATCTCAAAGTCAATCGAGTTCAGCGGTAATGAGATGCGTTCCATCTGTGCGGACGTGATTGTATTGCTGAGAGCATGAGGCACCGTACCTCAATCGTTATTCCCCAGTGTTGTACATATGACCTTGAATGTGGACTTCGGGCACCGGATTATCGAGTCTAAAATGCCCAAGCGTATGTACGGGTATCGTAATCGTCGGAGAGCATTGCTAACTGGTGTAAATTGCCTTACGCGAAGATTGCAAGAGTAATTAGTACACAAACATACACAGTCGTGAAGAATTTCGATGTACGTTGGGAATAAAGACGAGGTCGTATAAGTCTGCTTGTTGCATGCAAGGCTAACATTTTTGTATAAACTAAAGATAAACTTATAAAAATACTTATTTCGGGGTGGTTACCTTCAGGATGACATTGAGTATATTAACTCCATCGAAAACATTATTTTGCCCTACTTTAGTTACTTAAAATGAATTTTCAAGTTTTTAAACAGTTTTAGTTGTACGTAGAATATTATTATATCGAATATTAGATTTTCACTTGCTGTGACAATCTAATTTATAAGCATTGTTTCATCCATATCTCGAACGCACGCATATAAAATTGTAATAACATATTTGTTTTGAAAATGCATACATGATCGAATGACTTACCGTTTTCGCCATCAGTCGGCAGACCACTATCTTCCTCACTCCGTTTTATACGTTCGACTATAAATAAAAAAATATGGAAGTTACAATCATTTGTTGGCAAATTTGTTTAGATAAGTTTATTAATTTATATTTAAAATGATCTTACTAAGGTGCATTTGATTTGGATGATGATGGTGATGGTGATGATTTGCTGGTGGCTTCTTTTCGGGTCTGATTCGCTCCATTAATTTGCTAATACGATCATTACCCTTGTCTTTTCTGACCAAAGGACCTGGACAACTTTCCTCAACAATACGCACGCAATGACGATGGACATTTAAGGAACAGTCTGGTTTAACAAAAATAAAACAAAATTAAAGATTAGTTCATTAGTTTCTAAACGTATAACGATTTGAAATGGTATAATATTGATACGCACTTCCACAGTGATAGCCCTGAGGACCGATTCCTCCGATAATCATTTGGCAGTGATTACAGTATGTTACGGTAAAATATTGATGAGCCACAAAATGATGACCTCTTATTGTCAATTTTCTAGCTTTCGTAGCACTTAATCTTGCTTTAATATGCGACTTATCTTTTGCGACAAAAGTCGGTACACGATCTAATGAAATAGGCCGCACTTGAAATATTTTACTTAACACTGTTGCGAGACTAGCAGCTGTTGCAAACTTTCGTTGTTCGACATTTTCTTTCTCAATATCCTCTCTGTAATGTACAAACAACAAATATTCAATTCCATAAGTACTATTCACTTATTTTGATTTTTTCTCTGTAAAGTTATTTACTTACAAATATGTTTCCATTTTTGGTAAAAGGTATGTTTCGATAATTTTAGTCTCTCTATTTTTATCACAAGCGCTCTCGTCAAGTTGAGCATCATTTGGACCAAACAGTGTCCCTAAACCAGCAATACGTTTTTGTTGAAAATCGGCTAATTGTTCGTTTAGCTCTTCTTTTGCTCGATTCCTCGCTTTCCAAAATATCTATAAAAATGTATTTTATTAGATAAAGTAAAATGAAAGTATATATGGAGCTTTTATAAAAGTAATATACAGATAACTAACTTTTCGCAGAATTTCTTCTTTGTCTGACTCTTTTAGTAAGACATCATCAATCTCACGGGCAACGTTTTCATCAACATTGTTGAGACGCAGGGGCTAAAAAAGATGAAAATTATTTTATTTTAAAATTCATAGCGATAATGATTTTAAAAACATTTAAAGTTGAAACCTACTGCTCCAGGTACAAGAAAAGTTGAATGGATCTCATAAGCCCATTTTCGCATTTCTTTAGCATTGCCCTCTTTGTAAAGATCAGTTATAAGGTAGAATAACTAGAATCAATCAAAACGTTTAATATTATTAGAAATAAGATAAGATTAGAGTACGATTTATGAAATGCAATTTATAAAATTTATAATTTACCAGGCTGGAGGGATCGCTGTTAGAAAGTACATAATTTATAAAAACAGCAAGATGTGCGTGGTGTTGCCAAAGGCGGGATAACAATTTGAACGGGCCGTGATCTTCCAACTGTCCCTGTAATAAAATAAAAAATTAATTAATTTATTCTTTCTCAGCTCTTAGACAACTTTAATTAAATGCAAACGATCCTTCACTGCTTCATTGTTTAATAAAAGAAGTCAATTAATACACATGTACTTACAACTTCTTGATCGCTCATATCATCGTCTTCCATTGACATAATTGGTTGCTGAATCATCGGTAGTCCAGAATTGCTCCCTTCCATCACGCTCTGCGATTTCGGCGAGGATACTGCATTGTCGATAATACTCTGCAAAAGAAAGTAAAAACAATAAATAACTAAACATAGTTAAACGTGCCGTAACTAACAGGAAACAATTTAAATATTTAATCATGACAAATTGATTTACTCTCTAAATTTCTTTCAGTGAAAAAGGATCCTGTACACAGTGTATGGGAAAAATCATACGGTCAAATTAAATGAAACTTGGAGAAAAGATAGATCTTGTTCAGGACCTCAAGATCTATCTTTTCTCCAAGTTTGATTTAATTTGACCGTCTGATTTTTTCCTATACATTGTGTACGGGGTCCTTTACAGTAGGGGAGAGTCACCTACTATGCCATCTCCTACTATTTTCACTCACTGCGGACCATAACGTGTGGCATTATCATTTAAGCCGAGTAGTTTACGTACTGTACCGATCATAGTTTAGTATCGCGTAAATTTAATTTACCTACAAACAAATAGTCCCGGAACTATTTTTTTTTTATCGACTAATTGAAACGTTGCAAACACAAACGCTACTGTTAGTAGACAACTCTCCTGTACGCAAACTTCTGCGCGCTGCATAAAAGTAAGCACAAAGCTAGTATAGTCGGGAGTAGCATTCGAGCGAGTTCTTACCTCGTTCAGAGTGGAGCAGGAGACGTCGCCGAAGATAGGCGCGGGATAAGGCGGTGGCGGCGTGCCCGGCGGCGTCCTCGTATAGCCCGGCGGGTCGTCGAGGTCGATGCCGCTGTGCCTGCTGACTGCCTTCGGCGCTTGGTTGAGCTCGCTCATCGACTCCGAGGCGATGAGCCGACGACTCGCCTCCGCCGGCGACACGCTGCCCAGCTGCTCCGGGCTCGACTTGGTGCGCTGGTGCTTGCCCAGCAAGCTCGCGCCGAGGTTCGCTCCCTGCGTGAACTAAAAACAGATGCCGTTTAATTTCCCTCAGATCGATGAGCTTTATCGACTACTATCACGATATTTGCTCCCAAGAGGATGTGCAAGATTACGCGGGCGACCGGAGGCTTATCGCCGCCGCTGCGATTACTCGTTTAAGCAAACCAGAAACGAATTTGTACATTGAATATCCTTTTAACGTTAATTTTAAATTAAAAGAAGAAACCAAGACCTCCGAGGAATTAACCAAGACCGCTGAGGCTTGAGATATTGTATCCTTTCACTTCATTATTCGGTATGTGGCTACATATAAAATGATAAAATAATGTTTCAAAATTTCCCACCAAATTTACGTCATAATCTTATCAATTTCAGCAATCATTAAAAAACAATTCTCATAGCTTGAGCGAAATTTATTTCCTGAAAATCATGGATTCTCCTTTTGGATTAAACGATTGGCGTTGCAGATTAGAAAAGTAAAAATGTATCCAAATTTTATTTTAATTTTTACTAATTTTTACATTTTTATATGTAAAAATACATAAATAAGCATAAGTTTAGCTTTTAAAATAACGCCGATCGATATTGTATAATATAATTATAATAAATTAATAACATCTAAATAAGTAGTCAATTAAATTATTCTGTTAAACAACCTTTAATGGCAACACCCCCGGCAACAGTTGACCAGTCCCGAGACTCGTGTACTTATTAGTTGTTAGCGTACTGGCAATTTATTAACTTTATTCATAACATTTTTTTAGAGAATATTGTATTTAAAAAAAAATATTAAAAAGCTATAAATTTCATTAAAAATCAAGGAAGCATTGAATTGATGTAAATATTGAGAAACAACAATCACCAGTACGCTGTTACTTCAATGAGTGACAAGACAAATAGACAAGAAACAGCGCAGGGTGTGAAAACTAGCCTACTTACAGAGTTATGTATGCCACCGGTGATGGGAGGCGTTAAGTGTCTCTCCGTCTCTGACTGAACTACGCTGTGTGAATTGGGAGGCGGTCGTGGTGGCAAGGGTGGCGGAGACAAGCTCCGCTTCGAGAGGGACTTACGGGAGGGCAGTGGTGGCGGCGTATCGCCGCGGTTTGGGGAAAATGCGTGCTGGTTCGTGGGAGAGGAGATGTTTGTTACCAACGGGCAAAGCTGTAAGACACAACAAAAGCTGGTGAAGTTTCTTCTTTCGCTTTAATTAGCCAAGCAATCGCTGATCGCGGCGAAAAAAATGTATTTTACTTTAATTGCTTGTGTTATGCACTCTCTCTCTCTTTAAATAATCCAAATGATCGACACTGTTCTAATTTTAAGATTTATGCATCAAATTCAATTGCTTTCTAAATGCATTTGAAGAATTTACATGAATAGAACTGATCGATTAATCGGATTATTTAAACTTTTAAAAATATGATTGGAATAGTGATTACAGTCACAAATGTGATTTTCCCTTGTGAAGAGTCTGTTATTTCGCTTAAAAATTGTAAGCCCAAAAAAAACTGTGATGAGTCCAAAGTTAGGATAAAGATAATCCTTAGTATTAGTAATTGTATTTTATTATTAGAAACCAGTTAAAGTTATTATTCATTAATTAAAATAATCATTCATAATTTAAAATAATTATTAATAATTTTTAATTTAAGCATAATTTCTTTTGGATTACCTTAAAAATGATAAACACTTTTACAAACCCAAAATGTAATGTACGATTGCATGTGGTTAAGTATCAAAAACCATTTAATATTGAGAAAGAAATATGTAAATTAAATGAAAAAAAGAAAAAAAAAATTAAAACCATTATGGCTTTAACATTGAATTAAAAAAACAGTTGACACATCCTAATAGTTATCACTGCAAACACATTTTCTACAGACAAATATGTACAGAATATTTAAACATACAATATGCAAACTTTAAATTAGAAATATCATTAATGTTCATACTTGATCTAATGGCTCTTTTAATTTCTTCAATCTTCTTTCTGCATTAGCAAGCTCTGCTTGCAATGATGCTATACTGTTTGCATTTCCACCACCTGCTGAAGCTTTTGCCAGGTCACTGCGTAGTTTATCGACATAACTTTGTTCCTTCTCCAACATTAATTGCAACGTTAAAACACGCTGCGTTTCCATTTGCCGTTTTTTCTCGCGCTATAAATGTAAACGCATTGATTATATTAATTTCATCACTAATAAAACATTGTAATTAATCAGAAAATAGTCAATTACATCAACTGGTTGAGGACCAGTAATTCTTTCGTTACATGATGCTGGAGCAGTTGGAGTTCGATGAAGAGACGTTGCAGCTTGTACTGGAGAAACCAGCACAGAGCTTGTCGACAAACTTGTTGGTCTGTGATGCTGTGATGGAGATAACCCGTGCATGGTTGAAACAGATTCTTGCTGCACTGTTAAAACTACTTGAGTTGAGGCTGAAATAGGTAAACAAATTTTATTAACTTGTTACAAATTAGTAGTTTTTATTTTTTTTAAATATTTTTACTACAATTTTTTAATTTCAAAATTTTTTCATACTATTCTTCTAAGAATTATTAATAATTATTTTTACTGTAATTTAATTATGATAAAATTTACATTAAAATAAAACTATTCTAAAGTTAATCAAAAATTAAATGAAATAAATTTGAAATTTTTTTAAATTAAAAGGTGTACCAGCACTCTATTGACTGAATTTGTTCGTGAAGACATACTATGACAAAGCTGAAGGTGTCAGCGCTATAAACACTATGCTTACATCACCACACCTCAAGCTCACTTCAGCACTGCCACACAAACTAAGTTTCAGTGCAAATGTGTGTATTCATATACACAGATCCATACTATTTGCATAAAAGTAAAGGAGCCTGTTGTTCACTTTTATTAATAAAAAATTTATTAATTTAACAATTTACATAGTTCTTTAATTTTTTATATTCTTTTCTGCACAATGATCATAAAATCATTTCAGCATATATTTTTCATAATTACAATAAAAAGTTTAGTTCATAATAAATTATAATTTGAAAAAGTTTAATATGGACTGTTACTATGTAAGTGTAAAAATAATTGTGTTCATAAAATAGTAAATTTACATACATTTAATCAGCTCAACCACTTCTGTGTGTGTTGATTGTGTGACATTTACACCATTAACCTGTAACATAAAAGAAAAAATTAAATTAATAATTGTATTAAAAATAAAGTAGTTTTGGTTGATTCAGCCAAATAAAAATATTATTGGTCAAATGAAAACTGCTAGAACTTGCACTCTTTAATATGTATAATTTCCCAATTTTATAATAAATTTACAATACTAAATTTATTTTATAAAAGAAATTTGTTATAAACTTATTATAATTAAAGATTATAAAAAATAATAGACTTTGATTAATTTATATAAGATGTATAAACTTCAGATAAAAATCAAACTGTATGTTACTGCTAATATGCAAAGCTATTGATTCATTGTATTACTAACACCAGGATTGTATTCAATTAAATTCTAAATTTTAAGAAAAAAAAAAAAAAAAATTAATAAGTACATTAAGTTGTGTATTCATAATAAATATATCATAATTTTAAGTAATAAACTGCATTTGTAAATTTTTTTATAAACTTTTAAAAGTTAGTCTAAGTTTCTAAAATTACTTGTTTTTAATTTACTTGTAACTCAAGAACAAGTTTGTCAAACATGAGTCATTTAACTGTATATCATTACAAGGAAGCTCTGTCTTGTTTTTCCTATTAAAAATGAGGAGTTGTCTTTTTAAGTTTTTATATTCATGATATTTAATAATAATCCTATTGCAGTATAATTGTAAGAGTTCGGTAAAAACCGAGTTTTCACTTTTGTCACTCACTCAGTAATACAGTTATTTTGTAAGTGTGTTTAAAATCTATTATAAAAATGATGCATTCAAAATGTAATATTACAATACGATCAAGCAAAAACATCAAACATCTATCCATACCCATATGAAAATCACAATGCATCATTTATAAACGATATATACTTAATATTTCTTACATTCTTATGTAACATCATCTAAAATATACCAAACAAATCCTACCTTAATTATTTTGTCACCTGCATGAAGGCCAGCTCGTGCTGCTGCACCACCTAATGTTAAATAAAAATTAATTTTAAAGCAAAAAGAAAAATTTAATTTCATTATTTTGAAACAAGTCAGTAAAATGCATATCTGTAATAATAATAGTTGGGATATCCCAATTTATTAAAATTATGAGCAAAATAAATATTGTTCAATATAAAGAAAAAGTTAAAATCAAAATAATCTGAAATAAATTAACTTTAATATCTAAAAAATTAAACAATGATAAACATATAATTTTTAACTAACATGTAATTCTATTAAGCCACATTTTAAAAATATTTTACCTTCTTTAACAGATTGAACATAAACAGGTTTATCTCCAGAAACTTTCATCCCATATCCAGCGTCATCTTTATAGATCACCAATGTAGCAACGGGAACCGGATCACCGATTCCAACGCTGCCAACACTGTGACGAAGGGCTGTTGTTCCATTCATCCCTTCTAAAGGCTATTGAAAGCCAAATTAAATTGTAATGCTCTTAACGCTGTCTGCTTTGACAACCCACTTGAAAGAAAGACATACACAAAATGTAATAATTCTGATGCATTTTAATAGATTGTAAACAAAATTTGAACAGTTCATTAATGAGTATTAACAATTAAAATTTATACAAGTAAATTCATCTTTTCAACTTTTTTTTATAAAAATAAAATTGAGCTTTGTTTATTGGAATATAAGTATAAATTTATTAACTAACATTTGTAAAGCTTTTAAATTTAATTTTTATAGTTAGATACAAAATGCATCCAAAATATATTCTGTTATTAGTCATAAACTGAAATTTTTTAAATTACAGAATAATTTTGTTATTTGTGCATGTCTTGTTACTATAATTACAAATAAACACCATTAACGAATAAACAATTTACATGAAACCTTTACTACAAATGAATAAGAATTAATGAAATCTACCTACATGAATAATGCGAGCATATGCAGAACAAAGTAAAACTACCAAATATAGGCTAATCATTGAAATCAGAGCATAACAAAGACAATCTTTGTTAGATTCTAAAAAGATAAAACGAATAATCTGACTGTTCAATTAAGAATCTCACAGATAACATAAACAAAGCTTCAAAATTACTGTTACAGCTATTTCAACTAGAAAATTATAAACAAACACCACTTTATACATAGCTATACTCAATAAAAATGTCAAGCATTAAATAACCAAATCAAAAGAAACTCAATTATAGCTTAATTGAAAATCTTACCTTCAAAAAATATCATCTCCATTTCTTTAAGGAACCCATTGTATCTGTCGATGTAGCTCAAGGCGATAATCTCTCTCACCGCACTATCAGGCACATCAGCACATTGTCGAGTACTCTCTCACTGGTCACTGCTCCAAACTGCTATAGTCTGCATGCAAACAGTTCACATCACCACCTTCGAAAACTTGCACAAGCTTCCAATTATGCACAGATTGATACAGTACAAGTATACAAAACGCGTTTCAGAGGCACAAGTGAAAAAGCTAACCAGCAAGCCAGCCATTCGCGCGCGGTGGTCCTCCAGCGTCACGCTTGGACGGTTCCGCCCATTGGCCCGGGCTGCTGCTGGCTGGTGCTCCCCGTCGACGACGTAGTCGACGTCACGAACGCGCGAGCCCAGCGGCGACGCAGGCTGCTGCCGCCGTTGATTGTCATAACAAAAGGAGAGGCACGACGAACATGGCTCACTGCTGCAGGGAGCGCGCGTGAGCGAGTGAGAGAAAGAGAGAGGGAGGTGTGTGTCGGGGCCAATTATCAAAACCCGACGGTGTAGGTGCACCGCCGCCTAAGGTCCTCCTCGCCTCGTCCCCTCACGCGACACTTTCACGGCGGCAACAGTAGCAACAGCTCATTCTGGCGTCCTCGGTACCTCGCAGCCCGGCTCCCATGCTTCGCGTCGCACCGTTCCGTGGAGGATAAGCGTCCGCCGAGCGCGATTCCTCCTCCTCGCAGGCCACGTAGCCGTCGCAGGCACTTTCCTGCGTCGCGCACTGACGGCACTCACGACGGCGCAGCAGCTCCCCGCAGGCTGGGCACGCACTCTCTCCTGCTGATGAGAGAGAGAGAGAGAGACGGCTCTCGTTTGCGGGCGTCGACGGTGTTGATCTCTCCCTCTTTCTCTATCTGGCGAGTATGTATATAAACTATAACTCCGCGTATCCTGCATACGCGCACTCACTCGCGCGCACGGCTTTTCCCTTCCCCACCCCGCTCTTTTCCGCCGCACTGGTTATACGCGCATCATCTCTCTCCGTTCCGCGAGAGAAAACCCCGCGAGCATCGGAGCACTGTGTGTTATTTTCTGTATACTCTATAGTCTATCTGTAGTCTGTACAGTGCAGGGCGCTGTGCGTGTATGCGAGCACGCTGTGTGCTGGGCGACTCGTGCGCTCCCTTTCGGAGTGCTGCAGCTGTCTTTTCGGTCTTTTCCTCTCCTACTCCTGCCTCGCCGCCTGCCGTGCCTCTCTCGCTGCAAATGCTAATAGTATGTATATACTTTCGAGAGAAAGAGGCAGAGAAGACGCGACCCACACGCGTTCAATCACAACATATCCATGCGCCCCGACCCCGAGCTCTCAGCTACTCGCAGATTTCTATATATATTGGCGTCTGCGATTTATACTAAATTATGCCTGCAACTATAAGCGGACACTTATTATACTCGGCACCGATGTGACTGGCAGCTTGAAAATTTCTTTCGGGTCCATCACTCCGGTACAGGATGCCAGCGTCGCCCTCACGAACGAAAGGAAAACAATGCCTGTAATAACAGAGTAATAAGTAGCAACCATTAGCCGTCCTAGATTCTTAGCGTGTGAGACTTGGTATTTGGCTCGCGCGCAAAAAGGAATATGCCGAATAGGACACTAAAAGATAGGGAATAGAGAACAAGAAAATACGTATTTCTGTAATTCAAGCTAAGGAGCACGCTGTGTACGACTGTGCCAGTGGTGCCACTGTTGATGTTCCCTGTGTATATATAGATATATATAGCCACAGAGGATTTTAAGGCTGCGAAACTAGCGCCACGTTGATAATTTATCGCGAGCGGCATTGCCACTTTTTTCAAAACATTCATACAAGCAACCTGTATAAGAATCCACTTCCACAGAATGTAGGTAAAATATTGCATGCTACAATTATGTAAAATGCATCTAATAAATTGTTTAAAAATATTTATTTCTTTGTAAAAATTGGAAAGAAATTAGAGTAATTTATACAAATTTTTTTGTGTAATTAAATTTGTGTGATAGTTTGTTATTAAAATTGTAGACACTATAGCCAGTAGGCGCAGTGTATAAAAAAAAGTTGAATTTTGTTTTTTATCAATTCAATCAAAAGGTTATAAGTGGCGGTACTGGACGACTCTCTCCTAGACTGCTATTAATTTTTGCTATAATTTTACATGAGATGAACTCTATGTAGATTTCACTTTGTATATACTTTATTATGAATTTTGATCTCGACAAAAAGCACCGCATAACGACAGAGAAAAAATATCAAGCAGCGAATTGAAAGACTAATTGCGATAAACAGAAAACATAAAAGTCGCGTTCATTAGCACGGTTGCCATCCCTGGTGGAAATAATTTTTGTGTAAAAACATTCAGAAATGTTTATAAGTGTGTAAAAATGTTATATTTCGGCACACTTTTTTACACA
>JAXIUT010000048.1:7754428-7765204 GCA_035586675.1 Eurytoma californica
TATGAATAAAACACAATCAAGGAACGTTTGCTTTTCTATAAATATTCTGTCATTTACACAAATACGTAATTACAAATCGAAAATAGCTCGGATAGTTATATAAGTCACTGAATGCTAACGAGAGGGTAACGACATTTTGTTATTATAAGCACCTCCTAAAAAATTCCTTCACTGCGCGCACGTCTTCCAATATCCCGAAAACTCGATCCTTGCGTGCCTACGCTCGTTCACCTGCTCACGATTTACCGTAAAAATGCCGCTTCTGACAACCGGCCCGGCGGCGAAACCGAGGCCGGATTCCGTAAAGCGGGCAGGTAAAATTAAGGCCATTTCCTCTCGAAAAGTAACAACTGATTTCAATTTTCCCACGAAGACTAACATTACAGTTAATATATTATTATTACTAGATTTCGCCCTTTTACTGCTAAACAACTAACACATTTGTATTCCCGCCGCGAAGACTTGAACAGATCCCACAGTTCTGCCTTCAAAACTAACACGTCATCTCAGATCGTGAAAAACAAAGATTTCACATATTTCAAAGATATAAGTTGAATATTATCGGAAACTGAAATAAAAAAATTTGGTAATACTTTAGCTGTATAACAAAAAATTATCAATTAGTCGCTAGTTTTCGCTGCAAAACTGCGGGAAGAATTAGTCCTTGCAACAACCCTGCTGAAAAAATTCTGGTGATAAATCACCTGGCTATTTGACACGATTTATCATCTGATAAATCATCTAATATTTGATAAATCAGGTGATAAATCAGCTGATGTCAGATAAATCAGGCAATAAATCGGCTTACATTGGATAAATCAGGTGATGAATCAGATAAATCAGATGAGTCCGGATGCTCACCTGATTTATCACCTGATTTATCAGATACCAGCTGATTTATAAAATATCAGGTGATTTCTCGGATGATAAATCGTGTCAAATCATCAGGAGATTTTTGAATCACCTGAATTTTTTCAGCAGGGAAAAGATGCGGGATCTGTTAATTTTCATAGGAAGGAAACAAAATCCGCTAGTGTTCGTATAGGAAGCGACGATACTGATAGAATTAGTGTGGGAACCGCTCGGAAATCCCGGGGAGCGAGTCACGCGCAGCAGTTCGTCAGCTCGCGGCTGTTCGTGACGCGCGCGGCTAAAGATTCGAACTGGCCTCCGTGACGACGAGGATGAACGACCAGTGGCGGCGGTGCCCATCCCGTGCGGAGTTGCGTCCTTCGCCGGCGAAGGAGCCCCGACAATCGATGCGCGCCCGCGCCGGCTTAAGGTCGAGGACGACCGGCCGAGCAATTAATCGCGCATCAGCGCTTCCGGGGAATCCGGGGCTCGCGTGCAACCTCCGCGGACTTTTTGGCATCCAGTGAGCGCACTTTTGGCCGAGACGACGAGAGCCATTAAGAGACTTAAGCATTGCTTTAATTTCTTTTTTTCGCTTCCAATAGCTATTTGCTTTTTGATGATCTTTAGGCGATGGACATCGATAGTACGTCATTTGGATGGAATTATATTATAAGTAATACGAGGATTATTTTATTAAATGAAATATTTTGCACACAGTCAAATAATTCAGTTTCATTAGAAGAGTAATAATAATGTTGCGGATTTTAATAATTAAAATGAATTTTCTTGGTAATACAGAAAGTGCGTCAGCTAACTGATAGACGCGCTAATGCGCTATATGTAGCACCCATACATGCACGTGTCCTTAGAATTTGCACTGGAATGCCGTTAAGCATTGTTGCGCTGGAACTAAATTTCCGCTTTTGCGGCTAAGGCCGCACTGAAAGGGAAATTCATATGACGAATGTTAATGCAAATTGCATCCGACAAAGTTCGATTTTATCGTCAATACGATACACTTATACAATACGATGCAGTGCAATTCGAGGTATAACATCTCTATTTTAATATTGGCTACATAACGAAAATAAATACAAAAATTTCGCAATTGTAACAAAGTTGAAAGATTACTTTTCGATGAAAATCACTCAACAATGATTTTTAATTAATAAATTAATCACTTGTGACGGTCAATGGACGAAAGAAAAGTTTATTACTTTATATTTCGTTGAAAATGAACTTTTCATATCTTTTTAATATTGATTAATTGAACATCGTAAAACGTTGATTATCGTCTAAAATGATATACCTATGTACTTTATTTTATTGAAGATCCTTTAGCAGATACTAAAAATACATGGTAGTAAGCCATGCGCCATAAAATAATTTTAAAGATTAGCAAGTGCTTTCTATTCCATATATTTTTATAAAGACGAAGTGTTTTTAACTATTCCATATTATTTGTTACAGGGAAGCGGGATAGCGGGCCGAACACTCCGGTCGGCAACCTACCGTCATCCGCAGCGGGGACAGCCGCGGCTATCAGGTCCCTCGCCGGCGATTTTCCTGGCCAGTGCAATATCTTAGCGGCGGGCGGTAAAATGACACCGGACGATCCGAACGGGGACGATGAGTTCACCCTCGCCGTCACTCAGAAGTCACTGGTACGTGTTCGGACGATCCCGAGGATGTAACGTACCCATCGGACAGAATATTAAAAAACTTTTGCGAATATTAAAAAACGAAAAATATCGACGAAATATCGCGTGTTAATAATTGCCAGAACCTGAAATTTAATTATTGTCCAGAATAATTCGAGTTATCAGTCATGCACTGAAGCACAACTTAACAAACGCTCACTTATTGAATATTTAATTTTAAAAGGGTTTTTAATTACTCTAAAATTGACTCTTTATTAGTTTTACTAATCGCGTAAATCATCAGCAATAAAGTGTAGTCGACTATAATTATTCTTCCATATGTGCTTAACTGTTAATTCATAAAGTTGAAATAACGTGATATCGAAATAGAACCCAATTTTGTGATTGACCTCAAATTCGTCGTTAAAAATAGAACTAGTTGTCTACCTGGAATAAATAGATTTCGATCTTGTAAACCTACTTTTTTTAATGAATACTTTCGCATAAGTTGAATGAACCTGTAGGAATAATTTATAAAACAAATTTAAAGTATATAGTCAATAAAAAATCGCACATGGTAAAACATTATATTTAAAAAAAAAAAGTTTTAAAAATGAATACTCTAGTCATACAATTTATTTTGGACAAACCTTACGCAGTTTGTCTCGAAATACATTACACACTATCTACTATCAGTATACTTGCAAAGTACTTACCAACAAAATCCCGAGTGAAATACGGACGGAGACAACAATATTTCTCACCCCACCCGCCTCGACGAAGAGAAAGGATACAGGAGAGAAAAAAAAGGCGCGAAATCGATCGTAAATCTTCCACGGCCGTAGATCGACCGCCAGCGACGTTAGTGTCATCCTCCGCCCGCGGTGATGCGCACCGAATCGAGGAATAAGATGCGCGCGAATCAATTGCGGGGGCATGGGGCTCTTCACGCCAGCGACGGGGGTATATGCCCACATTATACGTGCTACGTAGACTTGTTAACCGGCCCGACTCGATTTATGCACGAGGGCGCTGGGGCACGAGCTCCTGCACGCAACGTTGCGTGCGGCCTACATCCGCGACGGCGTTTCGGACACCCCCGGCCGGAATCTTGCGCGGAGCAAAAAAGTTCAACCCGTAAGGGGTTCCGCGCGTGGCCCACGCGGTGTTTAGTTCTGGACTGTTATACACTTGACCCAAGTCATTTTTCCTGGTACCTCCCAATATTTCGATTTTTTATTATCTTTTATTTTTTACACGGCTTTTTTTGGACATTGCTACTTTTTGAAAATTTCATTATATGTATCTACCACAAGAAATTACTTGCGCCGAGTGTACATTATACATGTTGATTATTGAAGGCTCCGGAAAACGCGCGAGAATTCATTGTGGATCTCGCAGGTGTATGCACATTGTATATACGCGTATATTACTATTGAAACAAATTGTAACGATGGGAAAAGATTAGAATTTTAAATAAGTCGAAGCAGCACGCATGGTTCTGTTATACTGCGTTTTACCTTGGAAAATTTATGCTAAGCACACGAAGCAGGTTCACCAAACGTCAGTAACCGAGATTTTTATCGCACTGGAAAACTTGATTCGAACGCTCCAAACAGACGATATTTATTATACAGTATCTGCGATTGTGGTTCTTTTATTTACGTTAGCAGTTTATCAAAGATTTTCCATAACTGTATCGTGGCGACTATATTTTTTTTTATTTAAGTACATATTACTTTCTCCGATGACACAATTTCTCGGCCAACACTTGATTGAAAATAAATGTAAAGCGCATATAGGACAAGGGAAAGTGATCACGTAAAATAGGGATGAAGGTAAATATATATCGAGGGGTAAAGCATGTACAAGTTCAGTTAATGCTATTACTAGACTCGCCAAATGACGTCATTACCGTTGCATCCTACGTCAAAGTTGTATATTTTACTTAATGTATATGGACATCTTTCTCCGCTACATTTACCAGTTGTTAGTTATCGATGTTTTGAAAACACTTTTTAAAATGCGATTGACTATGCTAAATTGTATATATAATGATTTGCTTTCTTCTTCATCCTCCCGTAAACAATATAAATTCTTGAAAAATCGATATCATCGGCTAATTCATCGAGAAATATATATTTTATTTTATTATTCATAAAAGTTCATCTATGCAAGATAACAAAGGTGCGTGGGGAAACTTGAATTTAAAGAGGTTGCTTATAATACAGCAGTCATCCGACAAATAGTATTGTAATGTATTCCCCGATAAAAAAACAAGCCCTTTAAAGATACAATAACGATTCGCTTTAAATGCTATCTATACCTATCGCAAATAAAATAAGAAAAAAAAACGAAACTTCTGGTCAATGTTGAACGCAATAATCGCACGCCAAATAAACATAGGAAAAATCTAATTGCTTGCAGAGAGACACGGAGGCACTGAGAGGCGCGCTGTACCTCGGCGTCAGCGTGACGATTGCGTGGATCGTCGGGGTGGCCGGGCTGTCGCTCGCCTGGCTCATGCTCGTCCTGGCGCTCGCCGGCACGATGACCAAGGCGCGCATATCGCGCCTCCTCCACACGGCCCTGCAGCAGGAGCTCGCCCGGCTGCGCAGACGGCGGGCCCTTTACAAGGACGAGACCGCCGAGTGGCTCACCCTACTCATCAACAAGTGGTCAGTCTGACTTACTCTGTCTCTTTTATTTCTATATACGTTTTCCTGCAACTTCCATAATTTCTTATAGCTGTCTTCTATTCGACATCGCCGCCCTGATTTTTTTTTATTTCAACTTTTTCAGACCCAACGTGCATTGGAATGTACGCAGTTGTTTTTTTTTACTTTTTAAATTTCATGAAGAAAGCATTTCAAGACAACTAATCGTTTCTCACCTTGCAGTGGGATGTGTAATCAATATAATTAAACTGAGAAAATTCGTGTTAAAGAAAAAGAAATAAAAAAGTTTTGATAATTTGGAGCAATTAACTTAAAAAAGGGACCATAAATGATGTGAAATTTTTTTAACAATTTTTTTCTTGTAGAAAAAAAATTGAGGTCGGAAAAGGCTAACACACTTTTTATAAAGTTTTTTAGTGGGATCGTTCGAGTTTTTCTAACTTGTCCCTTTAAAGATTTTTTTTCAATTTTCATTAAACTTTAACGATTCTATGCTTTCAGGTGGAGGTTTAGTGCAGCCAGCATATTTTCACTGGCGAAAGAGAGATTAGAACCTTTGCTAAACGACGCAAAACCAGCAATATTAGGTAATACTTGTTTATTCATTAAATACAAATCAACACTAAACTTTAGATCATTTTTACTACTGAAGGGTTTAAAATTAGGTAACAAAATAATTAACATTTCATTTACAATAAGTAATTAGGCACACTCTATTGCGTGCGCAAACATAACCGCGTTCTAATATATCCTCTCTTAAAAAAACGACGGTAAAAGTAAAACGGCGTAATTAGTAGTACCGATTTGCGAAGTGCGATTATGAGAGACGCGTGCAATTAGAAGGACGAAGGGGGAGGCTCGTTAGTCCTGCGCGAAGAAAGTGGCGAAGTAAAAATATACGAGGAAAATAACGCTCAAGGGTCGCTGGAGCTGCGGGAGCTGACGCTGGGGGAGCAGACGCCCTGCGTCACGCGGATTCGCACGCTCGACTACAATGGGGACGACGAGGGCCTCGTCGGGCGATCGACCTCCACCAGGCTCTGCATCGAGGCCGATCTCAATCTCGACTGCGAGCAGTTTCGCATGCTCATCGCAACGAGGCTCTTCGGCAAGGGGTGAGTTCCACGCGTTTCAGCACCTGTAATAATTATTATATCGCATGATCCTTTTGAGTTTGTTCCTATTATTCGTCTGTTTTATCGACGTTAAAAAAAATTATGAGCTCTTTATTTGTACTGTTGGTGTATTAATAACGGCGATTTTTATTTAAATAGTGAACGCGGACAAAATAAACGACGAATAATGTAACTGTTTCGCACTAGTAACATTTAATCGATTAGAAAAAGTAAAAATAGTTTTAGATTAACTTTTCTAGCAGTAAAAGCAATATCCATAATGCCGTCTTACATTATTAAAAAGTAAATTCTATATTTTTTTAAAGCTGTTTCTACTTCTACTTGATATTTTACAGCAAAATTTACTGCGTAAAATGTTGCATTATTTTCCGCGCGCTAAATTATTTGCGTGATCATTTTATTCTGATATTTTCTTTTAGATAAAAAGATAAGCCGACATGCTTTGTTATATAAAATTATTAACGCTTATAAGATATCAAGGCAATTAATTACAATGCCATGCTAGACCTATTTAAAAATTTAATTATATTCTATGGTTTCTACTGGTTGAATAAATTGTACAAACAAATAACTTTGTAAATAATTATTTTTTGCACATGATTTTAATAAAACACATTTATTTTAAACGTCCATGTTAATACATCATCTAGGATTGCAAAGGTCGTCATTTTATCGAGTAATTTATTTATAACCGCGAGACGCTTACTTTTTTTCAAATGAAACCTCGATATAAAAACAAAAGAATTTAACGTGTACCCAACGACTTTAACAAAGAAAGCGTAAAATAATGACAAAAGCGCCGATATCGGCGGAGCCTTTTTTCTCCACGGACAAATCCGCGAGCGCTGGCGAAAATAGCGTGAAAAAAAAAGAAATAACGGATAACTCGTGTATCGCAGCATGGGCATGGACATGGACCTGGCGGTGGAGAAGCTGACGGTGTCGGGGACGATAATGGCCTCGCTGACACTGGACGCGAGCGCGCCGTTCCCGCACGCTAGCCACCTGAGCCTGAGCTTCGTGGAGAAGCCGGACGTCTGGTTCAGCGTGAGGCTGCTGCGCTCCGTGCAGATGATGGAGGTGCCGCTGCTGAAGACCTGGATACACGCGGTCGTGTCGGACGCCCTGGCCAGCTGGCTCGTCGACCCGGGCCACCTCGAGCTCGATCTGCGCGCCCAGGAGAGGCCTGGGCCCGGCTTCGACTGCGCGCCCATGGCCACCCCCCAGGCCGTGCTCACCATCTCACTCGCCCAGGCGGGCGCTACGGGTCAGTTTATCTCATTTAGCAGGGGAAGTGTACCTTCCTTTGGGTATGCGCCTGCGTTCGGTTTTTTTTTAAGTGGCAATCAATTTCATTCGAAGACATCGATATTTGCACAAGGTGGCGCAGATGATCGCGCAAATTTTATACTCCGATGAAAAGACGTTCTAAATACAGTAAAACCTGAATAGCTGATAAATATATCTAAAGTGGCCTCAAAAATAAAATTTGTATTAAGGAAGTTGAGGCAAACTTTTGTGAATTTGGTGAAATGTGCTTTTTATGCGAGAATCTCCTTAAATGTACCGTCTTATCTCGGGAATTTTAAAAAATGTGCTTTTTATGCGAGAATCTCCTTAAATGTACCGTCTTATCTCGGGAATTTTAAAAAATGTGCTTTTTTCACGGGAATCTCAAAAAATGTTTTAATTCAAATACGATTTTTTCCTCTGCAACTCTGTAAAATGAACTGCAGACAGAAAATTGTATCGTGCTTTTTTTTTCGTTAGGTCGAAAAATGCTTATTAAGCTAAAGTGAAGTTGTTCAAACAAGTAGTAACCATAAGAGGCGATGAAAATGAAAAAAGATTGAATAAATGAATTTTGAATTAAATCAAAGCAGCGAGCAGCGACGAGTCGAGATGGCTGGTGGTGACGATCGGCGACCAGCGTCGCGTCACCTCGCAGCTCAGCCCGACCTGGAGCGAGGACGTGTCTTTTTTGGTCGGCGCCCTCGACAACGAGCGCATCGTCATCAAGCTCAAGGCCAAGAAGCTCGTCAGCACCATCACCCTCGCCCAATACGAGCTCGCCCTCGGCCTTTACAACTGGGACAACTCCCAAGTGTAAGCAAAACCGGTCACTTCCTTTATACAATCCGATGCGTGACTCCCCCAGGTACTGCGGGCGATTTAGCTAAATACAAACACTTTTGAGTAGTCGATTTTAAAAAAAAGAAATTTTGTTGCGTAGATTGTTGAACTATTGAACAATTGAAAATGAGATCGAAAGACTCCTAATTAATGTTACGATTTGCAAATTCCAGAGTCGAGACGGTACTGCAGCAGAAGAAACCGTCGCGAAACAGCACTAACATTCCAAATATAAATGCGAGATTGGAGTACTCAACGCTGCCGAGCCTCGATCCAGATGCGCCACAGCCGAGCTTATCTGATTCAATGGAAACTCACACTGCCGGTAAATATTGTACTTTTTTTTCAAGAGATATTGAAGTCTGATCGAGTTATAACGCCACCGCCATTGGATCCATCTGCGATCGATTATTTGCTTTCAGGCGTTCTTGTGGTCTACATACATTCGGCGGAGAACTTGAACGGTGACACTACCCAATGTAATCCGTACTGTTTGTTATTCAACAATCGTAAAAAGGTAATTGGGTACTCGACTTAATAATGCATTTCGAATCTTTTTAAACCTCCTTTTGCACCGCACATTACTCTTACAAAGCACTAGTGGCTCAATTGAAAAACTGATTCTAGGTAAAAACGAGCCATTACATTCGCGGCACGACGTCACCGCACTGGGACTCGCGGGTGGAATTCCTCGTTCAGGATTACACACAGGTTTCTCTCAGCTTCGTTATTTACTCTTGGAATATCTCAAAATCAGCGGACACGGACATGCTGGGGCTCGCTATGCTGTCCCTTTCACCGGTTTGTATTATAAATTTAAAAAGGAAATTTCGCACATCTTCTGTCTCAATTATTAATAAACTAAATAAAAAAGTTAACTCACATTTGTGGTCTAAAAGATACAGAAGTGATTGAAACTTTTTAGCGAAACTGTGGTATTAATAACAGTACATGTAATGCGCAGACCGCACACTGATGAAAATGAATACCATAATGATTTTACTAACCTTTGGGAACTTGTACGGCTTCGCGTCTGCAGTGGATATCGATATCATTCCGGTTTCGTTGCGCTCGAAAAATATCGTTCGCTTCTTGCGCGAGTTACGATTACAATACCGGTATCCGCAACCAAGCCGAGCGACTTGTCAGTTTAATTCTATCGATAAGAGTCTAGAAAAATAATACCGCACTTATATCTTTCTTAAATTCCTGTGCCAAAGATGTGATCAATAACGGTTAAATTAATTTTTGTTTTCGTTACCATTTCATCGCATTTATGTTACATCTGATTTTACAATATTACGCGATTTGCAGGGAATGAAATGGATAGTCCGAAAAGAATTATCTCTAAGTGGATCCAATGGGTTGTCGACGATGACAGTATCAGTGCTGTTCTATCCGGTTCGCAATGTTCAGCAAGTCTCTTCGAGCAGAAGAAATAGCGTGAATCAAGTTGCAGTCGAGGATGAGCCAAAAACTAAGAGAAACAGTCTTCCTTGGATGCAGCAAGCGGTTAGTGTGCACAATCTAAATTTTTTCTTCAACTCTAACATGCTTAATATTGTTCTTGTTCTTTTTCGATTTATTGTCAATGCGCAGTTAAAAATCAGATTATGCTTTAAATAAAAGTTTACTAATGTTCGAAAAGATTGAAATGTTTACGCTGACTTCAGAAACTTCTATTGACGCATCGAGACGCGGACACAACGGCCTCGGACGTCTCGAGCCTGCTGTCGACGGGCAGCGGATTAATGGAGGTGACGCTGCTGCGCGCCCGCGATCTCGTCGCCAAGGACCTGAACGGATTCAGCGATCCATTCTGCGAGCTCAAGTTGAACAACGAAACCAAGTACAAGAGCAGTGTGAAGAAGAAGACGTTGAATCCCTGCTGGGATGAGAGCTCGATTATGGGTCTACCACGCACCGGCGAGACACTCGACGTCGTGAGTTGATCACACTTTCTTTGTCAAAGAAAATTAGTTGAGCATACTGTTTGTGTCACTTATTGAATTTTTTTAACAGGTTTTGTGGGATCACGATACTTTCGGTATGAAAGATTACCTTGGTAAAGTATCGTTAACTTTGGAGGAAATTCGGAAACTGTCAAACACGGACCAGTCTTACTGGTTTAGTCTGCGTGGCACAAAATCTGGTTCAATCGAATTAAAAGTTAAAGTTTTGTCAGAAGAGTGCGAGGTAAAAGTGTGTTTAATTATAATCCCTATTGAAAAAACTTAGCTAAGAACTCAGCTAAGATCTCAGGTAAGATCTTAGCTAAGATCTGATGCCAAAATCTTATCTGAAATCTGATCAAAAATCTGATCTGAAATTTTT
>JAXIUT010000048.1:7775133-7791160 GCA_035586675.1 Eurytoma californica
TTGATAAAAATGCACTTTATTATTTCAACATTATGCGAAACAATTCAGTTTAGGGTACTCTAAACTGATATTATTTTAGAGCTGTCTGTGTAAATAACTTATAAGTGATTTTAAATATTTATTATGTCGTTAAGTGAGAGTTTCTAATTAAAGAGAATATTACTTTTTCATTTAAAATTCATCATAAATTCATTGATTAAAACTTTTTCCAAGCACATTTTGTTTATTCGCTAAAGCCATCTACACTTTTAGAAAATACAACTATAGCCATAATCTTTGATATTAGGTACAAATCCATTGACGCGGCAAAAGCTGGACATGTCGAAGCTGCCGGTGACGAGCTTCGTGCGTCTGCCCTGCGGCGGCATTGGGGTCGACAACGACACCACGTGGAACGAGGTCCACACGGCGCCAGCGGCCCGCATGGCCGTCGGCTGCGTCGTCGAGCTCGCCTTCAAGACGGCAATGGGCGACATCAGAAACGGCTTCGCCGTCGTTAGGCCACCCGGTCACCATGCCGAGGCCAGCCAAGCGATGGGCTTCTGCTTCTTCAACTCCGTGTCTATCGCTGCGAAGCTGCTGCTTCAGAAGCTCGAGCTCCGGAGGATACTAATCCTTGATTGGGTAGGATATCGCTTTTAGTTACATTTTTTTAAAGCCTGGCCTTCGGAAAATGTTTAATAAAATTATGTTTACACGCTGCGGCTCCTGTAATCGCTCGTTATATCTATAAGCTTGCTATTTTTTATGACTTTTATAGCGTACTTTTAATAATAGTAATCGATACATCTATGAGTATTTTTATCTTCATAATTAAGTAAGCTGACGATTCAAATAAAAAATACCTACATAAGGTTACTAGCTACATGGAGAATATAGATTTACATGACTTCCAAGCGGAGTTAGGTGATATAAATTAAAATGTTAATAAAATATTTAAATGCGACTTCATAAATATTATTGGTATGAAAACTAATAATCTCTTTTATACGTTAATTTGATAAAGTGGCAAATCAATTGCATTCGATATAAATTAAATTTTGAAAAAAGTATGAGAAACGAATGATTCCTGCAACTTTCTGTTCTCCTAATACTTTGAACCACTAGATTTCTTTGTCTTGTTCAAGATGTCTCTAGGGCGTCTTTCAGTTATCTTTCAAGTTAAACGTTCTACTTGTCCTTGGTTTACAATCCTGTTGAAAAGGAAATTAAAAAAATAAATTTTTTTAAGTTATACAAAACATTAAGTTAAGATCATATTTTTCTTACTATTTGATGCAACAAAAAGTTTATTTGAACAAATTTTTATAAAACTTATTTAAGTTGCAAATAAGCCCAAAGTAATGTTAAATATGTTAAATAAAATAACTCTAAAACATTTAATACTGCGACGTTTTGTTAGGAATATTAACATTTACTATCGAACAGTTTATCGAATCATGAAATGGAAATTTAACAAGTAAAATATTTTCCAAAGGAGGAGTTCTTTCTTGAGCATGCTTTCCTAATAGACCTAACCGTTAAATATCTCATTCTTGTCCGGTTATCTCGTCTTTACGACGTCCGCAAGACGTCTTGCGTACAATTCTGGTACAAATGTTTTCCTTCGATTCCGCCATCTGGTACATGTATGCATAAAAGCGAAAACAAAATACATTTATAATTAATGAGCGATATTTATTAAAAAATGATTACAGGACGTGCACCACGGCAATGGTACGCAGCAGATGTTCTACGACGACCCGCGGGTGCTCTACCTATCAATCCACAGGCACGACGGCGGTAACTTCTTCCCGGGTACAGGCGACCCGACCGAGTGCGGCACCGCCGAAGGCGCGGGCTTCAACGTGAACGTCGCCTGGTCGGGCGGCCTGAACCCGCCGATGGGCGACGCCGAGTACCTCGCGGCCTTCCGCACCATCGTCATGCCAATCGCCAAGGAGTTCGATCCGGACCTGGTGCTAGTCTCCGCGGGCTTCGACGCGGCGCACGGCCACCCCGCGCCCCTCGGCGGCTACGAGCTCAGCTCCGCCTGCTTCGGCCGCATGACCCAGATGCTCATGAGCCTCGCCGACGGCAAGGTGGTCCTCGCCCTCGAGGGCGGCTACGACCTCACGGCCATCTGCGATTCCGCCCAGGAGTGCGTGCGCGCCCTCCTCGGCGACGAGCCCACGCCCATATCCGAGAAGGAGCTCACTCGGCCGCCCTGTCAGAACGCCATCGACACCCTGCAGAAGACCATAGCCATTCAAGTGAGTGTTGCGACCTGCACTTCTTTATGTGCCACTGTGCACGGAGAGGTATTAGAGCGGCAGTTTCTACGCGGTGTGTCGAGTAAAAGTGGGGGGAAGGAGAGACCTACTGCGAGCTCCTGTTCGCCTGATGCGCGTTATCATTCAATGTCCGATTTTTGTCTGCTTTTCGCGTGGTTTGGACATTCAAAAATCAGTTCGGGTAGAAATGCAAGTAGTTATACGTGCTTGTTGAACAAAGTTTATTCAATTTTTAGTTTGAAAATTATTTGCCGTGCGAGATGTGAAACAGTTATTTATAACCACGATCATTTATTTATTTATTTACTTGCAAAAATAGCATTTATTCAAGTGTTTAGAGCGCGACTAGCTCCAGTAAGGTTCTGCTCTCCTGGTATAATGCACCACATGATGTCTCATTTTTATCGTCTTACAAGATGTCTTTTAGTATTCGACATCTTCCAAACGAATGAGACTGCATTTTCTCTACTCCCCGCTTTAGAAAATTCAAAATTCGAACGATTGTTCTTTTGCGAAACTTTCTTTTAGTTTATGTTTATGTCATAAAAATGCAATAATACTGAATTATAATTTATTTAGCATTTTGAATGATATAAAAATAATTTTATTAACATTCAAAATTATTCAGAATTTACTTACTATTTGAAGTAACTAATAAATTCTCTAGAAAAATTCTTTTTTTTTATAAAATAATTTTATTTATTTACTTTATATTTTATTTCAGATGTCACACTGGCCATGTGTAAAGCTTCTGGCGCATACAGTCGGCATGAGTGCAATAGAAGCAAGTCAAAAGGAACACGATGAGACAGTATCCGCCATGGCATCTCTTTCCATGCAGCAGCAAAGTAACCTAAAGTAAGTTATTTAAGTTAGTATATATAATAAAAGTATTTTTATTATATAAAAATTATTTCTTAGAAATTGTAAATAAATGTAATTCTAAACATTTGTCCTAATGTTTACAGAAGCACGCCAGAACATTCCCGCGAAGTGTCGGAAGAACCGATGGAACAGGACGAGGCCAAGTGAAGCGAGCAACTGAAGCGACCGGCCGCACTGCGGCGCGGGTTCTGAGATTTTATCGGCTGAACTTGAGCGACTGAAGAAACCGCGTAGTTCGAGTGGACGGCAAGTCAAAACCACGTGTGGCGCAGGTGCCGCGCCATCGTCGTCCGCGCGGGGGTTCCACGGAGTAGCAAAATAAAAAAAGGCATTGTCCCGAAGGGCACTAATGAATGAACTTCAGAGCGCACCTGAAGCTGTGCTGCTGCCATGCATCGAGGAGCGACGAGAAGCGATCGTTCCTATCTTTGTTGTTGTTGATGTTCTTCTTGCACACATGACAAATTTGTAAAATTTAAAGAAACCTACCTCCGCACTCAAGTTTTTTCCGTTTTTTTTTTCTTTTGCGACGAGGGTGGAGGGAAGAGGACACTTTTTTTCGTTCGCATCACGCAGTGCAAGTGACGCGCGCGTCGCTCGATTTTTTTTTGCCGTAAACAAATAATTGTGCGTGCATTCATGCTAGTACAAGTGTTTGTCTTTCTCTTTGTGTTAAAATATTCCCGTTGCCCGTTTCTTTTTTTTTCATGAATGTCTTAAGCGTCGAATTACAACGAATCATAATTTAACGTCCAGGGATTCGCGTGCAATGCATATGAAACGGAGAAAAAGTAAATTTCAAGTCTTTTCTAAACTGGTTTAATGTGTATATATATTAAAAAATGATGAAACGTAAGTGTACTCTAAAGAGTTATTGTTTAATTTTATTGGCAGATAATTTTGAATTGATGTCGACTGATTATTTTGTTTAAATTCTAATAAAAATTGTACACGCGCGAAGTCAGTTTAAAATGCTGTCTCTTAAAATAAAATCCATTATGTATTCGATGAATGGTTTCTCGTGACTTGCTGTCGGTCAAAGATATTAATCGATATAATTGTGTACAACGCGGTAAAAGCTTGACATGAAAGAATCTTTCAATCGAGCACCCGCGCGTCTGCTTAGACACTTTTTAACTGTGTATTCATGATTAAAGCTTAGCAGAGGTGGTGAAAGACAATAGGACTTAAGAAGATTTCTCGTGGTTTGCTAGCGCTGGTCGCCGGCAGGGCCCTAGTTTTTTCACTTGACTGTCGATAGTCGAGGAGAATAAAGAAAAAAGCAACCGCGTTGCACATATGCGTTAGCTTTTGAAATTAACGAAGAATTCAGGCAGTGTATGCGCACACGTGATTCTCGATAGGATTTACTTAGTTTCCTGCTGCGAACAAAAGGTGGTGCGATTTTTGTGATATTTTGTAAAACTGTTAAGTAAAACTATTGTACGCAAATTTAAATCGTCGATAATAGTGAATGATTAGTTTGAGGAAAAAAGATGAAACAATGTTAAAGAGCAGAAAGCAGAACAGCTTAGAGCGTAAAAAAGGTTTTTTCGGAAACTATACGAGCATTTATTTTTGTCATGCATTTTACGACGTTGAAGAAGATAAAAAAAGAGAATGGAAAAGGTAGAGAAGATGAGATATATAAAAAAATTTATTATCGAACGAATTAAAGATACTATATGTTTACATAAATTTTGTCATACAAATGAAAGAATTATATATATTATATATTGAAATATATATTGCATATTATATTGAATATATGTATATTGCGTAATATTGTAACGATAGCTTGTAAAACGAAGAGAAAGGCAAAGCAAGCATCTCAAGTGTCTGATAATATTCAACGTTGCCCATTAACAAAAAAGAAAAACAGTTTACTTTGTCAATGAAACAGAGTAAAGAAATTGCAGGCATCGCATCGATATAAAGTTTTGAGAAAAAATAAAAATGTGAATGTCAGAGCGCAGCCTATGCGTGTATACACCGTATCTACGTGTAATGTTACATAGCTCTAAGCGCAATCGAGTGACTCGCGGACACGTTAATTATAAAGTGCATATGTAATATCTTAAACTTAGGCATGGACTATAAAATTGAATTAAAAAAAATCACTAATCGAACACTTTAATTTAAGAACAAAGAGCTATGTTAAATATATATTATTGTTCAATGAAATTCCTGAAAAGGTCTGTCGGCGATAGTCGCAGTCGTCGCTCCAGTCGTTTGTTAAATCGTTGCCAATTAAAAACGTTGAATAAAAAAAATTAAATTTGCGTTATAAGGCGGCGAGTAAATAAATTTCGTCCTCAGCTTTCGGAGAGAAAAAGCAGGCCTACAAACTTGAACATTTAACTCTTCGAAAGGCGAAAATTTTGTTTGTTTCTCTTTCTTCAAAGCTTTAAATGAAATCATTAACTTGTGACATTCCGGTATCATTCGTATAAGTTAACTGATACAAATTAGCTTTTAAAGCATGTATGAATGTTTAATGAGATATAATGTGATGTATAAAAAATATTTGATTGTATGCGGGTGAGTGTATCTAATTAAAAAAACTATATTTATATGTATATACATGTGTAATTGACAATTATACACGTATATACTTATGATATACTTATAAACACACAGATCCGTAAATAATAATGTTATTGATCGTGCACGAGACGTTAAATATGTTGGCGATGTTTATGTTAAAAACATGCCGTTAATTGTAATAGTCATAAATTTTTTATGTATATAAATGTAACTTCTAAATTAATTTTAAAAATAAAAATATAGTGATTGTGTTATAAAAATTAATTTTCAACATTTATTTAGCTGCCTATACAAACTTTGAATATTCACGCGGGTAAAAGGTCGAGCTATCAAAGTCGAAGGCTCGTGCCACCTCTTGAGCCTTCATGCGCTCCTGATCAAACTTAACCGTTTCGGGATTTTCGTCTCCAGAATTTCGTTTCCATCATTTCGTTCTTGCGCGATTTCTCTTCTACTTACGTGGGCTTTCATCCTGTACATAGAGAAAATGCATCCCCTCGATATATTTTCAATTGCTAATTTACTATCTTCAGAAAAGGGCTTTTCCACAAAATGTAGATGTGAAAGAACCTCCGCCAGATTACACGGAAAAGTCATGGGATTTATTATAGATAAGCAAATAAAAAAATTCTATAAGCAGTAAGAATACATATCAATAATGAAAAACTGAGCGCCACCTCTGAGTAAAATACCTCAATTTTAATCGACATTCCAACCATGAACCAGCTGGTTTGATTAACAATTTGATATCAAATTTGTTTATATTGATGAGGTAATCATTGAAAAAGTACCGGATCTAGAAAATATACTACCGGTAAGATGTATGCTTATAACCATTAAAAGTTTGTAAAAAAAAATCAATAAAAATGAGTGAATTTTACCTTTAAGACGAATAATTAATTTGATAAATCATACGTGAATTTATTTTTATGTACAAAATAATACTATTATATATAGTAAGGGGGAAAGGCGCAAACACCTCACACATCTTGCTCTCCTGATCAGTAAGTCTCTCCTCTTAGCGGTGAGATGAACGAACGTTTCAGAATTCTCTAGACGTCTTTAATCTTTTAGACGCCTTGAACAGACATTTTCTAATGGACAAAGTAAGATTCAATATATATCGTATCGTATTTAATTATTTTGCAATAAATTTATTATTTAAACAAAAATAAGTAACTTAATTAAAATAAATAATTAATCTGCTTTCTACAGATTGTGATTTAAATAAATACGTAATTAATTTATAAAAGACAAAAATAAAACACATTAAAGCAACATTATTTATAATACACAAATAAGGTTGAAGATTATGAACCAGATGTAATTTTTAATAAAAAAATTATAAATAATTGTAACAAACTCTACTCTTATTATATATAAATTTTTGTTTATTGTTGCAACGTTGGTATGGAGACTATTTTAGAAATATATGTTATTATTTATAGTTATTTCTGACAATTTGTTGAATGTGACAAAATTTGTATCCTATAATTTTCCATTTAAAATTAATTCCCACTTTACACTTTATTTATGAATGTAAGCACGAATAACATCTATAGAGATATCTAAAACTTGTCTATTAGACGTCCGAAGAGAAGATATGCAAGAGACATCGAATCACTAATCATCCCAGGAAAACAGGATGAAGGAAGAAGTAAATTTACGTAGATTAACACAACTTAATTATTATCGAGATATACTTTACTGGAATTAGCAATATTTTTCTTAGTAATTATCAATTTGTCTTAAATTCATCAAGTTCGTTTGCAAATAACGTAAATATCATAAATAAAGGTGAATATTGTAATTATTACTACTATTTATTATTAAATTCCCTTGTCCCCTTGTAATTTTAATTTGCTTTATAATAAATAATATACGTAACATTTAAGCGATTTTTAAAAGAAGAAAAGATCGGGCGAGACTTACACGATTTTCTATCGGATTCAATCGGAAATGTCTGCATTCAAGACGTTGGTAAACGTCTGAAACGAAACATCAAACCCCTATGGATACCAGAAGATCACGAAAGGAGTGGAAGTATTCTAATATTTCAGTATTTCCGCACTGAAACGGATGTAGAAACTCGACAACGAATAGCTAGCTGTATTAGGAGAACATGAAGTGGAGGAGTGCACTTCAACAGGTCGCCGTACCTCTTCGAGAATCCTGCTCTCCTGATATTTTGGTTGCTCCAACATCTCATTCTTCTCTCGTTTCTGACGTTTTCTGGGATGCCAAGCTATAGAAATTTTGGATTGGATTATTGGGACCGATTCAGGATATCATTGGAATTTTAAAAACGATTCCAAGACTTTCTGTGCTCCTGGTAACGCGATGCCGACGTTTTATGTTTCGCTCGTCGAAATCTTCTCCTCCCTGCGTTTACGCGCCCAATCCTTATAAAAACCGATAGAAAGGCATTCGCGCAAGTACAACTGCTGATGCTAAAGAAAAAAACTTCGTTCCAATAAATAAAAAATTTATTTATAACTATGTGGTTGCATATTTTTATTTTTTTTTATATTTTGGCTTTACTTAATATAAAAATATTATTCATTACCGTTGAAATTATTAAAAAAAAAAATTGTACGAAAGAAAGAGAATTTTTACATCGCTCTGTTCTCCTGATAAACCGATAGACTAAATGTTTCATTCATTTCCCTTTCAAATACTTTTTTTTATCATCTTAGCATCCAGGCGGCTACTCAAATAAAAGACCTCTTGCACGGTTTTGATCGCCGTACCAATATTTCAATCGTGGTAAATTTATGCGTTAGAGTTTTCTCTATAACTGCTTGCATTTGCGTTTTTTATGCTGAATTATAAACAATTTTATTTTAATACAATAGAAGTTTGCTTTGACACCGGCTTTAATTAAAGGATATCAACAATATTAAATTTAAGGAAGCTACTGCATAATAAATAATATATGTCTCAGAGCGTTATTTATCAATTTGCTTGCAATCTGGTAGTAAAACTATTGTTATTTGGCACGAATCTTAAGAATCAGTCTATTAATCGCACGATATAGATAGATAGATATATAACTTTATTTGTATTTAAAATATATAAAAAAGAGAAGGAATCTAAGATTCCATATAAATAAACGATTTCGTGTAAATAACAAATTATCACAAGGAATATAACTACGCTTGGATCTATCTGATTAGAAAGTTAATTACTCAAACTTAAGTGACTATGATCATAGACAATCTGCTTGAAATCAGAAAATAAGTTTCAGCCCATAGCATTTATATATATAAATAATAAAAATTTTATTTTCTTGGTGCAATCTATAATGCAAGGGAGAGGGAAGAGCATGAAAACTCGGGTTCGATACGGAGCAGCTGCACTACTGAACGCCAACTTCTGAGCAATGCGCGGCACAACTCTTAAAAAAAATTGCTAATCGTCACTTCGAAAAACATTGAATTTCACGTCAACGGAACAACGATGTCTCCCAAGACCAATGAAAAAACTGTAAAATCAGCGAAAAAGGCATTGAAGAATCTCGCAAGGGACGCAAGGGGAGAAAAGAAGAGTCGCAAGAAGAAGAGGAAAGAGAGCTACGCGATCTACGTTTACAAGGTTTTGAAGCAGGTCCACCCGGACACCGGGATCTCGTCCAAGGCCATGAGCGTCATGAACAGCTTCACCAACGATATCTTCGAGCGCATTGCCGCTGAGGCCTCTCGCCTCGTCCACTACAACAAAAGGTCGACGATTACGTCGCGGGAAATCCAGACTGCCGTTAGGCTCTTGCTTCCCGGGGAGCTTGCGAAACACGCCGTCAGTGAAGGGACCAAGGCTGTTACTAAATACACCAGCTCTAAGTAACATTTCGAAAATTCCTCTACTAATAAGAGCGGTAGTACCATTTCTGCGCCAATAATTTCACAAAGAGAATAGAAAATATTTTAGTTTACTGTATTCATTTATCAACTAATAACCTTAGAATTATAAACAAACATTTATTATAATTGAAATGCATCTATAAACGTATAAAAAATAAAAAAGTTAAAGCTCCTAAATTATATTATTGAATATGTAAGTATATGTTCATAAAGGTGAATCAAATAATGCTTGCAACTTTTTTTTATAATTTCACATCAACAATTGTATTTCCAAATATTTATAAGAACACTTATATGTTAAATGTTACAATGTATCGCAATGATCAGACATTTAATTACTTTTGCAATTGCAAAACGGATCTAATGAAAAAATTGAACATTTAATGTGCTTTGTACTATGTTATTTATAGCTTCCAATTTATAGCAATCCAATGATTATTGTTTAACTTTGAGTACCAATTGAAGACAGAACAAATTTCTTTTCAAACCTAACTTATACTTTGTAGATCCGCCTTACATTACAGTTGTTCGGTTTAATATTGTTTATATTTTATTGTTGTAATTACAATGAAAATGCTTTATACTTTATTATTGTGAATTACAATGAAAATGCTTCCGCTATTTGTTAAACAAATGATTCGTATGATAATTGAATTAGAAACAGTTGTAATAGCAAGAATATAATTTAAAAATGGAACTGAATATGTGCTGCACTTAAAGAATCGTTGAATAAGGAAAACGTAGATATCGAGGGAACAATAAGGAAAATAAAAACTCGCAGACAATGTTGGGACTGAAATCGTTTAATAATGAAGTCTTTGTACAGAAAACAATAGAAACGAACATAAATCATTGCAAATCACCATCATATGTTAGCTTTTGATGTGTAGTGCTAGTGCTACTATTATACGCTCGATAGTTGCTAGATTTACTTTTTTTTCATTAGCGTGGCTGTGTCCTATGTGTATATTCATCGAGAATGTACGCATTCTTTATTGATTTTCCTGTCTCTCAATCACATCTGCCGTCAGAACATATTACGCTCGCGTACATCAGAAACAAAAAACAGAACAACACGTTTCTACGTAAGGTATACAGAGCCTCGCACGGTCATGAAGAACAATTTTTTTCCTCCGTTTATTTTCTTATAACTTCGTTCGTCTATTAGCGAAAAATGTTTGCTTATTTCACATGCCATTCTTCATTTCTCGTTTTCACCATTGTCGTAAGGATGGTATTCGCTTTTCGGATTTCAATTCGCGAATATCATTCGCATCATTAAATCCGCGATTTAAGAATCTACGCCTCTAACAGCGGTTCATTTACCCAACGCTTTTTCTTAATATTTATTCAGTAATCAATAATCAATAATAACTATATTCGCCAGTCGCAGATATCGATTGGAGACATTGTGAATGCTCGCAAAAAATTCGCTCGCTGGGATTACATTTGATTTAACAATGCCGTCTCTTTTCGCTAGTGTAAACGCAAAATCCAGATACTAATTTATAGTAATGATCATGCGATTAACATAAGAACGTAACTGAAATTTTTCCGACATTGCAGTTCAGATTAGCACAAAAAACTAGTAACGACCAGAGTCCAAAGTAGGCTCTCGAGCGAATTTTGTGAGCATCACGCGCGGAGATATAATATATTTATACTTTTTGTATAATAATAATATTTATATGTCGTGCTTTTTCTTAATATACCACATATCATTATCGGTATATAATACAGTATCGACTATAATTTGTTTTTCTTACGTCTTAGCCTACTTAACTATCAAATATTTGTTTATGTATGTACATTAAGAATGTGAAAAAAAGGAGGCGGGTGATAAGTCTATGTAAAAATTTTTTCAAAAATAAAAAAGATAAGAGAAGAAATGCACGAGAGAATGGAAGCAGCGCCGCATACGTGCAAGCGTCGTAACGTTCCATTTCCAACAGATTTTCTTTTTTCTTTTGCGACATTATTTTTTGTGTGCGAAAAAAATAAATGCGTTTTCCACTCGAAAAGTCACGTCTGCAATCGTTCGTGCAATCCTTTCCGCTCGTCTCTGAATCAATAACAAAAATAATAGGTAATAAACTAGTAAAAATACGAAAAGGGACGCTGACAACAAATTTATAAAAGTTTCAGAATTCGAAATCGACCTGTTCATTACTCGCAAATAGAATCAGTACGATCAGTAGAAAAAAAAATAAAAAAAATATCTTTTTTAAATTTTAAAAGTACATAAAGAACCGCTTGCGTGCCAGTAAGCATTACATCGAGGAAGAAATTATTTCAAAATTATAATTTAGATAATTTAAATGATATCAGTGTTGCATACTTTTCACAGTTCAAAATAATTATTGCAGTTGTCTAAAAAATTCTTTTTATAATACTAGACTAATTTTGCTTTTTTAAAAAAGTTTATTATCAACTATTAGAACATATTAAAGAAATTCTATCTTCCGCGATTCAACAACTATAATGCAAAAATAAATGTGAAACAAAATAGTCAACTTGGACTAAAGTAAAAAAATCATTGGCACTCAGGAACTGGCAACAACGTAATCCGGTCGATCAATAAAATAATAGAAATAAAAATAATAATAATGAAAATAATGTTAAGATTGATAATAATAAAAACAAAGTTAAATGTTTGAGAAGTCGTTTAATCGGCATTTCGAGCATATGCAATAAATCATCGCTCATGAGCGCGGCTCATAGAAATGCGAGATGTAATAATACCCTTAATATTATAAAAAATAATCATTTTCGAAAGAGAGAGATGAGCAACAAAACAACCTTGCGAAGTAAACGCGCATCTTGAGAAGAAAGGATCATGAGGAAGGGAAGAATAATGAAAATGAGTGGGGAGAGATGCGCGTTTCATTAGCTTCGCTGCGACTGTAGAAGTGTTACTTATCTTACACGACGAATTCTTTTTTTATTCTTCGCATAAATATATTTATGTATGTGTATGTATAATAGCCCCCGATCAAAACCACCGCGAGGGCGGCGAGAGCAGTCAGGAACATGTATCATCGATTCGCCCTGTAATTCGATCTTGATCGAAATCATCATCTTTGTTATACAATTATCTTTCTCTTTTGTTTTATTATTCTCGCTAGTAAATGCCAAAATACACTGAAAAAGTACATTTAGCTCGATATTCTGAAAAGGACTATATTTAGTATGAAGCTAATTAATAATCGTTACTTGGTGTCGATTACGCTTAATTAGATTCGTACAAATAAGTGTTTTTAGGAATATCAAATTAAATATTTACACGTGGAGTTTAAATTAATTTTTCAGCGTATACTTAGGTGAGCGCGTTCTTAGTGTTATTACACAAAACTGACCGATGCGCAGTATTCCGGTCGATCGATGATCGACGGTTTTTTGTCTACAACTAGAGGTTCTGTGTATAATTTTTACTTTACTTATTTTAGCTTCACTCACTCGATTTCCTAACTACTTTGCTTGAGAGCGCGCGATAAGGACAATATCGCCAGGGTTTTTTTTGCCTTTTCCCTCAATTTTTTTCGCCTTTCCATTCTACCACTTTCAAAAAGTTACAAACAGTTATGCATTCGTACTTGCGCGTGCCTGCCTCTTCTCATATTTACATACGCGACTTTTTTCCTCTAAAACGCAATTCGCACGCTCGATTCGCTACCTCGGTTAGTATTCAGAAGATTCGCTTTCTCGTGTTCAATCTGTAAACATTATCTCTTGCTTTGCTCTTTGCGTGGTATATACTTTTTGCCACCGCTACAATTCGAACGAAAAAACAAACCGACCGCATAAAAGAAGCGTCGTTCGACTCTCTCGTGCCTCTCATCGAATGATGTAATAAATAGACAAAAAATATATATATTAACGAGAAATTATCATTATCGGCTAAAGTTTTTAAACGTGTTCGCTACTTCCTTTTCTTTTCAGAATTCAACGCTTTCTTATCTTTTCTTCTCCTCTGCTTTGATCGCGATCATTGATTGGAGCTTCCACTCTCGCTTCTTGTGGAGAGAAGATGAGAAAAGCAGGCAACGGCCGATTCAGTCCGCAGGGCACGTGTTTTGATTGCGTTCCCAAGAAAAAAAATGCAATCTCTTCTGCGCCTTCTCTCTTCCTCTATGTACATACCAGATAAGACTTATTCTGCTATTTCAGTCGACGACGGACCTCCCCGATTCGTCGAAAGTCCAATGCGTTTTGGAACTCTTCAATATTCCTCGGTCACTTTGCCTTTATATGCGTCTGATCTCGCGCTTTCTGATGTGTCGCTCTTACTTGACCGTCGAAAAGTTCTGCTGTGGATTTTGATTGGTCGGCACCCAAGTGTTGAAAACATCCCTGCGAACGAAGCGAAAGGGCCGTTTTAGAGAAGATTCGGTCACACGTCGGGCATTCGGAAATCTCAATCCAATACATACGGTACAAACCTGCAATGGCTGACAACGCACTCGTTGCTGCAGTACTCGTCCTCCCACTCGGTATTGGGGATGGCGGGATTCTGGCACCCATGGCGGATGCAGGCGTTCGTCTGCTGCTGTTGCTGCTGCTGCTGCTGCTGCTGCTGGACCATCGAGGCCGTCTGCTGGTTGTTCACCGGAGGCGGACTTGACAGCGGCTCGCTGGCCCGCGGCGGGCTCATGTGCAGCATCTGCTGTTGCTGCTGCGGCACTTGCACCTGCTGCTGCGGCACCTGCACGAACAAACAATCGAGCACTCGTTAGGGCCACTGGAGGAAAGCGAATTTTCCACGGAGGAAGCGTCGATTTTCGAAATCCCGAGAAAGCGCGGCCGCGCAAAAAGCGGGGCCAAATTGCTTCTTGAGGTGGGCGGAGAGGAGCGCGACGTGAAAAAGAGAGCGTTTGAAAAAAGGAATTGAAGGAAGGCGAGAGCCGAAGTAGCTAAAAAAGGGGAGAAAAAACGAGAGGGGGGCGCGATCGAATGCATAATACAATGGGCCACGCGGGCCACATAACGTCTCGGAACCCGTAATTTGATCCAATCTTCGCGTTAATTTGCAGAACGGCCGTTTAACTCGCCCTTCCAATTTCTCCTCTTACTCCTCTTTTTCTCATTCTCTATTATGCCTTAAACGCATTGTTGCCTTCTTATTGCGCGCCCACTTTACATTCGTCGATTCGCGCGAGAGCCCGGCCGAGAGCGTAATAAACGATTTCTTCAAAACAAAAAGAATGCCGTCCCTTTTATGCTCGAGATAAAAGGAGATCTAAGTACAAAGCAAAAAACTCTTATTCTCCCCGTTCAAAAGTGAAATGCTCGAAAAAAAAAAAAATTAATCCACATTCCACGTTAGTTGAAGAAGAAAAAGAATTTTTCCGCCGTTCGCATTTTCAGCGCTCCTCGCGAAATGCCTAGAAACGCGAGCGGCTCCCGTTCGGTTTGTTTAAATAATAGGTCTCGGAGCCGAGCGCCTTGTTCGTGCGAGGGGAGAGGGAGAGAGGGAGAGAGGGAGACTCGACACCTAAGGTCGCGGCGCTATTGTGAGGCGAGAAGCCGGGTTCACTGACCTGCTGCATGTACTGCTGCTGCATGTGCTGCTGCGTCATGTGAGGAGGCGGTGCCATCGGGTTGCCCATTAGACTCTGAAAATTCAAAAGCTTCATTTTAGATTCTTATCCCAGCGGCCAGCGCTTTTCATCCGTTGCTGCACTACATCGGTTATGCATTTCCTCGCGCTCGACCGCAAGGCGCAAATTGAGTTTGTATTCATCGGTACTCGAACTGCGCGTAAATTAGGGTGGCAATTACTTATTTTCATCGAATAATATTAGAAGGGTAAATTGTGTTCGATCTTAATTCTCGCTTGAGCTTTACATTTTTCAAGTGAACAGTTGAAGAAGAGTAGCGCTATTAATCGAGTTAAACTTTTGGTAAAATTATTTTTAAACGGGCCACATCAATCCTGAAGTTAGCGGGGGGTAATGCATTATGTAAGAGAATTTTTCAAGCTAAGCTTCCAAGCAAACTTTCTTCCAAAGATTATATCCGTACAATCGCGATGCAGTTTCACATAACTCATACAGTTACTGCATTAATGGTGAAACTACTCACAAACAGAGAATCATACATTTTAATGGCGCGCGAACTCATTACGAAGAAAAGTAATAATTTTCGAATAAAGCGACTCAATAAATTAATTTCAAATATCAAAGTGCTACTTTTAAATTCAAATCGTACTTTGTTCAACCACATCCATGAATTATAAAAATGTTTCATATACATCTGTATGACCGAACGAAGAAAAAGGCATTCACTTTATTCTACAAAAAGTTTATTTCACTTCTAATTAAAATAATATGCTTTTACAGCAGTATTAAATTAAATTCTGGAGTGAATGTGCAGTACATGCAATATTAAATAATTTAAAATTTTCATCTATTTAAATAGAAAGGCAGTGAATAATTACATCAGAAAATTCCGTAAAGTTTAATG
>JAXIUT010000048.1:7791260-7803104 GCA_035586675.1 Eurytoma californica
GTATTTCCGAAATATTGAACAAAAATTTCCCAAAATTTCTACACGCATACTTCGAACCGTTATGAACAACTTCTTCGTTGACAGTTGTGCCCTGGCAAATGATTTGTTAATGTTATTGAGTCTTAAACATTTCTTAGCGCGCTCAGCGGTGATTGCATATATTCAGGGGCTAGCTGGTACGCCTCTTATGAATCTAAACTGCGAACTTCTGGCATCCTCACCTGCTGATGCTGGCTAGGCTGCATGTGCGAGCTGGGCGAGAGGTGGTGGGGCGACTTCTTGATGGCGGCGAGCTGCTGCTGCTGCTGCTGGGGCGAGGGCGGCTGGGGGCTGTAGACCTGGTAGGGCACGCCGGCGGGCGCTGCGCTCGGCGCGCCGTACGGCGGCCCGTAGCCCTGGTACTGGACCTGCGCCTGCTGCTGCGCCTGCTGCTGGGCCTGCTGCTGCGCCTGCTGCTGGGCCTGCTGCTGAGCCTGTTGCTGGGCCTGTTGCTGCGCCTGCGCCTGCTGCTGGGCCACCGTCTGGTGGTGGTGTTGCTGCTGCTGGGCGGCCGCCTGCTGCGCCGCCTGTTGGGCCTGCTGGTGCTCCTCGCCGCCCTTCTGCACGAGCGAGGCTCGGTACGCCGCGAGCGCCTTCAAGTACTCCTTCTTCGCGGCCTCGGTCTTTTTCTTGTAAACCTGCAAAACGGAAATCGCCAATGATTAGTAAGAGCTTATTTTTACTTTTATTTTAAGCAAGCTTACTGTCGATGAAAATTGGATTAAAAGAGTCGATACTTTATAAGCGATTTTGAAAGCTTGCCAGAAGATACATATTTTTTGCGGGTCAATTATTTATGGCTGACACGAAGGCGTACGGGGAGTTTAACTTAATTTACGGATTCAGCCGTGGCTGGGAGTTTTATTAAGTTTATCGAGCACAATAAATTAGGCACGTGCGGACTAATTCAATGATGAAATAAATGCCGAATTAACGTTTCGACGTTTTAGATTGCAATTCTCCTCGTGATTCTGAATTAATACTGCATTCTACACTCATACTTCATAGGATATGAGCACTTGGAAATTTCAAGAGGAAAGCAATTGAAGTAATCAAGCGTTAATTTGAAATTCATGGCTACAGCACATATCTCGATAGAAATTCTGGCGGTTAACTTGTCGCATTTAGATCGCTTCCTCGAGCGCACGAAGATCCAATTTAACCGAGTGTTCATCAAATATTTCTTGCGCATTAAAATTTTTCATTTACCAATTACAATGGCACGTGCCCCGTTACGAAAAAGAAACATTAATAAAAGCAACAACAGTATATTTACATATCATTATACATAAACGCAGCCATGAATTATGCAAATATAATAGTATATTTCATATCATTCCAATAGAATTATAAAGAAAATTAGACGTATAAATGATAAGAAAAACGGGGAGTATCTGAATGTATTATGCAAATGTCCCGAATGAAAGGTATATTTGAAATGTGGAATAAAAAGAATTTCCCATGCGTCAGACTTTATCGCTCAAAGTGGCGTGGGTAAATGGAGGTACGAAAAATTCGTGGGCAATTCGTCTTGCTCGGGGCGTTACATCCTCGCACGAACTATCGGATGTTATTTTTCCATCTCAACTTTAATTTCCTCCTCCGGGGGGGGAGACCCTCCTCCTTACTTCCTCCTTTATCACTCGCGAGCGGCCCGACAATTGACTGAGCTACGTTTTCCTCGGCCTGCTGGATTTCCAGAAACTTCCGCGGCTTTGTCACTCGCGCGAGTTTCAACTTCGGGTCTCCTTCGTTTGCTAACGCTTAATGAGATTTATCGGTGTTTCGAATGAAAACTTCTTTCTTGCATTAAGAGCGACGAACTATATTTCCTCGCTTCTTTAAATTGTTTAAGCGAGTAAATAACTCACCGTCGCGTTTATTTTAAAGGGTAGGTATGTACTTTTCTTTGAAATCGAACCGAATCACAAAGGTACCATTAGAGCAGAGACGTTTTTCAGGTGTATCCTCGCTCCTAAAGATATCGCGGCGGTTTCTCTCTTTTTCGTACCTCACGACTGCCATTACCCGCGATCGCTACTTTATTTGAGCTACATGCTTACGTAAGCGGATTTAAGTGCGAGCGAGCGAAGGAGAGGGGAGGCGGTGCAGGCAACTACTTTTATTCAACATTTATAATTTTAGTGTCATTGTTGACCTCGAGCGCCGATGGGAAAAAAAGAAGTGGCTAGGAAAAAAGGACTGCGCGAGAAAGTGAGTTCACTCGACGGAGGAGAACGAGGGGAATTAAGAGCGCTGCATTTATTCATTAAAATTAATTAGAATCTTTAGTTGAAGCCTCTCAAACTTAATGGGCGGTAATTGTTTTCCAGAGTCTTCGAGATTATTTGTTCCTTATTTTTTTAACAATTCTTTTAACCGATCGAAGTATAAATAATATAAAGGGTCTGAGATCCTTTTTTTTTGTAAAAACATTTGCGTATTATAATTACAGTCTTTTTATTTTCGCTGTTTAATTAAACTTTACCCCGTGGAAATAGCATAAAAGTTAACGCGTTAATTCGAATGCTCTGGAATAGCGGATAGCTTGACGTACACTAATAATAACGAACAAAAGTTCCAATAAAACGATTCAATGGATTTTAATTAAAGCGCAATGATAATAATTCCTAATATAAAGTTTCTCGTTTGTGCACTTAAACGCGCGCTTTTAATTAAAACGCGAATTAACTCTACTATGCGAATGACATTTCCATTGCGAGTTTCGTCCGAAAAAGAAAAAAAAGAAGGCTTTATTGCCGGAGCGAAAAATACGATTCTCGAAACAATCGACGCCAAAAATTAATCTTTGTCTTGAGCGGCGAGCCCGGTGTCGAGGTAAAAGGCAATTAAACTCATCTTCTTAGGAGTCGGAAAGTGA
This sequence comes from Eurytoma californica, assembly GCA_035586675.1. Classification (NCBI taxonomy): domain Eukaryota; kingdom Metazoa; phylum Arthropoda; class Insecta; order Hymenoptera; family Eurytomidae; genus Eurytoma; species Eurytoma californica. Next base: position 7,794,181 of record JAXIUT010000048.1, read on the forward strand.
AATAAGGCTCGAAAGTTGAACGTAGTTCGGCCTCGCTCCTCTTAATGCATCGAAATAGAACAAACCACTCAAGTGCCAAAGAAATCTTTTAGAAAGTTAAATTTATAATACAGTCGGGCATCCTTATTCTGGGTAAGTACACCGAAATAAAAAAAAAATATTTCGATAACGAATTTTTGCGCGAGAGTGAAAGCGCCGTAAGGCTTTTTTTCGCTGCAAGAACACGAGGAATTCACTTTCGTAAAAAATGTTCGCTTGAGTGAATTCTCTGGTAACACAATGCTTTTTCATTCGATCCGCGACCCAGCTGCATGTAACTTTAGATCAAATCAATAAAAATGTTTAACATCGAGTCGTGTATAAAAAAGAGAATTAACAACTATAGTTGTTTGAGAAACGTAAGAAGTGCAGTCAATAATTTAATTGGTTTGTTGTTCTTTAGTTTCAATGAGAATGATACGAATTTTTTTCATCAATTTTTATGCGATCCCTATTTTCGAGAATAAATAAAGCGCAATCGAAAGCTTATAGTTAGAGGTTTACCAGGCGTTCGATAATGAAACGAGCGATCGTTGAGAGAGAGGACCAACTTCCTTTCCCGAGACCGCAGCGTGCATGCACGCGTCACTGAATCTCCTTGTATTTCGAAGTTGCCGATGTAAAATAATCGATTATCTAAATTTAAAAAGCAGAACCGGATCGTTTTTAGAGATGAAAGGATCGATTAAGCAATGTGTCGCGAGTCTCGCTAGCATTAGGGACTCCAGCATTTAAATTGCAAATGGCACTTTAATTGCACGAGAAGACTATATAGCCTCGAGAGCAAGAAAACGAGAGAAGAAGAAGAACACTGGATAGAAAAAATGTGCGGGCGTTGCGCTATTACTTATGATATAATCATAAATTTCTCTCTGGAATTACAACGAATGAACTAATTGCGAGTGGGAAAGTAGGCAGGCATAATCACTTAAAATTGAACGTCTACTTAAGTATTTTTTCCTTGACAGGCTAAAGAAGAATAGGGGCAAGTCTTTTTTTTTTAAATATATATCATTCACTTTTTGCAGTTTTTTGCGTTTTATCAAAAATCGTCAAAGTTTACAATTTTTGCTAATGTATCTTACTGGCAGAGCGCAAAGAAATAACATTATTATTTTATCTGCTGAATAAAAGAAGTACGGAGGGAAGGTTGCTTTGGAAGGAAAAGACTTATCGAACAGAGACACGTTTAATTAAAAAGTGCAAACTTCTAAATTAAATATTAAACTGTCGAAGTGTAGGAAACACGACGAAATTAATACGTTTTCTCGAAGGTACTAACTTTTAAATGTACATTTTATACCTAACAAAAAAGTTCGCAATTTGTTTTCCGTGAAACAATTACGTTCAAGCCCTCGCGTACAAAAAAAGAAGACACGATTTTGTACATCTTGATTATAAAAATGATGCAATGTGTTCTGTAACAGTAAATTTATTCGTGATCGATGTTCCCGATAAGATTCTGATAAAAAAAGTCCGAAGATTCGTCATAGGATAAAAAAACTCGAAGATTAAGATCGCCACCAGATGTTTTGCACCGAAATTTCTTGGAGCTATACAACAGATGGGATCCAGTGTGTATTTTGCCGCTGGCAAGATTAGACTGGAAAATTTTTATTTGGACAATCTGTTTTTACTCCAAGAGACAAGTAGAGTTTCTCGGGCGCATCTGTGGCTGCACGTGGGTTTTTCAAGATCGAAATCCGTGACTGGCCTATTTACTCGAGGGTTCGCTCAATTTTCTCGAAATGATGTACTTGAGCGTTAAAAGGCGAGTGCGCTACTAATTTATTTAGAAAAATAAATGCGGCCATTGAGAGTATCTCACGATTTAATGGAAAAAATGATTGATTAAAATTATACAAGGACTCTGTTTTTTACGATGATGAAACGTAATCAATTCCGCATGACGTAAAGTAAATAAAAGTTAAGTGACTTATTTATCTTTCGAAAAGCAAGGTTCATCTGATTAAGCGAGCAAGAACGGGGGTTCCATTATTCTGGTTTAGAAACATCTCCAACAGACAGATAAAAATTCATGACCCGCAGCTGTCATGCCTCCCCTTTCCACTTATAAATAGCTTAATTGTGCAGGCTTGAAATTCGTTCGAGATGAAGTGCCCTTCATAAAAATAGTTAGTAAATCGAACGGTCATAGCCTTTAAATAATTATAAACGCCGAATCACTTTGCTATTAAAAACGTGCTTAACCAAGTATAAAAAAATGTTAACGTGGATTACATCGATCGGTTTATTTACTCTGAAAAGACTCGAAAATAAATCTTCGAAAATCAGATTTATTAAAGCACTAGTGCAACAGAGTGGGACTTTAATTAAAGCTCACTCTTCAAAGAACAAAAGCATTTCGAAAGAAAAAGGTAAAAAAAAAAAAATATACATCTAGCAATCAGCCGTCGGAGCGTCTAAAAACGCAAATTTGCCGTATGCATATAAAAGTAGAAAAACAATCGGCAAAGCCAATGTTTAAGCTTGGAATAACCATTTCATTTACAACGGCAATGAGCAACGTTCAATTTCCAGGCAAACAATGACTCTCGTCGACAAACAAAGAAGAATCGGAGAGCCCCAGCTGGAAGCAAGGCCACTCGAGCCGAGCTGCAAGGCCGGTGGAGAAGAGGTGCGCGCGATCGCTTAATCATCGAACTCTCGGGCGAAAATGTCCGCCCGAAGGGGTGGGGAGCGCCAACTTCCGATCTAATTATCGATAGCGCTAATAATGCGGACTTATCGAGGCGATAACGCCCGGGCTATTTACATAATAACGCACTGTCGAATGCATCAGGAGCCTCCTTGTAGCAGTCAAACATATGTTTTCCGCCTGCGATGATTTTCGCCTTTCCGGGCAAATCTGCGCAATGTTGATTTACTTGTGTGCTGGGAAATGCAATTTTTCTGCGAAGTTAGAGTGGAGGACGATTTTGAGGCTCTGCGCGAGCATTGAGCCGAGATAAGGAGAAATATTTTAATGAGATTTGTTCAATAAAGCTGGAGTGAATGTCAATCTTGATAGCGAGTCTTTCTCAATTTTATTTCAATCAAATGGTTTCCCATTAGGGAGTAAATTCTTCGGGTTATCTCGCGGAATATCAAAACTAAATAAACCTTAATTAAACATTTTCTTTAATCTCTATCACAAGATATATCGGATCCGTTATCGGACATTTTATCCAGATTTATTTTAAAGCGAAATTAATTCCGCGGGATTAATTACGATGAACCTTCGCGATTCCCACAAAACGCAGCTCTTTTTTCTTTATTATCATTTTTTTTCCAAATAAATTCAATTAGATTCGGGAAATAATAATATTACATTATCCGCAGGATATAAAATGCGAAAGCTTTTAATCGAAAAGTTATGCGCTTAGATTGTATCAGCTTAATGGCTTTCCGCGTTATGAAACTTAATTAAATAGATAATCTTAGGAGAGTAAAAAACGAAGAGCGGATTCGACGAAAGCGCTGAACACAAGGAGAATAATGCCCCAAGTGAATAAAAAAAATCGAAAGAGCGAATGTTTAGCGCTTTTAATTAGGCTGACACGATTAAAGTGTTAGTTTGTGCATTCGGAAATGGAGGGGAGAGGGAGGGAAAGAGAGACGAAAATGAAACGCTCGACTTGGGTGGCCCTGGCGATATTGTGCGCGAAGAAAATGTAAAACGGGTCAAAGTATTATTCCGCGGTGTTGATGTTTGTCGCGATGTTTGGGGCTTTTTTGTGCGCGCGCGAAAATAATGCTAATGCTCCTCTCTCTCTCCCTGCCCCCGGCCCAGCAACTTCGCGGACGTTCTACTTTTTCAATGCTCGCCAACTTATTTTACCGTTATTTTAAAGTTTTTTAATCAAGTCCCCATTCAGGACTTTTAATAACTTTTTTAATATGTACGATGGGATGAGGGATTGTATTACACTGCACCTTTTTATCTCTCTATATTTCCTGTTTTTTCTCTTTCTCTCTCATTCAAAAGCCGGCCGAGAGAGAGAGAGAGAGATAGAAATGCTGGCGGTGCTAATTTTCCAGCGGCGAGGTCATTGAATCTTCCATACATTTTAAATGGTACTCCGTCACTCGAGACTAGGCACGCCGGTGCAATAAATGTATGCAAAGGCATATTTATTGCACTTGACGCCGGAGCACATACGCGCGCCAGCTACACGAAACGCAGATGCCGTCTCTCCTCGGTAGCGATTAAAAAATCATTGGATTTTTATTCGACGATGACGAATGATTCCGAGATAAAACGTTTTGAAGAAAAAAAAGGAAAATACGTTATTTATAAGGTCATCTGGTGTTTCCGACAGATATCAATGATTTACTCGTTCTTTTTTCTACAAGTTCATATAACCAGCAAGAACTAAAATTTGCTTCCTTATTTCAAAAGACAAGAAATGTTTTAAATTCTCTTTATAAACCACTAAAAACCTTTCATCCATAACTATAGTCGTACACTGACAAAATAGGTTAGAAAAAATTACTATTTTTTTCGTAAGAGGGCGATCTACTCGACCTAGTAACGATGTTTACTAAACTCATAGCAATTTTTACTAAACTAGTAACAATTTTTACTAAACTTTAGCAATTTTTATTTAAACTTTTATAATATCTCATAGAAGTATAATAATAATTATGAAAAGTTTAGTAAGCTTTTTTTATGGTCAAGTAGGTCGCCCTTTTAATAGAAAAATAGTAATTTTTACTAATCCTTTTTCTCAGTGTATTGCGATATAGTAGTCTTCTTTAAACATTTTTAAAAGCCACAGTAACTGCTAATTTGTTAGTGGGAGAGATGTTCCAGAGTCCAGCTGGTTGTAAATAAATTGGGTAACATTATACTTCGTATGAGTATGCACCTTTTCAGTGTTCCATTCGATGTAGAATAATTTTAAATTTATAAAACAAAAATCATTAGATACGAACATTTTCCATTTTACACGGCTCTCGGATAAAGTTTGAAATAATGGGCTTCTGAGAAGAAATGCTTAACATTTACGGTCGGAAGTATATTTATCAAAGCGAAAGGAGCTAAGGCTTTTACGCGATATTATGCGAGCGAACCGATAAAATAATTTGCCGGGGCCGGCGTTGCGCGGTGCAAAACTGTGTGTGTACATGTTCTTCCTGCGAGTTATAGGAGGAAGCTGACTAATGGATTCGAGACATAAATTCCAAACTAGTACTGAATGCAATAAACTGTACCCTCTCCTTCATGCCAACTGAAAGATCTTTCGCAAATTGAAAATTTCAATCATTCGTATATGAGAAAGAGTATTTATTCGCCCTTTTCTGGCATCACATTAGCAAATCGAATAATGTACACGTCAATTTTTAATTGAATTGCTTATTCTAAAAGATAACTAATTGAATGAAATTTTTCTGAAAGATATTTGCGACTCAAAGTGAAATGTCAATCTGACGGGGTTTGCTGCTTCTTCTCGTGATATTGTCGCGACGCCACGTGAATCACACGTTTGTGTTTCTTTCAGCGAGGCGCGGTTGTCTATTTATCCAGGGATTTCAGAAAAATATCACCTCCTCACCGCGCGACGGGGCTTTTCACAATAACGACGAATGATTGATTGCCATCAATAGGGGGTCATTCACGGGGCAATTCTTTTTCCTTCTCTCTCGCCACCCCCTCCCCTGTCCCCTTTCTATTGCAGTGCTTTTACGAGGCTCGTCAAAGATTAAAGGACTCGCGAGTCTTTAGACTGACAGCACAATGCGCGAGCTTGTGTATTTAACGCCTCGAGTGCAAGAGAGAGGAGGGGAGGCAAGGGGGAGTGGGAGAGAGATCTTGTGAATGCCCTTCGTTAAGCTCTTGAAAAGAGTTTCTCTCTGTCTACTTACATCCTTATGCTCCGTATCGAGGGCGTCCCACATCGACGCGACGATTTTCGAAACTTCGCCGAAGCTCGCGTTCGAGTTCTGACTTTTGATTGCCGCCTGCGTGTCCCTGAAGAATAGTGCGTATGCTGATACTGGCCTGAAAGGGAACAAAATTCACTATTAATTATTTCCTTATTTATTGCAACAATCCATCGTGTTCGCCGTTAAAATTAAATCGACAGTTTTTTGAGCGAAGTTAGTGAAATATTTTTATACACTAAAATTTCTTTAACGACGCCCTCGTGTTTAATTATAAAACATTATTGTTACATGGACAAAACGCTTGCGCTCACACACTTTTATTCGGCAAATAAAGAGCTCATTTTAATTTACCCCTGTTAATTAAAGCCCTCTCGAAAGTTAAAATCGTTATTTTTGTTCAAATTACAGAATGCCCTCCCTGCCATTCAAAAATTTCGCTAAACACAATTATGCCTGTACCCGCGTTAAAGTGCAGATATCGTTAAAACTTTTATAATATTCATTAAGCAACTTTGAATATCGCAAATTGGAAGTCTGCTCTTTCCCTACCCCCTTTCCTTGTTGCTTTTAGCGCGACGCCGAGAGTACAACTGGAAAGAGGAGGGGGGGAAAATAATTGTGCACTAATTATATTTATAATTGAAGTCGGAGGAAAAAAGGAGACTCTTGAATAGATTTCCAGTCTCCTCGTTTCTTTTGAGTTACGCTTTGTTTCAGCGCACGGGGACTAGGTACATCGTCGTTTCTTTGTCCGACTCTCTTCCCCCACCCACTCCGCGCCGTCCCTCCCTTTACCTTACGATTTTGCTCTCGCTCTTTCTTCTCATTAAAGTAGCTCTCTAATTATGGCTAAACCATTTGACTCGCTTCGCTTGGATTTCAATTTGTTTCGTCTTTCGCCGGAACGACTAAAAATAAGAGAGAGAACGGAAAAAGCAGTTTTTTTCAACGAAACTGCTGCACCGTGGCGATGAATCGGTGATTTTTTTTTCTCAAATTTCGATTGTCAGAGGTACGCGAAGTCGGCTCGAAGAAACTCGCATGGAAAATTGAGGTTAGTTGAGCAGATCTCGCGCTGTCCTCAATTCCCTCAAGTGTACGTACTACACTTTATCATTATCTACGATGACAATTACGCTCATTGTTTTGCCTCCGCGCAGAAGTTTCCAATGGCAAAAGTTAAAGTAAACCTTACTTTACTGCTGCTCAAAAGCTTTACGTAAACGAAGGACAATAAAAATGATCGTCCTTGGTAGATAGATAATGACGCGAGTCAACAGCACGTTGAAAAGGAAGGCCCAATACCGTACCAAATAAAATTGTCATTTAAAAACTTTCCAAGTTAGGTTACAGCTAGGCTCTCCGAACGATCCTGGAGGCGCCACGACGGGGGACTGTAATTAGCAGGAAATTTCGCACGTAATTAAAATGAAGCGAGGAGTAAACGGTGCTTTCGCATCCCCCCCCCCAAAAAAAGGCCGTGAAGACGCGAGGCGCTTACAAATTAAACAAGTTTTTTACGCACGAGACTCATGGACGACAGTTTGCAAAGGGAATCGCGCAACAATGACGTGTTTTACGAGGTTCTAAAACTGACATTGACGGGCGCATCGCCCACGCGCGAAAGACGGAGAGGATCGAGTCGTTTACCTTTCCGGAGGGGGTTGGCGAACCTGCGCGCGAAGATAAAAAAAAGGAGGTCGAAGAACCGCGCGGAGATAACGAAGGAAGCTACAGATATTCGTTCGTCTCGTCTCGTCCACCTCTCAATAAGTGGGAAGGGGAGAAAAAAAAGCACAAGCGAGAGTTGACGTTGCTTAACTCGCGAAGGAGGTGGAAGGACCGTCGCTCCATTGACATAAGTAAATACGAAGAATGGAGTAATGGAGGGGTCCGAATGAGAGAGACGGAGAAATTACTTTTCGATCCGCGGCGAACGAGAGAGAGAGAGAGACGCGATCTAGCGTATCGTGTGTCGTAAAAAATTTCCAGCTCCACCGCGCCGCGAACTTTTATGCGGATTGCCTCTCTATCTTTATTGCGATTTTCAAATGAAACTTATATTCCGAGACCGAACGGATCAATCTGTATTGAGTACCGGCAATAAATTCGGACGAAAACAAAAAGAAAAAGTAGTTACACCGGCCCGTCCGGAAATCGAAGATGAAACGATAAATTTCCATGCGCGATTATTGCGCAAATGAACTCAAATAATAAGTTAATCCACTCGGTGGGACGTGCATAGTAAACGCTTATTAAAATAACGAGCGGGCGTGAATTGGACAGAAATTACGTCTCTTTCGGACTCATCAAGATTAACGAATCGTTAAACCGTACGGTAAATACAACAATGGTGACAAAACAGGAGCGTCGGCGAGCGGAGCGCCGGTTCAATTCGATCCGAGCGGAAATCAACGGGATGCATTTATTAAAAGCGTTTTATCGTGCGGGCGCCAGTGTCGTCGCACCCGACGGGCAGACGCGGGGGCAAACTCCGAGCTTGCAAGGGTGTCCAATATAGCGCGGAGACGAAGCTCGTAAAACGCGGAGACTGACGCGAGTCGCGCTTTTACTACCAGAGGAGGGCGCGCGAGCCTTTCAAAAATCTCGCCGACGCGTCGCTTCTCCCCCGAGGAGAGCTCAATGGCCACTCCGTTAAAGGAACCACTTAGCGAATCAACAGATGCAACGCAGCGCATTTAATCGCAAATTTTTACTCTACATTAAACTGCGAGGCTGGTAATCGCAAGGAATGCGTACAAACAGCGATCGACAGAGATACAAATGTGCGCGAGCTACTCTCATAATGTCAAAGAGTGATTTTTCACTCGATTTGAGTGAAAAATCAATCGAAGGGGGTAGAAAAAACAGCCAGTCGGCTTCGAGTGATTTCGCTCTCTTTGATTCTGATTCTGTTCGCTCTTATCTGGAGAGATATCATAATATTCGTATTGTTGATTATTTTTAATTAAACAATTAAATAATCATACAATAAG
>JAXIUT010000048.1:7806357-7869714 GCA_035586675.1 Eurytoma californica
TTTATTTTCAGTGAGACTTGTTAAGAAATATGTTTCACAGCAAATGAAACATATTTAATGGGGTGGCCCACTATGCCACGAAGGTTCACATTTATTGCTCAAAGTACGAGCCTGACTATTTACAACAATATAAATTCGCAATGAAAGATTGTTTATTTAAATGCGAGATTATATCTATCCGAAGAATTTCACCTTAAAATTAGCGGGCAAATATAGCTGATTCAGTAATAACAACATCATTAAAAATGTAAACGGTGAAAGCTAAATATGAATGTTGATGCATTCTTAAAAAGTCCAAAGTATTACGAAAATAAACATAACAAATTTAACATACGTATACAATCAAGTCGAGTGTTTCAAGGCGAGCTGTTTTCGTATGTCGATCGATTTAAGCAACACTGGCGGCTTGCAAAATATTTACGCATTCAATATTTCATCAGAAAAGCGCTTGACTCGAGGGCATGGAAATTCAAAATTGCACCGGTGGATATTTATTTTGCATTTTCTAACTACCCGCTTTACTTCAGTTTCAAATGTTCTCGCTACTATAAAATAAGAAAATTCTCCTGACGGCATGCCGTACGGCCTTATTGTGAGCTTGTTTCCGTTTTTATAGTTCAGCTCGCAAGGTTGTATGCACTGTCATTAAACTTACTTGTTTGCTCCAAGTAAATATAATACTTTTTTTTTTTTAAAGTCAATTAACGGGTATTTCTGCCCCTTAAAATAGATGTATTACTATAATTGGAAAAGTGAAATACTCTAATAATAAAAAGTAAACTTTTAGTGCAGTTAATATTAGACTTGCGCGCGGTAATGATATCGATTTTCTTTTCTATAATTTAGTTTCCTCGCAGATACAAATCAACTGTATTAATATATCTAGAGATAATTGCCGGACTGAACCTGGTGATTAACTATTCGCGGAATCGAATTACCTACTAAGAGCCGGATTCCGCGAAGGCGCTCGATGAATATTGTACGATTGTCTATTATAAAACGGCTAATAACTTTCGCGATTGCACTATTTGATCAAGAAACGGTTAAACAAATCACGAATGAATAAGAAAATTTCAATCACGCGAGGTTAGTCATCTGCCTGGCAGTCGTGCAAACAGGTAAAATAAGCCAAGGCTCAAAAATGCTCGACCACTATCGCGATGAATAATTTCGTTGAAAACGACGGATACCGGCATTTCGCGCGACATAAAAAGTAAAATCTTTCGCGAGAAAAAAGGAGAAACGATGGGGCGATTAAATTGCCGCGGCTAAAAAGGCGACGTGCGTTCCCCGTGCACCTCTGTGAATCGGCAAAAAGGAAACAATTAGCGCGCCTATACGGGAAATGAAGACGCCGTTCCCGCACTGGGGAAGCTGCAGCTGGGGGTGGAAAAAAGGTGCAAAATTAGTCGGTATGTCGGTACGTGAGCGCGAATGCTATTTTAACACAAATTGGATAACTTATGAGATATGGCCGGTGCTGCGTCAGCGTCGCAGGATTTACGGGCCATTCCGGCATCGGCGCACCTCCCTCCCTCCCCACCCTCCCTGTCGTCTCTTTCGGCGCCTTTTATTCGCCACCATCTCAAATTAAATTTGCCTGAACGATAAATTTTCTCGGTTCCTACTTTTTTTTCCAACTCCCATCACAATGGCTTTTTTTCTCGGCCGTTTTCCTTTTTAATAAAAATGCCCCGGCTTCCGAGAGCGTCAAACGATCCGTATAAAGATTGGTTAAGGAACTAATTTCGCCTAGTTGGCTGACTTTTTCTTTTATTGTTTCCCGCGCGGCCGGGAGATGTGAGTGTGTATAAGCGCGTCGAGTTCGAATTTAAAAATGAGTTGGAAAGAGAGAGGAGGGGAGGGAGGGGGGCACGGGTAATTTCGTTTTGGAACTTTTGTTTCATTAAAAGTTCAAGTTATAAAAGTTAACAAAACTCGAGCGCGCCGACAAAGTTATTTCTTACTCTAACAGGATCAACATATAAGCAAGATATTCGTGTGATTTACGTTTTTACGAACGTTCTAAAACTCGGGGAGGGAAGTTTTAAAGTAAGTTGCTACCTCCATTAAAGTTAAATTTATATCCTTCTGCGAGTCAGCTGTTTTTAAAATATGTATAGAAATAAAGTACACTTAGTGCCGTGAAATTTTTCATGCCCGACTACCGCTAAGGTGAATTTATTCCACGTAATTTTTGCTAAATTTTTGCGCTACCTGACATTTTATTTATCATATTATGCAAATATTTGTTATCGACTCCTTTTTTCAATCGCAAACACAACGAGTCAAGGATCTACGGCGATATTAGCGGAACAAATTGCACTAGGAATCATCGTGACAACAATGAGAAAAAAATTGTTTTTAAACATGAACGTAATGAATAGTGTGTATTCAATGACAAGTTGCATTGCAATATAAAAGGTGCGCATGAATATTTATAAGCGTTCGATGTAAAGCGCATTGTAAATAAGTTACTCATTTGTAGGTTGTTTTCGTGCTGTTGTTTTGAATTATTATTTATTGCCTCGATAGCCAGCGCGATTTGTTGAAAATTTAAAAGGCGATTAAAAAGTGATATTTGAATAAATCAACCGCAAGACTTTCGAAAAACTTTCCTGCAATCCGCTATTGGTAATCCCGGGGAAAACATTTCAATTCCAAGTTATGTAATAACTTTTTATACGAGCGGGCAGTGAATAGACGTAAAGAAAAATTGTTTTACCTCGATTGAAGATCGATAAGTTTATAACTAACTCGTGATAGAATTCTTATATTTCGTGAAAGGAAAGTATTAAGTTTGAAATAACTTTATTTGCGCCGCTAAACTTGAAGAGTTATCGATAATTCATTATTTTCTTCCACGATCCTCGTAATTTGTCGGAAACGTGTGATTAAATAATAATTGCTAGGAGTTACTCTGCTAGATTAAATTAGGTACTGCGTAAAGAAGAGGGGCAAAGGCACATAAATTGTTGTTGAAAGAACAGTAATAGTTGTTCGACATACCTGACATTGATGGACTGCATGGGATGTTCCTGCTGAAGGTAGAGGGGTTGCTGGTACCCGCCGGGATCGAGGCTCAGCCCGTCCGGGGATTGCTGCATACCAGCTCCCGTCATCATCTGCAACAAGAAATTTCCATCATTAGCATACGCCGGAATGCCGCGGAATGCGTCCGCGTGTCTGCGCACGAGTGTCGGGGCAAAAGTTTCTCACTTGGAAAACGGAAAAGGAACTTCGACTGTTAACGATTAAGTGATTAAACGTTTCTTTTATCTTTTAATTGATACTGTTTCTCCTGTAATGGGCGAAGATAATAAAATAATTTCAAAGTACAGTTTTGAATTTTCATTACGGACAAATTTGAGACATGAAATTATTTTTAAATTAGCGTTTCGCTTGCGAAAGAGATTTCTCTTATTATGAAGAATGCAATTTGCCGCGAATTAAGCGAATTATTTAAATTGAAGAAATTTTGAGATTAAAGAATCGTTTTGTAACAATAAAAAGTCCATTTTGCTCGTGATTATAACCTTTGAAATACGATTTTATAAAGAATTTAAGAAGGATTTATTAATTTAACAGCAGTGAAAATAATGTTTGTACGTGCGGTGTGTACTTATATTTCGCAGTGCGGCTTTCACTTTGCTCTTCGCAAGAAGTTAAAATATTTGTGTTTGAGGATTAAGACTTCCACTTGTTTCCCAGAAACAAATGAAAAGTTAAAAGAAACAAATGACTAGACACACATAATGGGAGATAAATTATTCTTAAGTATACCGTGAGAATCATTATGAAAAATTTTTATTCAACTATTGATAATTCTTATGCAAATTTAGATATTCCCCTTACGAGCATAATGAATTTTAAATCTCCGCTGCGAGTCTTTTATTAAAAATAATTCTCGTGCAAGTGGCCGCAATATAAATAATAATGGCAATATAAATATATGATTGTCTAATCGCTGATTCAAAATTTAATTAGCAATCAAATTATTTATGTTTATGCAATTTTCCAGATATCACATTCTTTTCATTGGGCAATAACTGCGTGGCAATAAAGTAAAGATAATTTCGAATTGGAAAGAGTGAAAGTCATAAAACGCATGCTTGTAACATGGAAGAGGCTTGAAACGGCATTGAAAGTTCAATAGAAATTCTCGCGCGATTATTTGATATCTAATCTTGCTGAGCCTAGAAATTTTATTACAAAGACAGTAATTTACTCGGTCGGAGAAAAAAAATGTTCAATTTAAATTTTGAAAGCAAGATAAGATAGCTGAACTTATTAAACGTTTATACATTTTATATCGGCAGTATATTTTATTAATTCGACATTTATAATTTTATCGCCAACAATTTTTATTACGCCTATATAAAATAAGTATAAAATGACATTTTTCGATGTTGCTTCGATTTCATATTTTAAAAATTACTCTGTGCGAACAAATTTCCAGTACAGATGTATGAGATTCAAAAATAGTAACAAGGATACGTTTAAAGTCAAATAATAGCTCTACTATTGATAAGATAAGATACGAAACTTGTTAGTGGAAGAAAAAATCGAAAGAACCATGTTGAAGTAATAAACAATGACGGATTTCTAAATTAATCAACGATAAGATAAGAGCGCGCGTTAAACACCCCGTCTACGTAAAGTAAGAAGAGCACAGTCTAAGAATAACAAAAATTATCTCGGCTTGTTTTTTACCACCGAAATTATTTAATTTCTCACACACTAAATTAAAAAAAAAACCATTTTTCACTCAAGATAACGCGAGGTCTTTCATCAAGTACCAGTTTTATTATTAGCCACCGCGATTAAGGTAAAAAATGAAATTAACATTTAACTAATTAAATCGCAATTAAGAGAAAATTAAGACGGTAATATATGAGATAAAGGTAATCGAAATGGAGAATATCCGCGGCGAATCAAGGTAGAAAGAGCGCGGGAGATATAGTTATCGGAGATGTGGCGCAATATCAAGCTACATTATTCGGCACTCGATTACGCTAATAGCATCCGTCGATGGAGCGAGGGGATAGGAGGGGCGGAAGGGAGTATGCGATTTTCGTTTTGTATCAATCAAAGTTGGATTTCCTGGAGCGGCGGCAAAGAGTGGGAGGCAGTCAGTCGCGCAAATTAATCGGTCGTAATGAGGAAACTGAATATCGCGCGGTAATTAACCGAGGAAGGCTTTCCATCCGCGAAAGATGACATTCGGCGATACCGCGCGGATCCAAGGATAATTGCTGCACTCGCGGTTAATTTTGCGACTTTTAATATCGGATGCGTCGCTGATTATTTCATTCTGATTTCATTTTTGCGAGCTTCGATACAATCCGACAGCATCTCGGTATCGGGCCAATCAACAATTTGACAAAGCAGTGCGATTTCCGTTAATTAAGTAAATCCGCTGCTCTACGGCGCGATTGACGCAATTAAAAATGTATTGTTAAACGGTACTCGGTTAAATTTATTTTCGACTTTCTTAAAAGAGAAGCTCATGTCACTTAATCAATTGCATTTTTATCTTTCTTTTTACGTCATAATGATAATGAAATGTTTATCATCGCAGAGGTACGAAAACATGTTTTATATAAATGATCAAAATATTGGTATTTATTAACTTTCTAAATGAACTTTCTAAAAATTCTCGTTATTAATTATGAATATAAATTTCATGAAAGTTCTTGTTTTAATCGAATAAATCTAAAAACTAATTTCACTGCTTGTACATTATTAGTCTTCGAAAATTACAGCGTCCGCGAGGAATTTCGTTATAGTCAAGTAAAATACCGATTATAGTTTTAGCAAGGGTCAGAAGTTCTAAAAGTAGAACTCGTAAATGTGTCATCGCCTATCTCAAAAGAGAAATTCGCGTTTTTTTTTCTATTACACCGAAAGAGCTTTGAGCAGATTTAAAAGGATAGCCTTGAATAAAAATCCATATTCGCTTCGAAATAAACTTGAAAAATTTAGTGTAAGCAAACTGTTTACATAAAGCGGCCTTCGCCCGTCCAAACGGTGCCTTGCGATTTTGTAAATATCGTTTTAATGTACCGAATAAACAATTTGTGCTAACTAAATGGCTTAACCAGGTGATTACGAGGTAATTTACGGGGGAAAACGTACGTAAAATATCTATATAGGGTGTGGATACGGGATGCTTCGGGCTATTGATTAAGCCTGACGGGGTAATGTAATACGACGCAGTACAAAAGATGGGCAATGATGACGAAATGTACCTAAATATATTTCACAGGCAGCAAACTTAACGGTAGTAGAAATATTTGCATGCAAAAAAGCCTCTAAAATGGGATTCCATCGTCGAGGTTACAAAAATAAACGTTATTTTCTCATCCTCCTGACACTTTAACTAAGTGCACGTTCTACTTTTATCTACTATATAATGATTTATCGATTCTAATAAAACGCCCGTCGAAATCTACGATTTATGCCAAACCGAAAATTTATTTTCGGCTCTAATTTTTCTATTTTATTTGGACAAAATAAAATAGCAATTTCTAGGCGGGGCCAATCGCGGTTTTTTTTTCTAACGACATTTACTTTGCGCTTCATGCATATGCGTATAAATAACAGTAACCCTCGCGGAAAGTAAAGTGGATCGAGCAGCTCGCGTAATCGTTGAATCTGTGCCAGCGCGAGCATAAACTAGACATTGTGTAGTTCTGAATAAATTGTTAACCCCGAAAAAAAAACCGCGTACAGTGTGTATATGGGTTAAATTCGTCGTTTCGCGCAGCGTACGCCGAGGAGTCTGATGATGCGCCAGATGATAAAAAAGTAGTCAAAAGATATACATACACGTATATGTACCTGTGACTGGTATGCGTGATGCATCTGCTCGTGTTGTTGTTGCTGCTGGTGATGTTGCTGGGCCTGCTGATGCTGCTGCTGGTGCGGGTGCGAGTGCATCGCAGGTATATCGAAGTCCTCGTCGCCGAAGCTTGGCGTGTGAAATGTCTGTAACAAGGTAAGCGAAAACAAAATTTTGGTCAGCATATTTTTTATCTTTCCTGCGTGTATACTTATTTGTACTAGATACTTTGCAGGGGTTGGATTGAAAAGCTTTTAAAGTTAGTCAAACGTAAACTAAATAGAAATTCGATATTTAATTTTAAAAAATTTCAGATCAATTACTGAATTTGACGGACGTTTTCTGATCTATTGTAAAGAGCATTGATAAAAGAAGTATATACCCCCTTTTCTGCTCTCTTTGACAAAATCTGAAGGAAGGTAAAATAGC
This sequence comes from Eurytoma californica, assembly GCA_035586675.1. NCBI lineage: Eukaryota > Metazoa > Arthropoda > Insecta > Hymenoptera > Eurytomidae > Eurytoma > Eurytoma californica. The sequence goes on from JAXIUT010000048.1 coordinate 7,813,631, forward strand.
TCTATTCTTTCGCGGAGGAAGTGTGAAAACGGCGAATTCGCCGCGAAGGAATAGCAGATAATAAAGGAGACCAAGGGGAAGAATGAAAGTTTTCAAATTGGATTTAATAGCGCCAGGAATTTTCCCTTTGAAGAAAAGCATCGACGGTGCCACTATCGATCGCTCCTACCGTCTCCGTCTCTCTCTAGCAAGCTATTCTCCACTCTCGCCTCTCGACGCGTCTTTCACGTCGATACGAGAACGATGAGCTGCTTTTCTCATTCCATTCGCTAATTTATTTTATAGGGACTCCCGATACACTTCTTCCAAGTATCACTCCCCTCCCCCACTCGGGCCTCCTAGCCTCCCCCTCCGCCATTTGCCTGATTCGCTTATTCGCTGCGGAAGTTCTTTGAAAAGAGAGCCTGATTTTCTTCGATTCGGAGATGAAACAATCATCTTGATTACATTTTTACTTTGAGCGGGGAAATGAAAGAAGCTCGACAATAGCTCGTGAAATTAATTATGTGAACTTTGTGCTGATTGTTAACGCTGCCTGGTACTTGGAAAACGTGAGCCGAGCTGTATTTAAACTTTCCTCGGTAAAACTTCAAACTTTATCGCTCGATCAATCTTGTAGATAGGAAACAAATTAATTATTTGCGATCGATTATTTGTCACATTTTTGTAGTACTTATTAAAAATCAGTCCGATAGCATATCGCGATTACTTATCTTGACAAATTATTGATGTCTTATCGGGGAATCTGCAAAAGAATAATTGTAATGTAAATAAATATAAACGGTATCGCCCATCGAATTATTTGCTCTTCGATGTTTTATTATAGATAATACGCGGCTTGAATTAAATTATTGGCATTATGCCTGGCAGGGCCGTTATTAATAGTTGATGCAAAAATTTGTTATTATCCGGCACTCGATATGCTGAATGAAAATGATAAATGACAGCGCAAAGGAGGTAAGAGGAAAAAAAATTAATTAAATGATGGAATTTCAGAAGAACGTTGACTTTAACGAGACTTGAGAAGTTGGGAGGCTAAAGAAAAATGCTGAAACGTCTGCAGTGACATAATTCTCAAATGGAAAAAGTACTGAAGTAAAAGAAGTAGGAAAACAAGTAGAAGAAGAAGTATAAGCTGGAAGGATTCGAAGAGGAAGGTGGGGAGAGAGGAGTGTAGGTAAGAAGGGTCATTTTTCTTTGCCAAGAGAAACCAAGACTGTTTCTCTCTTTCTCCTTCTCCCTTCTCCCTTTTCCATCTCGTTAAAACTTGTGCGAGTTACTGGCCTCTCTTTCTCTCTCTCTCTCTCTCTCTCTCTCTCTCTTCCTCTTTCTCCCTCTTCGCTGGAAATATTATTTCGATGGTTTCAGCTGCTCTTGCCCTCCTCTTTCTTCCTCTTGCATTTCTTCCTCCTCCATGCTCTGCCTCTCTTCGTCCGCCGCGGACGAACTTTTAACTCTTGTTTTACATCAGCGAATTGGAGAGTTCACTTCTTACATAAATACACATTTTATAATCAAATTCGACGAAGAGGAAATTGCGCGTTAAATAAATTTCTCGCTTCATTTGCAAAGTAAATGTTTCAAGAAATTGCAGTAGTCGTTGATTTTCCTTTTCATTTTTTTTCCCTCTCGTTTTATAGCCACCTTTTTCCGTTTGTATTATAGGAGCTTAAAGTTTTATGAAATTCGAAAAAGAACGTAGTCTCTCAATTCGATTTATTTTTAGCTCCAATAGGATTTCTTACTTAAAGGCAATTTACACGTAAATTAGAGCTAATCGCATTAAGAAACATGTCAGTAGAGATCTAATCAATACTTTCAACTGTTTTTCATTTTTTCAGGCGGGCTTACGCAATGTGCTCGCAAGTTTCTTCAAACAATTTCTCCGATTTTTCTGATATCAAAAATAAATCTCGGCGCAGTTAAATAAAATAAAAACGAAACCCGAAATATTGTTTATTGCTCCCAAAGCCAATTGGCGCGAGATAAAAATGTAAATACAGTCAGAGAGTCGAGTAACGTCTTCAAAATGTTACACCTCTTCCACAGGAATTACATTCCTAGAGATAATAAACGAATACCGGTTTATGTTAATATTAAATATTGTTTCTGCGAGTTAAATTAGAAGAGGGGGCGGTAGAAGTGGAAGGCCAGAAAAATATTATTGCAGGTGGCGGGGAGGTGGTCACTCTTGTATTTGGGCTGAAAATATTAGGGAACGAGTAACTGCTAAATGTCTCTTTCTATCTCTTTCTTTCTCTTTCGCTAAGAGAAAGTTTTTTGAAAGCGACGCTTTTCAAATGGGAAATGCTCGAATGAACTAATAGAGTGGAAATCGTCGATAAGTGAAGCGACTGGTGTGGATATCTCAATTATTGATTTCTAACGAACCCGGAGATTTCATGATGATTGAAGAAGCTTTTACTGCTGCTGCAGCGATTGCATGCATTTTGAAATGTTGCGTTCGAACACGCTCGGTCTAAATTAAATATTTGCTCAATGAGGCTTGTTCGAATAGTTGTAATTAGCAACGCGAATGAAAAAAGGAGGTGGAGTAACTGGACCACCCAAAACGAAGTAGCTGTAAACACTGAAACGGTTTAAGTGCGGAGTAATTACACACTTACTTTCTCGCATGTACACGGACTTCGGATTATAGCATCGAGAGAATGACAAAATATGCCAAAGAAAAAATACGCGTTAGTTCGAAGAAGTACAAAAAGAAGTTTAAATAAATAATTTATGCTGTTATATATAATTTGCAACAATTAACGTTTCAAGCATTTAAATTTATGCAATTACTTTTACGACTTAGCAGTTATACGCGGAAACGTCATAAGCAATTGACATGCAAATTGTTAGGTATGTTACATAACTTACAAAGTTTCAAAAGTTATAAAAAACGAGAACTTTTATAACGTGGAGTAACCGTTCTTCAGACTACTTTTAAAACGTCTTATTACTTTCTAGAATTGCGGTTTTATAAATCATCGAGCGCGCTGCGTGCGGCATGGCCTGCGGAAAAACGACGTGTTAAATAGAATCATTACGACCACTCGAACGCAAAAACGCGTCGATTACTAGTCTCTAAGAGCAGTAATCGCAAGCGAAGAAAGTAAAGTCGAGCGAATCGAAAAAAGGAGAAAGAGCGTCGAATAAAAAAAAAAAGAAAGGGAAGAGAGAGAAAAAAGGAAACAAGGAGATAATAAAACGTTATCGCTCCTTATACATTGGAAGACAGTTTAGCGAGTGGGGTATTCGACCGTTTACGACTTGGTAATCACGTGTCCGGAATTGCGGGAAATTACACGTTGGCAGCCACTGGCAGCGGCGTCGAATGGGGGGAAAAAGGAAGGTGCAACGAGAAGGAAGAGAGAGAGAGAGAGACGATCGCACAGGGAAAGCAAGTAGGTAAGTATTCTTGCGAGCGGATTTCTGGTTTGTTTTTCCGATGCGATAAAAATGACATCGTCGTGAGCTAATGAGACAAGTGCAATGGTTAAAGCCGAAGCGAGCAAGGAGTAGGTAGATATATAGACGTTGAGCGACCTTTCCTTGCATCGAACCCATGCGGGCGCGACTGATAACACTTGAAACTTCACGAACGGAGAGTATTTGATTACTCTTTATTCAAGTCCCTCCGAGTTTTGAAGTTTATTTTTTGTAAGATGCGAGTGGAACATCAGTTATTTTCAATAAAACTGACGCATTTACGAGAAAACAAAGTAATTCGAACTCGCAGGTATCATGTTACGGCTGCGAGTCGATAACAACTACGCACGGAGGCACGTAGCAAAGTGCACGAACAACTCCTTTCTCATAGAGTTTAAACGCACTAATAACTTTACCTCGTGCATTGTTTAAAATTTCAGATGCAGGTCTCTCGTTTTTTCAATGATTGATCGCGCTTCAGCGGCGGGAAGAGCTTTATAAAAATGCAGAAGATTTATTACGAGCATTTCGTGATAAACGAAGACTTTTCAGTTTTTTTCCCTTCCCCTACCGCCTCTTTTTTTTTTTTTCATTCGTTCGCTGCGATTTTGATGAATGGTTTCGAGGCAAAAATATACGACTAGATATTTTATACGGCGTACAATGCATAAAAGCTGCGATGGCAACAAATTGAAAAGCAATTCATGATCGAATACTTTTTATTTTGAGCATCGTCTATTGTCCTTTGTTTGAATAAAGCAAGACGAGAGAGGGACTGTTTGCGCGCAACAAAAGGGGAATCAAAGTCTCAATTATTTTCACTAGCAGTTTATGTACGCTAACAATAACAGAAAATCCCAGAGCGAGGGCCAAGACAAAAAGTAATGAAAACATCATTTCGCAAAGATTCGGCCCGTAAGTTTGCGCGAGGGGGGGAGGTCGATTAACCCAGTTCTTTGGTATCAGTTTGTAAAATCGAATGCATCTCAAAGCGGCTGAATTACAAAAGCACAATAAAGGCCCAAGAAAAGCCGAATTAAATAGTGAAGTTATTTACAACAATAGTTCGTTAGATGCAAGGCAATAAAGGCGATGAAAAATTTCGTTGCAATTTCGCGGAACGCGTGCGCGCCCAAGCTCCCCGGCCTGCGGAACTAGAACTCCAGGATTTATTGCGTTATTAAAGTGTATAACTGCATCAAATTGCCCAGCACACATTTCGCAAACATTAGATTATCTCGTAAAGTATAAACAACCAAATTAGTTATAGCGTGACGGTGTAGCGAGCATTCGCTAATAATTCAACGCCAGCAACTAAAATATCGTCTCATTAGCCGTTTTCGAAGCGGATCTTTTCAGTCGGCGAACAACGAGCGCGGAAACTTCGACAGGGTTCGCGTCGGACGGACCGGGGCAGGCGGCAGCCAGAGTCCCAAGGTGACTTTTACCCGAACGTCGACCTAATGGGGCTTCGCGTGCCCAAACGGGACTGGAATTATACCTAATGTGATGATTTGTCACGGAGAGGTGTGCAATTTTCCTAAAGCGAGAGATTTTGCAATTACTTTACATTTTTATTTTTCCCGAGAAATGTACGGGATTATGATTATGCCAGGGATGTTGGAATTTTGTCATGAATAATTAAGATAACATAATCTTCTTAGAGCGAACGTAAATTACGGAGGCAAACAACTTCCAGTTTTATTAAGGTATTTGATTTTCATTACGCTTGGAAGTTCGTGCACTTTGTTGATAAAGCTTATTTATTCGATAGTCAAATACATTAGGAATTATGGTTAGCAAACAGTAATGTTAATAAATGTTTACATTACGTTGAAATATTAGCTTTGATATTCTCTGGAAAATTCTAGTAGTTTCTTCTAGAAAAGGGACGAAAGTTACGTACAATGCAAAAATAGAAAATATAAACGAGGCAGTTTGGAATTTAAGAAAAAAGCATTTATTTTAAGCAAACATAAGATTCAATGGGAATGTGTTTCGCTCATTCGATAAATCGAACGGCAACAATGGCTCGGCAGATCGGATGGCAGTAACCTTTGAGGCAATACATCCATCTAAGAGACAAGTAACGCGAGCGCAAGGTGCACCTTGATATACGGCGCGGAGTCCCTCTCGCGACTCTTTTCTCATTTTCTTCCCTCTCTTTCGGCAAGAGCAAGACACGCGATAGGCCCCAGCTTTACGAGGTCGTTTTACTTAGTGCGCGTAAAAAAAGAAGCTCATCTAATTCCGCGAAAGCTTTACGACGGCAATTCACTTTAAAGGCAAAGCGCGCGCACGCGTCCTGTCGCGGCGCGGCGCCCGCTTTTTCACGGCTCGAGGGGCAATATAACGCCGCGGACCGCCTCGATAATTGATTGAGGAGGGATCGGGGCTTGCGTCTAACTGTTCGCGTGCGTCTCAAAAGGTGGATTCCGCGAAATTTACGGGAGGACGGAAGAGCGACCTCCTTTTTTCATTGCTCGTTGATTCGTTCTTTCTTCGGCGGCTGTGTTTAAAAATGCGCCGGATGATTTGTAAATTCGTCGGATCGAACAATGATACCTTTTCGGAGTTACCCGCTGTAGCTGTCTGAATTAATTTGATTTACGCCGCGAGTTACCGCGGATACATGCATAAAGGTCGTTAAGCGGGCAAAACTCTTCTATAAAAATGTTAATAAACGCGCTTGCACCGCAATCGCAGCGAGCTGATATCTCACTTTTATGGGGCGCGGTGTATTCATCGTTCTTTTATAAAATGTAATGAATAACGCAATGAATATTTAATAATGTGTAATAACGCGCGCCTGCTTATTTAGCGCGTTACTCGTTAACGAACGCGATTAATGCGCCATTTAAAAAGTTGACGCGCGGAGCGCGCGATTATTTTCTGGAAACTCGAAAAAACATAATAAAGCGATAAATAAGGCTAATTCCGCGAGAGGTGAAAACGTATCTTTATAGTTTCATCGGCAATTAATGTAATTAATTTAATTGCAAAATGCTAATGCAAGAATTTCATCACCCCAATAAAATGCGTGTTGCATACGTGTTTGTTACGAGAAATCCGTTTCTCGCGCGCGCGGGTTCGTTAATTGAGCGCGGCGACACGCTCGATTCATTATTTATGCTGCACAACAAACCGTCGATCGGACGAGTAAATAAACTGCTCTCTCGACAAAGGGCCAGAAGATGCAGCGTCGAAAACAAAAATGAGCGAGTGTGCACGTGCATGTACACCCACGGTGAATCGAGATTCCAAGTAGCGCAATTGAGGATTTCTTAATCCTGGCACAAATCAAGTATCATATATATCAATCACCGGTGACCTAATCTCACAAGAAACTGAACAAAGGAGATTGTGTCGGCGAGCCGTTGAAAAGAAGTGTAATCCCCTCGGTGCATACGAAGCCAGTTTCTGGCGTTTATTTATCTAGCGGGAGAAAGAGAGACAGGAGGTCGATATTAGCAGAAAAAGGGGATGATGAATGAAGGGAAATGAAAGAAAATCAGCGAGGATGTAACGATGGAATGGAAAGCCGATAAAAGTCGGGCTAAATGACAATGGGAAATCGAAGAGGGAGCGATGGCTAAAAATAGAGGGGAGTGTGCGTGATAAGTTCGGAGACATTATCATTTATTACGACATAATCCATTTGAATACTCAATAAATATCAATACGAGATTTATACGTGTAATATTAACTTGAATTAGTTTCGTTGCGCAAGCCGTTGTGGATACAGATTGCGTGCGATTACGGGCTGCATATAATTTCCATATTATATGATCAGAACTGACTGCAGAAACACTACGTGAAAGGGATAAAGCGGGCTTTTTTTCCTCTCGGATACTCGCTGCTTTCGAGGAGATAAGAGCAAATAAAAGGTACTAGTTTTAAAGGACAGTTTAAAAAAAGATGCTGAACAAGGGTGAAATATATTTATTGTTGGAATGAGGACGAGCGCAGCGAGCGTCGAACGAAGATTTATCGCGTCGATTTAATATTGTGAGCTCGCGCCACGTTTTTTTTTCTCCTTTTCCCGGCGAAATTATGCAAGTACGTAATGATTATTTTTAATCGAACGCGAGGTCGAAACAATAATGCGGATAATTGCGGCGATAAATCGCGGAAATATCGAAATAAATCGATTAAGGATTAAATAACGCGAGCTTCCTCAAAGGGAAACGCGAGACAAATGAACGTATAAATAAAGAAGCAGAATCCGCGACAGAGTTTACGAGGGGCAATGAAAAATGCAAAGTGCCAAGAAAGAAAGGGTGGGGAGGGGTAGGAAAATAAAAAGAATCCTGCTATAGTGCACGATGGGGGCAGGGAAAAAAGATAAAGAGAGAGGGATAATCCGCTGTTCGTTCGATCGTTAAAATACTGAAAATTATAGCTCGTGAAGTTATTTATTGCAGATTGCCAATTACCGAGCGCCTAGATTGCATTGACTGATCGAGCCTAGTGATTCTCTCTTTTCTCCTTCCCTCGCTCGCCTCCTCCTCGACCGCCGGGGTGGGAGAGGGACCATATCTCTCTCTCTCTCTCCGTTTGCTCTTGGATCTCTCGCGCGTTTGTGTCGTTCCTATGTATTGCGTGCATAATATTATTTCGTTCTCGCGAGCGAGCGCGAAAAACAGCCGAAAGGGCAATTGCGCCTCGCGTGATGTACGGCGCGGCGCGACGAGCCGGGCGCGAGATGTTACAAGTGCGCGATAATGTAAAGTGAATAGAAAGTTAATGGGCAATTATTTAGTTGAGTTGCTGCCTTCGGGAATCGCGGAATCGACTATTACGGCGCTGCAATTTATCTGTCCTGCCCGATGTACTGTTAAATCACGAGGCGCTGATTTTAATCAAAATAATACTTTTGTCTAGGGAGCCTAAGTAGCCGTTTCATTATTCGGTCGCTTAAAGAAATCTGTCTGTTATGCCAGTTTCTTTTGGATTAATTGCGCAAACTTGCATTTTCATTTTCACACGAGCGGCGCAACTTATTCAGGCGTGAGCACGCGAGATAATATGCGTATAATAAAATGTTTGAAATACCATCGTTCGCGAGCGTTTATTTTTCACTCGTGTATACGCGGCGTAAAAAGGTGGGAGGAATATAAGAAGATGGCGCGATAAACGCGAGAATTGACGCGAAACTTTTCTCAGGGTCCGAGGGATCGAGCAGGCTTGTGCGATCCTTTTTTTCCAACTTCTCTTTGTGACAAGCTCGCTTCATGAAAGATTCAATGTCGTTACTTTGATTCGTGATTCTTATCGCCTTGAGTTTCTTGCCATGCCGTGTGCAGTATCCTCCGTGCTGATCGCGGAATTTATTTGCAGTTTCCCTTTTAATATTCAAATTTTCTCCGTAAGTTTTATACGACCTCCAAGATTTTTCGTTTCTCTTGCGCAACGCCTTATGTCGCTACCCCGATTTACTTCTTATTGTTCTTGATTAATGTGCCCGTGTCGGTTTTTATTTTTGCCACAAGAGTGACTCGGCGATAAATCAATTAATTTATCTTCCCCTTCTATTTTAAGCTATCGAATTTAATGTTAATAAATAGAAGAGATCAATTATCATTAGTAGTGCACGTCTATTCATTAGTCACTGTCACGTTCGTATAATTTAAACGCATAATTAAAAAAGGGGGGGGTGAAAATCGAAGTGATATAACAATTGAAGATAATTTTATGAAAGCATCCTTTAAAACGCGGATAATTTTAGACTCTCGCTAGACTTTCAGCGTGGAAAGAAAATAAATCAACGGAAGTACGCTTTCGAAGTACATTTGAAATTCATTTTATTCGAATATTTTCACTGCTTAATGAATAAGAAATAAACGTAATGATGAAACAGCTTATTGTTATTTCAGTCCGTGCTTCATAAGAGTTTGATTTATTGACAAGGAACGCATAGAAATAGGAACCTCACTGTAATGGATGAATAATGGAATACACACAGACGTTTTAAATCATCAGCTACATCACAAAACAATTTGGTCGTAAAAGTATAAACAATTTGATACAATTCTTGACTAAAAATTATAAGATTTCTCCTACTAAGAAAAAAAGAAGTTCGATCTGATCTCGCCGTAAAGTAAAGCGTCAACGATAGGCGAAATGAACTAGGCAATGGAATTTCCATCGCCAGGCGTATAAAATCTCAAAGTTTAAAGAGATTGAAAACGCGCACTCGCACTAATGGTCCCGATGCAAATGAGAACTTTGTAGGCTTCAATGGAGGACAGCGTAGCCCGAGAGGTACACAGAGTAGAAATAAAACGGGCTTTATTATTCACCCCGAACGACGATATCTTTATCCATTAGAAGCCGTCCGAGTTACGCTAGCACGGAGCAAATAACTTTTAATAATCCCGGGGGCCCGAGGGTGGGGGGCTATTTAAGCAGCCGGCAATAATGGGCGATCGTTAATTTAGCAGCGAAATGAAAATGCGTGGCTTCGATCGCTTCGCTCGTGTTTATCTTCGGTGGAATGTCGCGCGACTGTAAATCTGCCGAGCCCTTTTTTTCAACCCCGACCTCGCGGTACTGCGCGTCTTATTATTGCGCGCGATCGTTAATTCGCCCTTCACTTTTCTCTTCGTTACACGGAGCTATTCTCAAGTGTTGCCGAGTAATCAGTGCTTTTATTGCGTCAGTTAGTTGCAAGGTACTAATGAATCATAATTTTTTTCTACTTCAAAAAGGATGAATTCCCGCTGCTATTTTGTTAATTTAGCACGGTATAATTGTAACGATGAGTCACGGTAAAAAGGAGTTAATTAGCTTGATCATGGCTTGTTTGCCGAGCTCCGCTGAATGGCGGTCCTATTTTTATTTAAAAAAAGGCCTCTTTAACCGATGGCATTGAGGTAAAAATCAAATAATACGGCGCTGATGATTATTGATTTCATTCAACTTGTGATTCATTCAGTAGTTACACTACTTGTGGTTCTCGAAGATCCATGAATAAAATATGAAATGAAACTTGTTTGAAAGCAACAAGAAGAAAGCCGGAGATCGTTACTTCCTTTCTTTCTCGCCGTACTTTGTTCTTGCCAGTTCTTGTTACTCGCTAAAAAAAGAAGAAGTAGAAAAAACTTTTTCATTTTTCTTGCAACTTGCGAATTACATTCGATGATTTTGCGAAAATAAAAAAGATAGTATAATGGATAGCACGTTACACCTGTCAATTTTTTTTATACGTGTTTCAATTAAAAAAGTCTTGCTTCTGCAAGCTTGACGAGACGGATGCTTCAATTTTAAAATATGACACGAGATAAAATTTAAAAGCATGAAATAAATTTTTGTATTAATATTGGTGAACATTTATGGCTTAATCAAACATTCTCAAAGTTTTTAGCTAAAATTTTTACGCGGACGAGTTTTAATAAAAAGTTTAAAGCCCGTTTTTTAGTTTCGTACATTATTTCGTACGATCTGGACATGCACTTTTCATACTTTTTAATTCAAAGCCGATGCAGTGCAGTTGTTGAGGAAAAAAGTTAAACAAAATAAATTTATCAGTTAAGATGTAAAACGCTGGACACTTACTTTTTACACAAGTGCAACTATGTTAAATGCAAGCAATGTACAATTTAGCCGAGTCCCGCGGACGCAAATAAGAAAAAATGTTGGCAATGAGAAACGAAGGAGGGGAGAATTGCTCTAGTAAATAATTAAGCAACAGCTGTTATTATCCCTTCGTTAATTTCAGTACTTTCCTCGTTACGGAAAGCAAGGCAGGAAAAAAGTGCAGCAGAACGAGAGCAACAAAGGGGGAATAAGAATGAGTGCGAGTAGATAGAGATTTAAGTATGTGTTACCTGTTCAGCCATGCTGTAGCCGTCGTGGTGGTGATGGTGGTGGTACGACGACTGGTGGTGTTGCGGCACGTTCAGGGAAAGGTCGAGGTTCTCGCTTCTCTGCAACAGAATCAAACGGGCTCCATTTTATTCGCTGCTTCTCCTTCTCTCGTTAAACGCTTATTAAAGCACGGGTCAACGAATCGCTAATTTTCTATCAGCCGCGGCTCAACTTCTTGTTCGCGCGTTTGCTTTCCTTCGTGTCGTTTACGCCGCGTCCATCTCCCCGGGATTGAAGTTAATTCATTCCTTTTGGAGCGTGCGAAAGACGTATGCGTGCACCGTTGCGTAATAAATGAGGATAATTGCGGGCTTGTAAATTAGTGTAATCATTCAATCGCTCGAGGGGAGGTATTATAAAAAATAAAATGTGTATTTACTTTGGGTAACGCCAATGCGCTAATCGACGCGTTTATATCGTCGACTGTTTTCCTTAAATCAATTTTTACTGCCTCGAGTGCGGAACTCGATTGATCGGGGCGCATTCAATGCGCGGCATTATTAATGACTGTAATTCGCATAAAAAAAACTTTGGGAAGAGCGCCGCGCGACAACTACGCCCTTATCTCGCGCTGCGATCTACATTAATATGTATACAGCATTATTTGGTCCGAATCTACATACGCGTTTCGCTCGTTGGTAACAACAAAACCTATTGTCCCGATGTAAATAAAATGTAAAGTGCTCCAAAAAATCGGGGGAATGTGGAATCGAGCAAAAATCCGTGCATTCAATTTCCAGACAGATTAATACGCGCGAGCATAATCGAGCCATAAAATCTGGCGAATACCCGAGATTCCTCATCGCGACGCGCGCAAAGGCGGTTGAAAGGCCGCACGCAACGCGCGACGACGCTGTGCAAATCGATACAAGTCGACGCCTGTAATACGAGAAAATCAGCCGAATACGAAAATAAAGAAAACGAAAATACGATCGTAACCGGATCGATGTAGTCGCGAAGGGTAGGCGATCGAGAGGACTGAAGCCGGTGGGGGAGCAAGGCTTGTTTCGTCAAATTTCAAGTCGCCGAGTGATGTTGCCACCGCGAAATGCGAATGTACTAATTAACTTCGGCACGAATTAGCCACCGACTGTTCATTGATCAAACGCGACAAGACAGCGCTCTAATGGAATTTGCTCTTATCGATTGCTTGATATGCTTGACTTCGAATAAAATCAGTTTCTTTTTACCTTCCGCTGTTTCTTCTCGATGTTTTATCGAGAGGGAAATTTCGATTCTGAAGCGCTGGAGGTGACATTGCAATAACACCTCTTATCGGGACGATTTAGAATAAACGTTAAGAGATCGAAAATGGACGATGCATAAAACGAATATTATGCGGTAATAAAATATCGGAACGCGCGCAAATGCGCTTTCACGATCGTATTTTTAATTTCCGAGAGTTGTAGCGATCGCGTATCCGATGGCATTAATATCTTTCGAAGAAATACGAGTGCGCGCTTTTGCTCTAAAAAAAAGAATCGTCGTGGCATAGGAGACCTGACGGTAAAAATGCGTTTTCCTTTCTTTCTCTATTTGATTAATATTAATGCCATTGTAATGCGCCTAAGGTACGTCTATAGGAGGGAGAGAGAGAGAAAGAATCAAAGGTCCGAAAGCATAAATTACGCGCTTGGGAGCGAAACGTACGCACACAGACGAAAGCGGCTGTATGCCATTTCTGGATTCCGATACAATCGTACCGTTACGCAAACTGGACGTGCATACTGGCTTCAATTACCAAAGTGTTAAATGACGAGACTTGTTCCTTCTTCCTGCTTCTTTTCGACCGTTTTCTAAATCCAACTGTACGTTAAACGATTGTGCAAACAGCGATTTGTTGTTGCTTTTACTAACTTAGTCATAATAACAGCTGCTTTGTGATAAATCATTGGCAATATTAATGCACTAAATCTCACCGTCGAAGCATTTTTATGTGAACATAAACAATGAAAAAGTTTATTAACATTACAAAATCGTTCGCTTTTAAATGCGCTTATGTGCACAATTCAATGTACTCAACATACTTTTTAGCGCGACACAAAAAAAGTCCTACATACAAGCTGTACGGACAGCGCTTCTTGTTGAATGGACTTTTTGTTTCGCTCTCTCCTTTTATTTCGCTTTTCCCTTCCTTTGAAAGTATAAAAAGGCGCTTAGGGGCAAACATTAGCGAGGGCCTAAGAAACGAGCAAAGAAAGAGTCAACACCGGGGAACGAGAATTCAGATGTTGCGTGTGTACAGCTGTTTCTCCAGATAATAAAAAAAATATACAACAACCAATAAACCTGCATTTCCTTAGGCAGCCTGAGCTCCTCTTACGAAATGAGTTTCGGAATATTTGTCGAGCCCACCCGCTCCGACCTCCCCACCCAGCTAGCGAGTTTGATGGATTTTCTCATTACACGCAAGATATTCCAGAATGTCAAAGTTAGCTCGTAGTTGCTTATTCCAGAATTTCATCATCATGATTATTATTAGACTCGTCATTGTTGATTCGGTTGTTGACGTTGCCACTGTTCGTTGTTTTCGGTCGTAAAAAAAAAAATGAATAATAATAGAAAAACGAGTGGTATCTCGGTGGAATGTTATTGCACAATGATGGAAGAGAATATTGGAAAACCTGTACAACACATCTCATCAAAGTATCAAAAGTTGATTAAAATTTTTTATTAAAAAACAAATATGTGTTTAATTAAAAATGTTTCTATCCCATCGATCGTGCGAAATCGCTATTATTATATACTGAAATACTTGTTTGTACTCGAGCTCCGCAATTGAAATATTTTATAATTACATGAAATTTTCACTTTTAATTAAAATTTTTTCCACCCTGTCGTACTTTTTTATAAAATATCAAGTAGCATCTGAAAACTTTAATTAATTCCAACTGCACACCGTGCACGTAACAGCACCAAATTTAAATTACTCCGCGACTGCAGTGGGTGAAAAAAATCTCACGCAAATGTTCGATAGTTCGTAGCAGCCAATGTCGATTTTCCGTCCATGGCGTAAAAATTCAATGCCACAGTATTAATCGTATCTTATCGGAGGGCATTGTACATCGAAGTATTTTCTTGTCCCGCGCGACGATATTACCTTCTGGCGAGAGTCCGTTGCGGAACGCGTTTTCTCCACGCTCCAATTCCGGCTTTTCGTAAGACAACGAGCCCGGCGCTCGCGCAACGCCTTACGAGGGACGCCGATGGCTCCGAATGACGCTGTAAAGGAGATACGCGAGGTATGCATTTCGCGTACAGCCGGTAAACGTAGTGCAACCCTGGCGCAGATAGGAATCGCTTCCGCTTTCGTTTCGCTCCTCTTTTTTACCGACTCTGTATGTACGCGGAGAGCCGATGTGAATTTGATCGATGCTAAACGATGCGCGAGCGGAATAAGCGTCTGGGAAGGCTTTTGCTTCATTTCCTTTTTTATTATTTTATTACAGCGGGATCGTGCATAAACGGACGAGCTTTCATGCAAATGCACGGGAAAATACAAGTTTTTACAATTCCAAGCGTCGATTCATGAATATGGAGAAAAAGTATCAATGTGTAATCAAGATAAGGGGAAATTTGAAAAAAAAAAAAAAAAAATGAAAGTGCTTTCAAACTATATAATCTCGCTTATTCACGGATTAAATCTACATTGAATCTTTAATAACAGTACAAGTTAATAAATGTGACTTTAGATAGGTACAACTTTCACGAAAGTAAAACCAAATTGTTTCCTGCATTTGTTTTTCCTGCACTTCATTTTGCGAAGTTTTTTCCTTCGTTTTACAACACGTTCACTTAAATAGATTCTTGTAGCAAAATTATTTAAAATATGCAATTTTTATAAATACCTTTTTGAGGTTTTAAGTGTTTTTCAATTCGCGTTGCGTTAGCGTTTATCGATTTTAAGATGCTGCGAATGATGTTGCACTGGCAGTTACGCTTTTTTCGCGATGAAAATGTGACCGATTTTTCCAGTGCGCGTGAAAGTACCGCGTTCACATTGCGCCGCATCGTTACGAAACGGTTTAGCCTGATTTTCAATACTTCGCCGTGTGTCTCCTTTTCTTTCTGCAATTTTATCGCATTGAACAAAGTTCTTCGCGCTCAGATCGTAAAGAAAAAACTGCTTGCTTAATCGAATTCAGCTATCAGCGTTAAATCCGGGAAGGTATTTCGATTTGAAAGGCAAAATTTTAAATGATATCATTATGTTACATCTATTAGGGGATAGCCGCTAATTAAATGGCGAATTGCAAGCCCTGAAACTCGGGAGTTTTCTGAATTTACCTTACAATGCATCAAATCAAATTGCCGGCGAGCACATTTAAATTGCTAATTACGGCCTCAAAATGATAATAATTTAATAAATAATTACTCCGGGTAGAGAGCTCGCTTGAATACATTTGCAGTAACACTGTCAATTAAAAACGTCATTCAATTACAATTTGCACTTCCATTAGCTTTGTTAAAATTAGAACTTAAATAATGCAGCATAATGAAATACTATGGGCTGTCAGCCGGGATAAAAGGCAGCCTCTCCACCGCGTTATCGATTGTGTGTGTACACGCGCGTGTTTGCGCCTGCCTCGGCTTACTCGCCTCCTCATTTCAATCTGCTGAATAACGACATTGTTTTCTTTCTCTCTCGGCGAAAAAAGATCAACTCGTCCGGATTTTCTGCCTTCGTGCACTCTTTTCCTCCCGCTGCCCGGCGAGCCAACGCCGGTAGCGATTCGCGTGTATCACGGCCCGCTTCGATTTTCGCTTTTAATTGGGTTTAGCGAAAATAGCATAATATGATTTATCTTACAAGTTAATCCTCAGACGTCAGTCCCAACTTAATTAACGGCACGTCATGTTAATGTCATCCGCGAGTGAATTCAATTAAGGCCGAGCAACACTTTACTGTGACTGTTGAAAATTTGATAATGACAAAAGTGCTTGTATATAATACCCAAGCACGGGCGTTATAGTGTGCAAGCTGCAAGTTATACATAAATTACACCGGGGCTAACGCTTATCGGTCGCGTCAGTCAACCCCCGCAGACGCGACGCTTGGGCACCAAAACTTTGTCCTGCCTTTTTTTTTCGAAGGTTGAAAAATTCCACGTTCCAAAATCGCCGCAGCGAACGCGATTGCGCAAAAGTTCCATCCAATCTAAAACTGCTTCGTTTCATTGGCGGAAAAAAGTTTTGCTGCGATATAAAGGATGAGGGGGGGAAGAACAGCCACCGTTAACGTAATACTTTTTCACGAGTTCAACAACAATGGAGCGTAAACTGCTGTGCTTTTATGGAACAGAAACAAGCGAGTAATGAAGTCAAAATTACACCTCTCGCTCGAACTATAACCTAAATGAAAGTATCATTTTACGGGCGAATGCGAGCTTCGCACGACTATCGATCGTCTTGCTGAGAGCTCGGCAACTCTTGAAATATCGCAAAAACTATGATTGCGAGTGTCTTGAGTTTCTCTCTTTTTTTTGGAACAATTACTAAGCACGAAGAATCTTCATTGTTCGAGCTGCAACAGTACCCGTTTGCGTAATGAAAACTATAAAGATTTGAGATGTTACACACTTTACATCAGGGGGGAAAAGCGTTAGCGTAAAAGGGTTATTCGATTATTTTTCAAATGGTGAAATATTAATATATCAATTTAGTATTGGGTATAATAAAAGAGTTACATACGCTCGTTATTCTGATTTATTACCCAGATAATGATTACGTGTGAGCAAGCAATTAAGATTAATTAAACGTATCACTGAATAATAAGATAATATTTTACAAGTGAAAGGAACCTGCAAAATTATTAAATTCGATGTTTAATAATCAGGCAAAATTGCAGTGAAGAAAAACGATACACACACACACGTTACGTGCACACCGGCGGGGGCAATCAGGAGGAGAGGAAAGCCTAGAAAGGACAGTCGATAATAAAGCTTAAATTATAATGTGGCTTAAAAGATATTCCAATAAAGATCTAAGGCGCACGCTCAGGAGGCTCTAGAGCTTCGAAATGACTTTCACCACCTGTTCACATAATAAATGACCCAGAATATCTAACTTTCAACTCTCCACTAGCCTAGAACACTGTCTTATTGACTATAACTCTGATGAAATTACTCTGACGAGGAACGTAAAGTGTCACTTGAAGTTTCATGAAAATTTCATCTATCCTTTTTAAATTATCCTACCGGTCAAAATACAATAACTTTCTGCAACACTGCTCTTTATTGCCTCTCTAACAAGCACCTTACACTTTGAATCATCGAGTTCGCAATAACGGAGTTGATTTTCCCCTTACGATTGCACACCTATTCGAGGAAGTGAAATCAACTTTTCGATTCCCCGTACAATCCATCCTGTACGAACCTCTGCAAAAAGGCATCCGAAAATTGATCACCCCGAACATCGAGGGTCGCGAGAGAGAGAGAGAGGGAGAGAGAAAAAGAGAGGGAAACGGAAGAGACAATGTGTGCGTGGAAGCTGGCGCGGGAATCCGTGCGCTGCTTAGATATGCGACGGGGGATTCCGTGGATTATTTCCGCACGGGTCGCGAGGTCTACGACGCGCGTAATGTCGATAGGAACCCGCGCGGCAGTCGCGAAAGTGAGCCAGCTACACGCCGGCGGGCGGGGTAGGGAGGATGAATTCGATGCATTGCATTCCTGCGGTGTCGAACACGTTGGGTACACTTTGTACCCCCCATCCACAGATCCCTCTCTTGCGAGTACCGATATTCCCCATTAAATCGCGCGTGCCTTTGGTTTCGAGTTTTTCAACGCGGCGCCGTTCTTATTGTCAGATTATTGACGTTTACTTTCGAATCTTATCGAGCTTTGTTTAATTTTAGAACGTTCGCTGGGGCATCGACAAAGCCGATACTTATAGCAGTGCGACTGTCAAAGTGAAAAGAATTGGAAGCCGTCGATCCGAAAGTATCGTAGAAAAGTAAATATTATATAACCAGCGATTGCGCTATAGAAAACTTGAATTGTTACTCAAGAATAAAATAATTCGATGATATCCGTGTATAAATTTCTAAATGGAGTTCTTGCAATACAGAGCCAAGTGTACACATAAATCCTTAATAAATACACTTGAAAAGTATCGCAAGTAGAAAAAAAATGTTCATCGAAAAGACATTTAACTTGCGCGTTACTTTCTTTTTTAATATTTAACTTAATACGCTTTCAGAGTTTATACAAAAACATTTTTGTAGCGTGTTCTAAAGCTATGAATGTTTCCAAAGAAAAACACGAAATAAAGTTGATGAAACAAGTAGCAAAAAAATGCAATAACGCAACGTGTATTAATTTCGACTTCGCTTTCAATAAATTAAAATAAAAAAGTAAATAAGTACGTGAACGGTTTGTAAAGCGAAATTAAAAAGAGAAATTCGACTGGCGATAAACAGGATATAAAACAGGATGTTAGCATTTTGAAATACACTTCTCATGTTTTACGTGTTAATGGATTTTATTTGAGTTAGCACTGTTTGGTGCAGGTTTGAAAATTTCTGAAAGTTTCCTTTACTGCTTCTCCAATTTATTAACACATCCGCGTTTTATTCCCTTACGAGTTTACTATGCCTTTACTCTACAAGGAAACTTTGGTGAAAACACGAAATATCATTCGACGCTTGTCTCTCTCTCTCCCCCCGTAGGCGGTAGCAAAGACTGACTGGCGCGTTCAATTAAATTAATACGAATGGTATATATCGCGCTCTCTATGAAAATGCCGAAAGCGACAGGCTTATAAATCACGTAAAACGTACATTTTTGCCGCGACAACTAGAAATACATTCCATTTATACACCGACACGGCGGCCTAACAATGTAGCCAGAATTTTAATATACCGCCGCGATATTCCATTCTGCGGCGAATGTATTATATTCCGTGTATTTGTGCGCTTTCACCGTGTATAAGGCAAATACACTCGTGGAACACGATACATTCTATTAATAACATTAAAATTGCCCGCAATATATATGACTGCGAGACCGGAGTAAGAGGGTGGGAGAAGTGAGTTTTTCACCAGCTTTGTATAAGTGCGCGTGCATTTCTATGCCCATAAGGGAGAGCAGAGAGCTGCATATATATTTGTGCAACATTGCGACCGATGATAAATTACGACTCGCGAGCGCATCAATTTAAATTAAAATTACGAGGGTCCGACTGTATAAGAGGAGAGGAGGAGAAGCAATTGAGGCGCGAAGCTACCGGACATGCAGCAGACATTCCATTAATTGGAAAATTTCTAAAGAGCTAAAATTTCAACATCCCACAACTGTGCGGGATCATAATTTTATTGAAATTTTTCGAGATGTAATTGCAGCTCATTAATCTACGTGCCGGATCACGGTAAATACTGCTTCCAAGACAAACAAAAGATGTACGATGAACTATTTCTGGTAAGCTATAATTTATGATTTCATTAATTCAATTATTCTTCCCCTTGTTTCTTAGTAGACCGTAACGAATCTGACAGCTCTGTAATATTATTTCTTCAAATCTTACTTACGTATTAATTTATGTAATGCACATTCGGAAGAAGCGACCATTTGCTGTCTCAACTTATGTAACAGAACATGCAAGTTTGAGATAGCTTCAATAATCATTTCGGATATTTATTTAAGGTTCAAAGGTTGGAAGGTCGGAAATGAAATGCGGAATATTAATATTTACTTTGGATGTTTCTATAGAAAGATAGAAAATCTTATTAAGAGATGAAAAGCAAAGCTGATGAGGCGAGCGGAAGGAGGAAAAAAAGTAAAAATAGGTAGCAGATTGCAATAATATCATCTTCCTCGCTCCTTTTTAGTCGATCGCTTTATGGACTGTGTTTAAACTGCTAATTCGTATTTGTTCAGCTCTCGTCTTCTGTTTCTTTTCGATTTTGCATGCTTTTTTTTCTCTGCACTTTATTATTTTTCCAGAGGAAATGTATGCACTTTGTAGAAACATCGATGTCTACACAGATGCAATATTTTCCCTGCAGATTTCATTTAATTTTGTATATTGCCATGAAAATTGCGCCGAGATAAAAACGGATCATATTCCTCCTCTCTTTCTCGTTCTCTCGTGCATAGGGGAAGCTTTCAGATAAATTAAAGTTTTTCGTTTTATCCACTTTTTTTAAGCAATATTAAAAACACTTTTCCCTCCTTCCCTCCCTCGTGCTCTTCCACTTTATTAGAAAATTTTAAAAGAACCAAAAAAAGAAGTAAATACAAAAAGAAAAAAAAGGAGAAATGAGGAATTTTTTTTATGAAGATTGTGCAACGTTAACGGTCTCTTCTATGTATATACAGCTGGGTACACTCTAGTTTATATTTAACAGTATGCATCTACGTATCTACTCCCATCTAGTTCAAGTAAACACTCGAATGTCTTTTTTTTTTTTAATTTTTTTATTTGTGTTTTGATAGTCTACTTTGGACTATGCGTCACTGTATTGTAACTCGATTATGCAATCGCATAAATTATTACACTTGAAATTCAACGAAACTTTATTAAGTGGGAAAATTCCATAGACGTCTCTTTCAATAACTTCGAAATTTTACTTTACATTAGTAACTTTTTAAAAATCGTGCTTATTTTCTGAAAAAAATAAACCTTCTATTCCAGATACTCATGATAGTGACTGTTGCAATACGTAAGTAGAGAGCTCTCGAAGTAAATGCAGGTTCCTAGAAGAGAAAAAAAATCTTCTGGACAACAGTAACGTTGCTCTGGGAGGAGAGGAGTGAGGAGCATCAATTTTTTAACGGAGCTCCATTTCACGCGAACTTTCTCGTATTTATTTTGTGCGGACGATGACGTAATGGCTTATTCGTGCCGCGAGTGCACAAGTACGATTATAAGCGAGGTAAACATGTCGGTCGTTTAAAACTGCGCTCTATGCATTTTCGGATTTTTTTTTTAAGTGAAAAAGTAATGTGCGCTCATCTCTTTTTTCTAACTCCTTTATTGAAGCAAATTACTTCTAATAATAAGACTACTAATTACCTCTAATAATAAGACTACGCGTAAGTAAACTTTATTTTGAGCACGGGCGTAAAAAAATCTTACAGAAAAAACTTTTTGGGTTAGAAGTTTGAGTTTTTAAATAATGAAACTCGAACGCAAAGCTAGTTTGTTTTTTTTAGAAACGTTGAAACATGTTTAAGTAGACGAAATTAGGTTACTTTCTCAAGTATGTAAATACATGTTTCGAAATTAAAGAATATTTTGTCTATAAAAACGTTGTTTTGATATTTATTTATGAATTAAAAAAAAATCAGGTTATGTTAATCCCAACTCTAATTTAATGTCGTAAATAATATCCCCTCTGTTGACTTATAAAATTCATATTTATTACACTGTTGCTCAATTATGAAAAAGTGAAGGATATGTGCTGTCCGCACGAGTAATTAAGCTTGACAAGTGTGCAATAAAGAAGTCAAACAAATATGCAAATAGTTTTGGTAGTCGCAGATGGGAAAAATTTAAAATAATAAAATTGACTCAAAATAAACGAGCTTTCAACATGTACATCGCAAAGTAATCACAATTATTGCATTGCGAACTCGTTTGCAAAACAAACCGTGCGCGTTGTAAATGCATTAATTTTGAAAAAAAATAAACGTATTTACGTGGATTGTTGGTGCGAAAGCCCCAGCCAAAAAAATTACGAAATTCACTGAAGAATATTAAATAAAGAATTATATTCAAAACAATTCGTAAACTGTTTTAATATGTGCAACTTTTATTTCGCAATCAAAACACCGACTCCGATGCCATGTTTGTATTTGTGCAATTGCGGACGGCGGGAGAGCACAAAAAAAAAGGAAATCTGCAAAAATATAGCCGTGGCTCCAATCGAATCGTCGGAAACTTTACGGGTATTTCGAAAAACGCATTTTCGCGACTAGATAAAAAAAGATACGGAGCAAAAGGGAAATATCCGGTCGGACGCAAATGAAGCGCGAAAGAATGCAACGCCATTCTATTTTGCCTTTTCAACAGACCGTCTCAATAATATCCAGCGCGTGTACCTCGGCGCGCGATGCAGGGATTTTCACTTAAAAGGCGACCCACGCGCGACAAAGGTAAACTCGACTTTTTTCTCATCCTCCCTCTCATTCTCTAGCTGGTAAAAATTAAGTAACAATTCCGAGAGGTACAAAAGCGATGACATATTCTCCCTCTCTCTTGCAGCTCTCTCCCCTCATTCGCCAACCTCCCTCCTTTTCTTCTTCCCTCGGCTCTCCTTTTTTCCCTACCTCCATTTGTACGCAATTTGCTCTCTGTGTGTTTTTAATCTCGTACGTGGGCCGGTCGATGGACATAAAGAGAGACCAAAGCCATGTATGTGTGTATACACGGCTCGTTTGTCCGGACGAAATGAATTCTCGCGGTGGACGGGGAAAAAGGGGGGAGGGAAAGTGGGGGAAGAGCGGAGGGGTAAGGCTGGCGTTGCACTGTGACAGTCACGAGACCGTTAAAAACATGACGCGCTTGTGACACTTGCAGCCGCGATTCCGATTCCTTTTAAAAAGATAAAATCTCTGCACTAGTTATTTTTCTCGTTAAACGACGCGACGCTTACTGCACATTTCTAATTGAAACTAATTTATTTGTCGCTTTTATTGTCTTCCTTCCGCAACGATTACATCTCGAGCGAGATATTATATTATTTTATTTATTTATTTTTTTTTTTTTTCACGAACGATAACAGGAAAAGGGGGAAGAAGGAGTGCAACCGTCGACAAAACAGCGGAAGTGAAAAAAAAGAGGGCGGGCAATTCGAATCGATTTATCTTTCCCTTTCCCCGTGGCTTCTTTATTTTTCGAGAGGTTTATTCACCGTGTACGTATTTGCGCAGGAGGGAGGAAGTGTAAGTTGCAAAAGCCGTATTGATTCTTCGAGTTCGCGTGCAAGAGCTGATGATGGGGGCCTCGGTTGCTCGTGCGATTTCGCCCCATCGAGAAAGAGAAAGAGAGAGGGGGGCGGGGGAGAGAGAGTCGTTAAACGTTTTATTACGATTTGTTTGGCTGTGCGCACATTACACGAATTAACCTGATTTAATGAATGAACGAACAATTTTTTCCTCTTCCCGGCGAGGAAAAAAAGAGAAGGAATGACTTTACGACCCAGCCGTGATTACTCGCTTCAAAACCAAATTATTCGTCATTATTTACAACTAAAGGTGATTAAGCAACTTAAGGGCAATTTAACCTTTCTCCACGGAATTTTTATAACGCGTCTATTTTCGGAACCGTATCAAAAATCAAATATCGTCCAATCGAGTAAGTGACATTGAACATCCCGCACAATTCGCACAATAAGCCTCAAGTACTTTCAATGAAACTGGACCATTTCGGGCGTGGGCGTTTGATTCTCATATTCTTCCCTCTTTCTCTCTCGCTCGCTCCCCCTCCGCTTCTCATCTCTGATTAATCGCGATAGCGCGCGCATAACGCAATTTTCTAATACGTCGTTCATTTTTCTCAATTCCGTGAGCGACGAGTGACGAGCTCGGTGAGAAAGCGGAAAGGGCGAAAGAGAAGAGCAATAACGAAACGAGGACGCATGCAGCGTACTTGGAAAACGACGTTCGTTCCAGTATTTTCTTGTTAAATGTATCTGACGTACCTCAGCGGTGTACGGGAGACTCGGTTTGTGTTACATTATTGAATATACTTGTAGAGCGTTCATTATATCCGCCGAGTGTGGAGGTAATAAAGGATTTACAAATGTGTGCGTGTAAAACCTTTGTCCGTCTCTTTCTCTCTTCGTTTTCCATGTAATCCTCTTTCCATTTTTGTTACACACCCGCTCCCTCTTTATTCCATCGTATAATCTACTTAAGTATACAATATAAGATTAATGCGTTTGTGATATATTTTATTGTTCTTAAAATAGGTTTTGTTTCCTTTGGCGAAGAGCACATGACGTGTACTTTTTTCTCATTGGCCCAGCATTATTCTTTTAGGAACAAATAATTTTAATGGAATGCAATTTTCTCGGACACGTTTTATTTTGAAACAATGAGAGAAAAAAATTAAGTGGATAAAAAGGATAGCTTATTAAGCCTCCGTGGTATTAACTAGTTTATTATACTGAAAACAATTTACGGACTTTACTGTTTCCATTAATTTTACGAACAAAAGAGCCAATGTATTAAAATTTTATTTCCAGCCTTTTATTTGTGCTGTAAAAGGAGAAAATTAAATTCCATTTTTTTTCTTGGCCCCTTTACCCTGTATTGCCGTTGAATCGATTTAGCTGTAAGAGCTTATTTTGTGAATAAAATTTCGCCTAATCTAATCCTCCTTCGCTTCGAGACTTCAGCAATGCTGCCCACGTATACAGATACATGGAAATATATAGATTCAGTCGCAATAAAAGTTTTGATACGCTGTATTTATGTCGACTTTCTATCGATATCTGCACGACATTCATAAAAAAGCATTTGAGTGTGTTTAGAAATACTTTGAATGCTGTCGAGTTTTTATATATCTTTAGAAAGTCTAAATTTATTATTAATGTCTTATCTAATCTTATTCTCGCTTTGGCTTCTTTGCGCAATTTCTTACTTAAAAAAACTCGTTCCTCCACATAATAAAGAAAATTTTATTAAAATTTGCGAAACATTCTGCTTGAATTTAAAAACAACTTTAATCTATCAAAAAAACACAGATAATCGTATACAAATAGACGCTAATACTCGAGCAAACAGATAAATTATCAATTTTTTTCTCGAAGAATTGGAACAAGCAGCAATTAAATTAAAGCATTTTTTGGAAAACATCCGGCGAGGAACATACATCTCGGGCGACGTTGACAAGTCAACGAGACTATCTCCATAGTTGGCAGCGGTTTCCTTCTATAAATAAACAGCGCGCTTGTATCGGCGAAATCAATTACTCCGCCGCGGAGAGAAAAGTCGCGAGCTCATAACTTAAGTCTCGTGACGCGAATTGAAATGACTGTGGCATTATGTGGACGAGCTAAAGGCCACTTTCACGCGCTCGGTTTTACTCCGGCACACGAGCCCGATAGCTTTTACTTTCGATTTGCTTAGAAAATAATGAGATGTCGTTTTTTTCGCGACAATGAAAAGCGTTAAATCGAGCACAAAGCCGAGACCCGGACCACTAATGGTGTCCATAAGTAACCGAGCGGAGAGTAAAAAAAACGATGGAAGCGCGATTGTGATGGGAAATCGAGTCGATCTTTCAATGGCGATTTTCTTTCACTTTAAATTACGCCTGCTCCACTTCCCGAGAACTAGGAATTTATCACGTCGCGATACACATGCATAAATCTAACACCGAGTATCGCTTCAAGTTTAAAACTACCAGTGGATATGGATTATTTTTCTTCGGCTGGCGGGAATTGGGAAGTTAATTTGGATCCCGGCTAAATGGATGCGGTGAAAAATAACTGACCGAAACGAGTGGACGATTGCAGACTGCGCGTGCAAACAGCAGCCGCGATGTGGAGTAGAGTGACATACATCATAACTGTTTTAGCCTGGGCTATTAACGATGTTAGAAACAAGTTTTCCTTTATGCAACATCGTTTTAACGCAAAGCAACACGCGTTCTTCATTAACTCAATGTCACAAAATACCGTCATTCGTACAGATGACGCTGTAATTCTCCTTTGACGCAAATTTATACCAACAATAATAAACAATTGTGGTACGCTTTGAATTTGGAAGTGAGCAACGAACCGATGAAATATTGATATGGATGTTCTTGTTGTTGAAGGCGTCACTTTTTACCGATAAAGAGGATTCGTTAGCTTAAACTGACGAGACTAGTCAATTACGAGAAAAGTGGAAGGACGAGCAGCGAGCGTGAAGGATAAAAAGGTATTGTACAACTGTCAAAAAGTCAATAACTAATGGACTTTTTACGTGACGATCTATGCGACGAGAAATAAAAGGGGAGAGATGGCAAAATAATGGAAGTGGAAGAGAAGTGCAACGTCCACGGCAGCAATTTTGCAAAAGATGAGTTTCTGGCAAATACAGCTCTCCATCCGGATCGAAGCTCGCATTCAAGATGCGGAATAGGCAGGGGAAGGTTAAAGCTGGATAATTCGGGAAATCGAATTCCCCAACCGTCGGCGTAATATGAAAAGATTCTCCTCTTTCCTCTTCCATTACCGAGCTAATACCATTAATGGCCTGTATGTACTTTATCGGAGTGTTTTAAGGGGGGAGCAAGTGCACGGGTCGAAAGCAACGGTTAGTTCATAATTTCGAGCGCTGGCGCACGCTTCCGGCGCGTGAGTAAGACGTTGTTTTGCGCGGCCGGACGAATAGAAGAGGTGCTTGATGAACAAAAAAAGGTATGCACAAGTGTTTTGCGAGTGCACCGATTATACGTCCGAGTTGCGACCCCGGCTGGCTTATTAGCTCACAATCGCGTCAGTCTTGCGCAAAATGTCTCGATATTACGAGATCGTGTAGCGCGGAATTCCAAAGATAGTGCGAATTCGAGAATGTCGCCGGAGTTGATTGCACCGTAAAGCCGAGTTTTCGTATCAACCGACGTTCCGCTCGTTTCGAAACTAATCGTTCGGCTCTTATCGCGGAAAATTTTTTGCGTTTGCTATCTGGGAGCGAAATTAGCACGATGGCACGGTAAGAGGGGCACTGTTGCTCGCGGATTATTTACAACTTAGCTAAAATAAGAAATTTTCTGATTAAATATAGCGCCGTTCTCATAGACATTCGTTATAATGGATATTGGAAATATTGATCTCGTTAAAAATACACCAGGCAAGTTGCGACCTACTAAAACAACGAGGAGGACGACGTCGTAACATAAAGTACAGATCGGGAGAGTGAAAATTTTTTTAACATTTTTTTAGCGGATTAAAAAAAAGACCAGGCTCAACTTTAAAGTCAATTTAAACTAAAGCCGGAAGACAGTTAATTTTCGCCTGGCGAACAATTCGAGCGGGGGACTGTAATTTTGCATCGACGAAGGACAAATAAAGTATCATTTAATTATGAAAGTTAAAATGCAGTTAAAGTGAAAACACAATTTTCCAGCGGCAACTCCCATCCCCTTGGCAATCAATAAAGTTGTGCACAAGTCCATAAATTATTCATTGCGTGCAATACATAAATGTAAATCAAATGAATTTTCAAAATGGCCGCGCCCGCAAAGCAAACTCTGCTGGGCTTTATCGCATTTATAACAAATTATTATCGATTTGACACTTAATACGGAAAATGGCCGTCATTTCGATAACGACGCATTAATTCTCGTCTCTTCTTCGAGCCTCCTCGCCCGCGAAACATATAATAGTGCCCGTCACGCCGGCTTTAACCTCTTACCGTTATTGATGCTTTTTATACTTTCGACGACGTAATTTAGTTTCTTATTACGCTCGATTTGCGTACGGCTATAATTTGCGCAGTTGGAGTTCTTAATAAATTGTTTCTGATAAATCGCTTGAAAAATCTATCCTACATATCGAGAGTATCGAGGACTTGCAAATAGCTGCGACCCCTTGTATCTAATTCCAAATAAATATATTAAAGGCAATTACTACATTCTGCATAGCAGGTCAAGTTAATTTTATAATACTTGAGCATGATTTATTTCTTTAATTCTGGTTAATGTATTTATTTTAGAAAAAAAATATGAAAATTTTAAATGATTAGATTAAGATAAAATTAGTTCATAAAGCAAATTAAATGATACGTTTTAAAATGTAGTTAGTTAGGTAAATTAAATTTGAAACACTAGAAGTTTTACTACTGATTAAATTAACTTTGTGAAATGACGGAAATTCCGCGCACAATTAAGTGATCCCGTTCATTAAATGTTCATTAAAAGTAAAAAAAAACGAATAAACTTAATAAAGCTAATGAAAGTTAATTGGATTAAAGAGTATATACCTTTACTTAAATACCCACTCATAAAATAATTGTATTGAAAAATGTTTAAAAATGTAGGCAGAAAGTGACATAATCAAGTATGACTTTTTTCATTTGGACGCAACTGGCACATCGAAATGTCAATTTTATCCACTCGGCTCGAGCAGAGAGTGTCCAGAAAATAAAAAAGGAATGAATGTTGGAGCAGCGCAGGGGACGGAAGGATGATGAATCGTCATCGAGATAAGATTGGTACAGCGCGCGAGGTAAGGCGCAAAAGAGGCGAATGCAAATGAAAAGGTGGCGTCATAACTTTGACGCAGCCGGGCTGCGCGCGCGAAAAATCCGGAAGGTAAGGCGCGGATCGCGAGTGGAGGAGGAAGAAGCCTATCGGGGATTCGGATCTCGAGAAAGCGAGCGCCAAATGCTCGTTATCGCCGCGCGAGAACTCCAACGGGGTTAACACCCTGTTTACCGCCTCCTGTGCCTCCTTTTTCCTCCCCCCCCCCCTCTCTTTTATTTACTCGTCTTATCGCGTACGCCACGCGTGGGAGAATATTACGCTCGAGCGCTCGTCTATTTATAGGTGGCGTTCGCGCTGCTTCTTTTGCACTCGGCGAGTATCGATCGGCGTTTCCTACTTGACCGACGGTTCTGAAGTCTCTTTCTTTAAAGGTATAAGTTAATGACGACAGCCTTGCTTTAGCCGCGAAGGCAAGTTTCAGCTTGTTTGAAAGCTTTATTAGGCTTCATTTACGAGCGCGGCGAGCTACGACAATGCTTAGTCACAGACGAGCTTCGGCATCAATTATTTTTCTTCGTGCTTTCGCGATTATGCGCCATTTCGAATTCAATTAGCTTTATTAACGTTATTTTAACTAATAAATATTAATTAGATTTTCTTTGATACACGGACTTATTAATAACGATTGCGTTAGACGTAATTGCGAAATAATATTCTTCGAAATGTTATTGTTATAAATTAATTAGAATTGCTCGAAGTTGACATAATATGTTATTGATTGACAAAGCCTTAATTAAGTTTGCTTCAATGAATTCATGAAATAATTAAACGGTTTAATATTTAATATTTACATAATAATCATGCTCGATTTTATCTGGACATAATTTATGTTATTATTATTCATTTTACGATCACATAATAATTGACGTTAAATAAATAATCATTTACTTTGCTGAGTAAATATGTTTATAAAATGGCAGAAAATAAGAAAATAACGTTTATAATGATGGATAGACTGTAATGAAACCTTAGCTGCAATCACATGTAATAAAATTAAAATGAAGGACATATAGAGTTCTTTATAATGTATTTTGTTGGTCTCTTTTCTATTATTAAACGCGCGTTTCCCTTTCTCTTTGATTACGCCTTGGTCGGAAAGTAGGTTTTTAGTACGCTGAAATAAAGGATCTAATAAAATTATCATAATGTAGATCGTGGTCATTCTATTAGATGTTTTTTCTCTACAATCCGGCCACTAACATAATAAACGATGGAAACTTTTTTAAAACTGAAATCGTGTGTTCCTACCTTATCTTCCCAATTTATCGCCGAAACAAGGGGGAGATTTTATTTGATTAATAACGACTGGTGTTTTATATTTCCAAAGTAAATAGGAAACAAAAACGATCCGCTGTGCGATAAGACTCTTTTTAATATCACTATTATTAATAAAACATACACGGTTATAAGAGAATTATGGAATTATAATTCAACTTGTAACGCACGGTTAGATATGCTAAAATGAGTGGTTTACGTAGACATTTTTCATTTAACGAGAGCAGAATTACATTGTACGTTGAGTTAAAATTTGCATTTTTTAAAATGAATCACATTGTGCTCGTACGTAACAATTGCTCATCACAATGCTATTTCATTTTTTCCCTCGAATACGAAATGTATTTAAACTAGGATCACGAAACTTCAAACGATGAGCAAACATCTTTGATCGATCAATATTTTTTTATTACGCCACAGAAAATAGATAAATTACCCACGATACAGTAATTTATGAAACAAGACTAGTTTCCGCTATTACTCCGCGGTGTAAACATGTATTTATTGTTGCTTTTACACTTATCCCCTCAATTACCTCAACACTTTAATTTTGCGAGCTCTCTCCCGCACGTGAGCCAACATATGTGCACACACACACACGCGTCGAGTAACAAGCCACATCTTCCACGTCTTCATTATTTTCAGATAGCGATCCCGCTCTCTTTCCCCCGGCGATGCCTTATTACGTATAAGATTTTCCAGTATATACAAGCACCGGGTATATTTATAGCGCGCTGATGCGTTAATCATTTCGCGCTGAAGATCGCGAACGTCGATAATAGCGTGATTCATTTGCGATAGACGTTTTCGATATTATGTGCGAGTAGTGGCTTTTCTTACTCTCCATCAGTCTTGATTTATCGCTTTTCACGAGTTTTTTTTTGCGAGCGAGGGCCGAAGGAGGGAAAGCTCGTAAGAAAAGCTGCGGTGTGTCTCGCTAATTTACATCGATAAGAGCGAGAGCGATGCGAGCTCGCGAGGAAGGTAGGCGATTTTTATCCCGTAACGGGAATCCGATAAATCTTGGAAATACGCCGAGGTATTATGATTCTTTTCTCGCGATTTAGCGCGTTAATCATAAGCGTTTACGTTTTGCAAGGTGATTTATCGTTTTGCAAACAATATGTGGTCGCTCGCACGCCGCATGCTTTTGAAATCGATGGTGTTTTCTTTCGTAATTATAGAAAAAGTTTTAAAAAAAAAGTGGAGAGGCGACGATAAGCGCGCTTTGGCGGATTTTTCTCGGGATTATTAAGGCCAAGGATTCAATTACTCGCACGAATGCCCCCATGATTTATTGTTCCGAGTCAGCAATTTACAAAGCGATATTAGCGCGCACCGTCGCGCAACGTAACTTCACCCTCTTGACCCGACGGGAAAAAAGAAGACGTTTTTTTGCTCTCCCTTTCGTACAGAAGTGTCGCTGGAGTGTTGTCCGATGCGAGAGAAAAAAAAAACAAATCAATTGGAAAAGGACGGCGAGCGATTACTCGTAAAATTAAATCCAACCGAGTGAGTTCTCCACAGTCCGATCAATCACAATAAACAAAATTCTGAAGTCTGAATCGTGGCGATAAATTATTTCCCCGAGTTCGATCGTAGCAAAAGATTTAAAACGGAAAGTAACAATGCGTATTTAAAATTGATAAGAAGCGTATTATTGGAAAGACTAGGGCTAAAGAAAGCATGCTAATGATATGTTAAGCCCGAAGATTTTGTCTCGTCAATTCAAATTTATTCCCGGAAGGGAGATCGGAAAAAGCTCGGCGGAATATTTCATTAAGCGTGCGTCGAGGTCGATCAACCGGTCGACTCGATGAAAAGCGATTCTCGTTTAATCAGCGAAGCTCGGAAAAGGAGAACAGATCGCGCATGAAAATTTGCTTTTCAAATCGCCGCCGCGGAGCTGTAGACGAGCCGCGTCTAGGGGATCGCGGGGGCGCGCAAAAGAACTCCGACACGCAATATCGCTCGGGCTAATGAACCTTGGCCTACGCTCGTCTTGGCAGCTCGCGAGTCCGCGGCGAATTTTAACGCTTTTCGTTCCAGCCGTTTTGCGCGCGCTCCTTTCAGCGCGCTTATCAACCCGACGCTGACGACTTTAACGGCGGTCATTCAAGTGGGTCAGCTGTTGGAGTTGTTCGCACGGGGAAACTCTGCGTTTTCTTAGTGAAATAAGAATTTGTGTTTTTTCTGGGCTCGATTTGTTAGCAGCTAAAAGTGGCCTCTGAATATTGCTCTGGAAATCGAAAAGGCGCGCAACAAAGGAAAGCTAAATAAACGTGCTCGTACGTACTAAGTGCAAAAAACCGTCAAAACGCGCTTTCTAACTTTTAACTAACCTCCAGCTGGAGTTGCAACGTTTGCATAACATTAAAAGGGAAGATTCTACCTTCCAGACGCTATTTTTTGTTCGGCTTTTTTAATTGTTTGCCGTAATTGCAGGCTGTAAAGTTCGTTTAGAGGAGGCCAGTAGTTTATCGTAACGATTATAAATTATAAATTACTTTTTACTTAAATGCCAGTTACTGCCGAGTCATCTGCAAATTAAAATAATAAATTTACTTATAAAAAAGTTAATGTACTTTTATTGCCGTCAATAAACATTTTAACTATTGCGTTTCCCTGATCTTCGTTTTTTTAATAGCCATACCGACCTTTTTGTTAGTTTAAACATGATATTCGCATGAAAATTTTATGATTTTCAAATTAATCGCCGATAGTGTAACTTCTTTATATACTTACGTGCGAATTTAACTGCAAAGTGCAAAAGTTCGTTGGTGACATCCTTAAAACCGTGACGAAAATGTATAATCGCGGAAGATATTTACGTTATAATACACTCCGTACTGCAGCTTTACATTTCGAGCACGAAATTCCAAGTGAAATATAATAATCTCCGCGCACATTTCGTAATCTACAGTTACGAGCAGTACTCCAACATCTGGATGTGGAATTTTGAAAAAAAAGTTACCGGTTACCATCGATCTCGCCTTATTTCTATGATTTTCGTAAAAATGCGTTCGTGCGCGCATAACGGATTCATAAATACACTCGCGTCCAGTAATAGTAAGCCTTTTGCTCGTAAACTTCGGAATTTTTACGAATTTGCACGTGCGTCGACTGCGGCAAAGATTTACTCGAGCCCGTGCAATTTTTGGGACCGATGCCGACGAGACAATTTTTTATCAAAATTATTCTTTTAAACTTTGTTCTGATACAGCTGCATAAACTGACGTACGTGATTTGCGCGTCTAATTATAAATCATTAGTGCAACCATCTAGTAAGGAATAAAAAATGTGTGTGAGGGGTGTTCGTCTCTTCATATCTCGAGCAGGAATATGCTAACGCGGAAAAAAAAACAAAAAAGATGAGGGTATAAGAGAATAGTGGTGCCCATGTATCTCCTTTCGCAGTCGCGGATAAACAAGTTTTTAAATTAGTTTTCAACTTTTTTTTCGAGATTATTAAAAAGTGTACAATCCCCGCGGAGACGTAATTAAAAAGAAAACTTTTAGGCTTGCTTCGCTAATTTTTAAGCTTTTTTTTTAATTATACTCTTCCAACTTATTTTTTTAAACTTTATTATTGCAAGAGACGTCTAATCAACGTAATGAAAAAATTAATAAGGATTAAGTATATGAAAAAATGTGCTCGTTAAAAATAAAGATACACCTTTTTCAAGCGAATCGATAAATCTCTTGGTTTAGAGGTACAGCGCGTAAATTTGCGCGGGAAACATTATTAAAGCAACGTAAGACGAGAGTTTGAACGACTCTCAAAGAAGCATCGAAAGGAAAAGCAGATTTGACATTTTGAAGATCGAGGGAGCACATAGTCAGAAGTGAGTTATCGATTTGCGATTATCATAAATTACATGGTCTGCATCTCGCCCGGAGCGATTAAGCGTCTGGGCAAGGGAAAGAGAGGGAAAGAGAGGGGGGAAGAACTTAACGATGAGTTACCAGCGAGATCTCGACTCTTCTTCTAGATCCCTTTTTGCGACCTACTCGTCTTACCTTTTTCCTATTTCCCTTTTTTGAGATCTCACGACGCAGCTTGTTACATAAATATTTGCATGGAATGAGATGCACAGGTGCATTCGTGCAATCGTTTAATAAATTCGACCGTAAGAATAATGTTCTAGCGATAGCGTAAACGACCGAATGAAATATTTTTAAGAAGTACATAATATGATAATTTTAGTATTGTCTTGTATAATAATTTAGGACTTAAAACTTACGTGACCCAAGAGCTTTAAGAATTAATTTACAGGAAACTCACCTGAAACAGACAGAATATTTATCATTAGTTTATAAAGTCAAATAGAGTTTATTCAAACATTGCTAAAGAATGCAACTATAAATTATAGAGCAGCAATAAATATTTATTAGTTTTAATTCGGATAGACGGCGAAATGTGGATGAGTTATGCATTTATGCATTAAAAGCCAGTTGTTCGACTGCTTTCTTGAATTACACTTTTATGCAGTCGCAAATGAAGAACATTCGTGCATATTGTTCACTAAACTAAATTTTCTTTTTTATCCTCATACAATAAAGTTTATATCCACAATAAAAAATGCAATCAAGGCAAATCGATAAAACGCGCGTCGTTCGTAAATCTACTTTTTAAAGCATTAAAACGTAAGTAATGTTTATTGTACAATCTCCCTCTTTTTTTTATACTTCTCGATAATAAAAAAAAATGTCGAACCCGTAAAAGCCCGGTAAAATGACAGGTAGCTTATAAAGAAAAAGTGCACCGTAAAATAGAGCACGCAAAGGGCGCCGAGCAGATTTATTATTCATTGTTATTTCAAAAGTTAATTTTTGTAATCCCAATAAAATGAATCTCACAAATCACATTTTGTTTCTCCGGCGCGCTCGCGCGCAATATCGGGCCAATTTATCTTACGGCGTTATTTTCATTAATTTTCTCGTATTGTGTACCCCGTCGTTCTTCGATAAACGTCACCACTTATCCTCGCCAATCGCTATAATAAATCCCCCTCGCCCTTCCTCCCCCCGTCCCCTTGCTTCCGTTGAATGCTTTCACGGGACGACAAGCAATAACGAAAATCTTCTTCTCTGTCGTTTCCATTTTCCTTGTCGATTTTTCAAACGGGGCTGCGAGAGAAGGAACGTATAATGCGAACATTTAAAATTGACGTTTTACAATCTTCCGATGAAATTTACTTTACAGGACATTTTCAGTATGCAGCTACAAAAAAAAAACATTCGAGCCTCGAAGGATATTTTTGTATGTAAACAGTTTTCTTAAAATAGCCTGCTCAAACGTTATTTTCCTCAAAAGCGAAACGAGTTTTTCAGACAAATTACAATCTTTTATAAGGCGCTTTTCCACTTGTATTTTTTTTTACTTTATTTTCCTATTCCGGAATAGCGAAAACAAATGTTTGAAAAGAAAAAAAGTAGAAAAGCCAGTTCATAAATCGTGCACTCGATAAAGCGCGAAGACATCAATAAATACGAGAGGGTACGGATTTTTTCCGAAAGGAAAAAAATTAAAATCCACGAGTTCATTGCTCGAGTGCATACACGTGTATGCACTCGCATGTATGTGCCTAGCACTCGAAAATTTATCGCTCCTTTATATAATCATATGCAGCGCCATTAAAGTATCAAAGTACATAAAGAAAACGCGACGGCGCGAGATTATCTTTCGTATACCCCTTTTTCCCCCTCCCCTCCCTTTCTTACCTTCCTGACGTAACAGTGCATCTCCCGACAGTCCATGCCAGTGTGTTGCTTGATAAAATAAAAGCTCCGAAGTCGGTGGAAATGATAAAGAGCCGTGGAGCCGGGACGTAAAAGGCGTCGGGGTGAAGGGGGAGCGCACACATTCGAGTACAATAAATTCCAATCTATAAGACACATTGCGCGATAAGAATCGTGGAAACGGAATTAGAAAATCGATGAGGTGGCAGCACACACCGATGCTACACACGTTTATGCCTATGCCACCCGCGTTTACATGTGTTCGGGAAGACTCCAACGAGAAGTACGTGGGACACTGAGAAAATACGACGAATAAAATGTGGATGATATTTTCTCTCCGTACAGTCTATAATAAATATAACTATGTAGAACATTTTTATTGAAATAATTTTAGTGGAAAAACATTAATGATATCTCGAAAATTTTGAAATGCACTATACGAGGAGAAAATGCTAGAAGATATGTTAAGAATTCATGTAATATTGGCGTCTAAAATTGAAGGAAAATCAATAGCCGGAGAAAAAGTGCCAATAAATCACACGGTAAAATTTCTTTCATCAAAAATAAATGAATCACTGTCATCAAGATTACGGCAGCGCAATAAATAAAATAAAATCCCTATACTTCTTCTTTCACTCAATTTATAATAGGGTAAGAAACTATTCTATTTAAACTTGTCCGCAATGAAATTCATAAATCATCAGAATTTTTTATTAACTCGTACTATTTTTAATCTGTAACGCACTTATTCTGTACCTGTCAAAATTCGTGATAAACGACAAAAACTAGCGCGTCCATCAATGTGAAGCACTTAAATTTATTGCTCGGTTACCTAATGTTATAAAGATTCTCGCTCTTCCAAAGCAGCTCTTACTCAAAGCGAGAACGAGCGAGTGAGAGTGGAGTGTCGCGTAAAACACAAGCCAAAAGGGGGAGGGGGGGGGGAGTAAAAAAATGGCGAAGACAAAAGATACAACTGTGAGAGGCATCATCTCGTTCCTTCTGTACGCCAGCATGTGGGAAGACCTGGAAACCCGTTTCGCAAACGACCGACGCGCCGTGCCTCGATTAACGACCGTCACGGAACTTTTCGTTTCGTTTCACCTGTCGGTCCACCTGCTTCCACCCACCGCCTCAATTTTTTTCCAAGCGCTCGCAAAATTTCGCACCTCTTCGCATCCAGACCCGCGCGTTAAACATGAAGAAATTGCGCATTCAGTCCAGATTAGCATTGTTTACGCGTTTAGCATGGAGATTTCAGTCGTTATGAATAATGGATTTTGTTTGTCTGCCAAATTATGGATTATGAAGCGCGCTGGTTTTCAAAAGTAAGTTTAGGATTTTTGTAAATTCGTTTAAAAGAAATCTTTATTGTTTATCTGCTGGCTGTCCGGGAAAATACATCATTAGTACAAAAATGACTGCAATTAGCCGAGAGTTGATGGCAAAAGTTTCGTACGGTTGCAAATCGAGTTGAAAAAAAATTACTGCAAAATTACTTCATTTCCTTTTTCAGTGGAAAATTTGTGCCACCATTCAGTTTTATATTTTTACGGCATTCACATTCCAGAAAGCCGGTGAATTTTTCAAAGAAAATTTTATAATTGCGCAATTAAAAGTTTTATACCTAATTCAATGAGCAACAAAATTTTAGCAAAAGCAATAGGTCGTTATACAATAATGTGCTTTGTAAGATTTTCGATGTTGCAATAATTGCACTTAATGTTGACCCAATTACTTTTGTTCCGTCTGGTTGATTGCATTCACTCTTTCATTATATTTTTAATCTTCGAATTCATTGTTTGCAAAAGAGTTACATTAAGAAAGAGCGCACAGTCAAAAATAAACGAGAATAAACTAAATTGCTGTTTTGAGATTATACGGAAAAAAAATCAATTAAGTTGATTGCTTTTTGAAACTGTAGTAGATTATGAGAATAAAAGAGATTATGTTCGAGCGAAAGCAATAGAGAAAACCATTAACAAAATGAAAAATTCAAGTGAGGGATTGATTTACAAAAATAATTAGAAATCCTATTTTAATCTAGACAAGTGGAATAAAACAACCAGAACAGAACCTTTAATGTAGTTGAAATTATAGTCCCGACACGACACGCTCATTAAGTATTTAAAGACTGGCATTTTCTTTGATTTCGAAAATATTTAGCTCAATGGTCACGCGAGTGAGTTTACTCGTGCATAACGCCAGACAATAAACTTTAACTGCAAAAATTATCGACTATCGAAACTTTTCAATCACGACAATCCATCTTTGCTTTTATGTCAAGAATATTTCCAAGAACCATTTCAATACTAAAATGTAGGTTGCGTTACGGTAATTCTAACCTCAATGTATTCAAACATTCGCATTGTAGTTACTTGTACATTCAAATACTTCATGCGAAAAGGAACTTTATTTTTAAACAAAGAAAAAAAAGCTTAAGAATCAGAACGATCGTAAAAGAGGAATGAATTTACATAAGATGAAATTCCGCTTTAGTCCACAGGTGCTTTTTATACCGAAAGTAGACAAGAAAAGGAAGCGGAAAAGAAACAAGAAAGTCGGAAGAACTCGTCTCAATCTCTATCCGTCTACTTTTCCTTCTATCTTTTAAAGGTAGAAAAGAAGCCGAGAGACCTGGGAGTTTTTCTTTAATCGGTAATTCGAAAAATGCTTCAAAGAAAAATGGTAATCGCATGCAAGGAAAGGCACTTGAGAGAGCTAAAGGAAACTTTTTCCAGCTTTTTCCTCTGTCTACTTCAAGATTTGCTTTTTTTTTACTTTCTTTTGCCGGGTCTGCACATTTCAAGCTTGTGAAACGGGGGGGAAATGTAGTGCCTGAGCAAAATATGCATACGAGAGAGAACAGGAGAAACAGGAAGAAGTATACATTGAAAGATTGAGGGAGGATGAAGGCGGAGAAATGCAAGTAGGAAAGAGGGAGAGATGAAAACTGCGCAATAAAGTCGTTGTGATTGATTGGTGAGTTTATTGCTGCGGGCGTAGCGCTGAGTTCAATGTTTTGCATTACACTTTTATGTGTCAAGATGTTAAAGAAAAATAAAAGGGAATCAAAATTATTTTCTGTAACTGAGTAATAAACTATGTAGTACGCAATCATGAACAAATAATTGAACGTTATTTGAACAGATCTAACGTTAAAACTACCGATCTTTGGTAATGTTTTTTTAGAGATAAAATGTCAGATAAGACCGAGTTTTATCTTGCGTCTGTAGCTATCACTATAATGTTCTCACAATTCCGGGCAGTAAAAAAATATACTGTAATTGAGAAAATATAATAAAAAGTAACACTCGGTAATCTTGACAATAAAATATGAAGTTTTCTTTATCTAACTGTAAAAAAGCTTATGATAAATTTTAAATTATAAAATAATCTTTCGGTTTAAGAAGCTATCAATCTTGATAGTTGAGCATAGTTGAAAATTAAATATTGCCTGCGCATACCATAATAAGAATTTTTCAAGGAAAAGAAAAAGATTAACTTTATTGAGAGAATGAAAGAAGGAGAGAGGATCAGCGAAAGCGAAGAATGCACAGAAGGAAAAAGTTGGATTGGAATAGTTTTCCTTAGTTTTAAGTGGTTTCCATTCCTCTTGTTCTTCCGCTGAAACAGCTTTTACCCCGGCCACGTCTGCTTCCGGAATCGCACGCATAGGTTGAATCAAGAATGGAATATGAGAGCGATGCCCTCCTCTTTTCGTATCCTCCCTTCCCTTTCCCCACTTCCCCGATGTCCTTCGCCGCGCAGTACACTGCACAGTTGTTATTACATACGACTCTGTAATCTGCCAATCCTTTACCTTCTTTTTCTTAGGGAACAAGTAAGATACACGGATCGATAAAAAGGTTTCGCGGAGTGGTTGAACAGAATACGACCTTTTTTTAATTTCAGTAATGCGCCGGGGGTTCTAGCGATTATAATTTCAAAGAGAAGAAAGAGAATAAAGATGCTTAAAATAGCAGTTTTTGAACCGCACACGAAGAATAGAAGAAATTTCTTTTTTATTTCGGGACCACGAGGAACCTTGCACGATAAATATAGGGGAACTTATCTCGTGGTTTGTTGTCTCCCACAGGGTAATCGATTTTAACGGATGAAACATCATTTCGGCTTGTAAATTATTTTGAATTATTACCGTACTCCACAAATAATCAGCGAGATTTTTTAGTTTCTTTATAAGTAAAACATATTTTATAACTTACATTTTTTACGTTTGTTTTGACTTGTATACTTTTTGAAAAAAAGAAACATTTTTTTAAATGTGCTTTTACATTTACATTTAAAATACTTTTGCTGAATTGCAGCTGTTCAGAGAATGAACTGTTTTAAACATCACTCCTTGTTGGAATTTAACTTTTTATTTATTCTGGGCTTCTTCAAAGAAAAAAAGAAGCAAATGTATATCTTTTGAGGTCTCAAAATGAATGTAAATAATTTTTTACAACTTCAAATAAAGAACCACATTTATTCTGCCGTTTAACGGCTCAAGAAAAAAAAATAATTGCTTTGAAATAACCGTTCCTTTTCTTGTAAATTATTGTTACGAAATGTGTGTATAATTACTTTGAAAAATATAATTGCTTCGAAACTGTTTCGCTCTGTTCTGCAATAATAATAAAATACTCGACTTGCATTACAATTTCAATACATTTTTTAAAAGTAATTCAAAAGTCGGATTTGCATGCAACTAAATATACGAAAGAAACAATCGGTAATACCACGATTAGTTATCACTTTGCCTGTATTTTTTAACTTAATAATTGACGTCCTCCAATTAGTTATCTCAAAAATCAAATTCCAAGTACAAGTACCATCAAGGGTGTAATTCATCATTTCGTGGAAAAACTTTTGTCCAGTCACTATCAATTAACTTTTCCAGCAATCAAAAAGGATAAAGTTGTGGCCTGAGTCGTATTAAAAGCACTCACAAGTCTATGTCTATATTCTCCGTTTTTCTTTCCTTCTCTCTTTCACTCTCATCTCTATCATGTATAACGTAGGAATGTAAAGTGGGAGAGTAAAAGCCGGAGGAGAAGGAGGGGAGCAGGGGAAGGTTAAATGGGGACGGAAAAAACCTGGAGAATACATATTTAGAAATGAAGTTCTTTTAAGTAACAGCAGGCACGGTGGTGGAAAAGAGAAGCAAAGAACCGGGCAACAGGCCAAAGCCATAATTTCACAATGGAGGTCCCTTCAGGCCTCGATTATTATACTCGAGCAGGTAGAATCGAAAAACCTTTGTAAGGTACCTGAAATGACTGGAACGATAAAGCAACGAAAAAGAAAAAGAGAGAAAGAGGGAGAGAGACAGTGAGACGAAAAAGCCCCGAAAAATGTAGCACAGTCGCAGGTATAGAAAATATTTATTATATAAGAGAGGAAAATATTTTTTTTCACATTTTTTCTTCCCTCTTACCCATTTTAAAAAATATGAAATGAATTCTAATGCACATAAATATTTATTTTTTACGGCGCAAGGTAAAAATATTATTATTTTTGATAATTTCAATATTTAAATTGTGAATGAGTTGAAAAAAATGGCACGTAACTTCCAGGCAAATAAGATTGTAAATATAATAATTTCACTAACTACTTCTTTCTCATTACATATTACAGGATTATAAAAATAGCAGACATTATTAACAATTAACGAAAACTTCAATTAATTTATAATTAAGGAAAAATATTACCTAAATTAGAGCGATATCAACATTTTGTGTAATTAGTATGATAAGCCGTTTTGCTCATCTCGGCTGTGTTTGAATAACACAAATAATTTATGAATTTAAGATTACCTTGATATTATTATAATATAAATTATAAATTCAATCGACTTTTTTCTTATTGATCGTTAGCATATTTTATTATTATTGAACTATGTTATTTGCTCACACGTCATTTTATATCTCACGATAATATCACGTACTCTACTATCAGTTATTTAAGACAGTAAAAAGAAAAAGATATCGGAAAAAAACATCAGTTACTTACTATTAATTATTCATTAAATCAAATGAATTCATTCTAAAAAAGTTAGAAATGTTAATGGAAAATTTCCCGTAAGTAGACTGTTTTTCTTTTGACTCTCTCATAATAAATTCAGATGTTATTTCCATAAATTGAAGTCCACAACTTCATCGACGATAGTTGGAGTGTGTTACAGCTTAACCATATACGCCTCATTAAAAAATTACAGGATTTACTTCGGCGTACACGCGACGGATGCCAGCGAAACCGCATAAAATGTTAGGCGTAGCGTGAAAGCCTATGCAAGGGCAAAGGATTTGCCGACGGATAATACTATCGGTCGGATTTCAAATATTTAACGTTAATTGCAATTAAAAGTTAAAGACGCAATAATAGAACGTGGCAAGTGTCAAATAAATTGTCATTATTTTTAATTGCTGCGTGTACTTGATTTCGCAATTCTCGTTTTCTACTATTTTTCCTATTTTAAAATAAGGTTTGCTAAGGTATTAGTTTTTAAAATATTTATATAAGTGGGAAAAATAAATATCGAAATTTATGCAGTGGACGCTAGGTATCATCTTACATTATTTTTATTTCTGAGACTTTCTTCAGCGTCTCTCTTTCGCATCAGTAAACTTAATAAAAACGAGAGGAAAGAGTAATAAAAGTAGTAGAGGAAAAAAAGGGGGGAAAAGGCCGCGCGGAGTAAAGCAAAACGAACGAAGGAGAGGACTTTGACGGCAAGAGCGTGAGAACGAAAGACAGAATCTAAGGCTCATTAAAATTCATAGAAAACATCGTAATTACATGTACAATAAACACAGAGAGGTGCTTGCGCTTATTCAACTCGAATTGCCTTTACGCACATAGACTTTGTGCGAGGGACGGCATGTGCGTGTATATCCATCATGCTCGCGTTGTCAGCCCCGTCAAAGAAGCTTAACCAACTAACCCTGAAAAAACACAGCGGCCCAACGCCGCTGCAATGCTTGCGCGAAAAGACAAACGCCATCGAAGCGTGACCGAGAGAGCTCGACTTCGTCTGTCTTTGACGGTGTGCGTTGGCTCGTTGAAACACTACGCGGACGGATATCAATCCATCATCCGTGATCAGCAAAATGAGGAGGAGGGGTTTTGTATTGTGCCATTAGAAGCGACGTCGAGAAGAAAAGCGCAGTATTGAAAAATAAAGCGCACCAGTTAAATTACAAAATGCTTTTTTGATCAACATAACGTGCGCTGCATTTGTGCGATTTGTATAAATTGAATACTTTTAAAGCAATCTTGATAATATCAATATTTTAAATTAAATACAAAGCTTCCTCTAGGAGGAAGCAAAATGTTAATTTAAATTAGTTTCCAATGAAAAGTGGACTCGATCGAAAACTTTTTACAGGCTTATTGAATTTCATAATGTTACTTTCCTGCTAAATCACAGCATGACTGAAATAAATTTGTTCTGTTTTATGCTAAATTATAGCTGAATCATCAAGGTTATGAATTGACTTTTCGGACAGTTCACTTTCTCGTTCCAGGAACTTTTTTAATTGTCCACATGGCTGTGAAAAATTGCCGCCGTTACTTTCTTAAATTGTTTAGTTGTAAATGTAAAACACATTTTTCTTTTTACGTCAAGTAATTGAAAAATCGGTGGAACGAAAAGAAATTAGATAAATTTATCACTCGTTGATGCTGTTTTAT
Organism: Eurytoma californica; assembly: GCA_035586675.1. Taxonomy (NCBI): domain Eukaryota; kingdom Metazoa; phylum Arthropoda; class Insecta; order Hymenoptera; family Eurytomidae; genus Eurytoma; species Eurytoma californica. The sequence continues at coordinate 7,856,843 of JAXIUT010000048.1, forward strand.
TTAACGATTGCAATTTTGCTGTGTAAGCTCGTTAAAGTTACTGGAATCCTAGTCGCTTTAGGGGTAGTTCAAATATACTGTAAAACCTACATTGAAACACCAATAAATTTTACTAACGGGCTCTAGATTTACTGTTAAGATAGTAACATTACTGAAAGTCTAGGTAAACTATATAGAATTGTTTAGTCGTTTGCGCATTCATTTCATTATTCGTTAAAGCATTTGATAAAAGATTTATACTTTTTCTATTTTAATTTTTTTCATTCAATATTAAAAAAACAGATAGCGTTTGAAAAAATAGATTAAATATAAAACCAAATTTATAAAAGCGTAGAAACAAGGCACGTGTAAACGACATTACAGCTTAATGGATATTTATAGCTTCCTTCATAAAATGACCTAGTGCACGTGTATTTTTTCAAATACTGGTGCCCATATGTCAAAAGTTTAAGCCTGCCAGACCCACTGGTACATCTGGGAAAACCCCAAGAAGCCTGAGAAAAACGGGGATTCGAATGTACAGTGTTCGGAGCTCAGGTATTAATTTAAATTTATTACTCTTGTACTCATATTTTCCAATAATAAGTAACTGCAAAAAGAAGAGCATGTTTTTGACATTTATCAAGTAAATGTGTGAATAACAATTTTCAATTACTCAGTAACAAATATAAATAAATATTTATTTTTATTTCACATAAATATACTTTTCAATGGGCGCAATTTTTTCCGATAAAAGCTAGCTCCAGTTTTAATTACTGCGCTCATAACTTTAAAGCCTTGTTAAAATATTTAAATTGAAACAAGTTTTTATTGAGCGCAAAACGAATTTTTCTCATTTTCGTAATGCTTTGCAATTCAATAGCGTATTAACGTCGACAATTTGCATAAAATTTATCGACCAATTTTTTCTTTATTTTATATTTTAATAACATGAATGCCAAGCGAGCGACGCTTAATTGAGTCGTGAAATAATAGGATTGAATTTTTTTTAAAAGTATTCATCCAGCAAAAGCTGCTTTGTACTAACAATGATGTATTTATACGAAACTAGATTAAATTATAAAAGAGTTTAATTTAGATCGCTTTTAATAACCGTATTCATTAAAAAAAGAGAAACAAAAGCCCTTTCACTTAATTAAACCCGCGCTTAGTATTTACTCTAACAGTGACTTGAACTGAATTTCAAATAACTTTGTAAAAGCTAGTATTATAAGTAGAAAAAGCTTTCATTTAACGAGAGAAAAGGCTCCATATACAAAACACGAAACCGTGCAAGACAAACGTAAAAACATTTCTTAGAGAATCTTGTATAATTGTCGTTTACAATTTTAAATTCTAAACATACAATTTCTTTAATTTAATTAAACTTTTATCTCGTGTAAGAATAAATAAACAAAAACTTTGCAACAGAAACTTACTGTGAAATCAACACATACGAGTAAAAAAAAATAAATTAAAAAAGTAAATATCATTATTTTTTTTAGTAAAAATAAACCTTGAAACTTTTAGCATGCACAATCTTGTCAAAACAATGCGGTGATCCATAAAAAAATAGATTAAGCTTTCTAAAACTTATCAATTAATCCGAAAAAAAAATTCGATCTGGAACAGTCGAGAACAGTGCAAAAAATGCGAGAGAAGATCAGTGCACTCGTGCGTCTTTCGAGAGTTGCCTTTATCCTCCCGCGCTTTTCCTTCTCCCCTGCCCCCTCTTCCGTCCCTTTAATGGCGCTGCTTTTTTTCCCTCATTCCTGACCGTTGTTTTTTCCCCAAGGGCTCGGTATTTACATTCAGAGTGCTTTGTTAACCACCACCTTCTCTTCTGTCTACTCTTTTGTTTTTTTATCCTTTCCTTTCGACAGAATTATTGTCCCTCTAACTTCGAACTTACAATTTAAACGTGTACTTCTGAGTGCCACTTTACTGAACTTTATCATCTCAATATCTTATTTATAAGTAGTTTCCTATTTAGTTTTTTAGTGAACTACCTATTTGAGATTGAATACAGGAGAAATGTGTTCTCTGTTTAATTAATCGTGCAAAAATTCCTAATTTCTCCTTCTGTGTTTTATAATTTCTTCGCAAGAATGTACGACACCCTTTCGAAGCAGTTGCTGTTGTCAAGCAAGTCGCGCATACTATTAACCCACTTTTCTCTACATAGACTGATGCAATTAATTGATTAATTTTTACTTCGCATACGTGTATGTGGAAAGATATTGCGCGAATTTAGTTTATTAAATAAAGTTTATTTCATTGCTATCTAGTTCTAGATTATACTTTACGAGTATTTTTGTTTCATTTTCTGTCCGAAAGTAATCCGACTAATGGAATCCATTAAAAAGATAACACACAATTGATACACAATCTGAACTAATAGGTATTTAGTTGTTATTGTAAAAATGTGTATATCTCGCTTCCTTGTTTTTCAATTATCTTTGTCACTTAAAATTTTCTTGATTACATTATTTCTCGACGAAGTTAAATGCAATCACTAATATTTTTACAAGCGATTGTTAATCATTATCATTCATTGTGATTCATATATCGAGATTAATTTAGTAATTTTAAGTGCATACCATTATTAAGTGATTTTACTTATACACCTAGAGCGCGTACATTGACGTCTCCTGACTCACCTAAAGAATGTTCTTTCTCACAAATAGACGCGAGATCCTTATTTATTTGACGCAGAGCCATTCACGGTAAATCTACTTTATTCCTTTTAAACAGCTTAAAAAAGAAACCCCCGTTCTTCCGTTAACTGCAGCAGTAACTATTTCTCAACGGCTTTTAAAAAGAAAAAATTATCATAAAGGGACACATAATTCTCTTCCCCCTGCTTATCTACCTTAGCTGTAATAAGAAACAACCCCATAATCATTCTCCATTAGTTTTTCTTTCGGAATGTATAAAAACAAAAAAATATAATTATATGTTGACAGTACTTGGAGCGATTATTATTTTCCGCACGCTGTCGATTAACTTGATTAATTAAAATAAACAGTAAGCGTTGATTATTGCAGAATATATGCGAAGAGAAATATGGAAGAAAGAAGAAATTAACATTAGTTCGGAAAACAATTACATAATAAACGATGTGTTCCAGTTATACTCGTTAATAGTTAGCTCCGATAAAAAACTTTGATGCTACGTAACTGTTGATTACTTGTGAAATTGTATATAGAAGTGTGTATATTCTCCATCGTTCATAAAACCGGTTTAGCTATCGCGAAAATTTACTAAATTAGCATAAAACGCGGTGTGTTCAAACTACTAACGTTCATTCCTTAAGTGGTATAAAGAGTATCGTATAATTGAAAAATATCTAATCAATTACATTCGTCGTATGATACATACTTATGTTACACATACTCTCGACTTTAATTCAAAGTAAAGTGAGTGACGCAGCTTAAAGTTTTCTTTTAATTTTGTGTACCCTTTTACAACTGTTCAACAGAAGGAAAAAATCTAAAGAGTGTGGAAAATTCCTTATTCGAATAAAGTGTGAGGGTATGACTAATACATAATCTTAAACTTTGCTGACTGTGTAATTACCATCTACATGTAAGAAAGAAGTGTTCTCTCTATAAATACGAATGCAGCATATATACATTCATACTTAAAATAATTGCTAACACTATCTGGCAAAGAGAGCAAATTAGTATCAATTATCGTCGAGTCGAGAATAATTGAAAACTAACTCGTGATGCGAGATTGAGAGCAGATAGGGTGAAACGAGAATGACCACAAAATGAGAAGTAAAAAATAAGGTGTAATGGAAGAAAAGAGAGGAAGGGCGAGGAAACTTGTTATAACTTTAACTGTGTGGCCAAGTGTTTATATGAGCTTGCTGTTGCTGCTGAGTTTTGCGGCTAGCGAAGAATGTAACAAAGCAATGCAAGACGAGCCCCTAAAATTTTTAACGGAAACTAATAGAAATAAATGTTAAAAGTATTTTCTTAAAATTTTTGCCGTTTTAAAGGGCTTTTAAAAACTTGTTTATAAAAAATTATTTTTGCAAAAAGTAAATTCAATTATTCGCAAAATATAAAACAATAATAAACCATTTTTACAATTATCTTTATGTTTCTGTTGTCTACTGTTCCTTTGCGGTATTCTCATTCAATTTTCGGAATTTGTTTTACATATCAAAATGTTACAGCAACATTTACGTAATAATTTGTTTATCTTTTATACAATCGTCTTCATTTTATTTCTTGAACTAATTTCTTGTTTTATCGTTTCCATCTTGTTATTCTCCGCGTTCTTTTACCTATTATTTGAACTTTTTCAAATTTATTTTTTGAATATTTCTAATAGTTTGCTCAACAACATAAAATTTAGCTTTTACAGTACGTTAATTATAATAATTACATGTCTATAATTATTTTCATTTGAAAAAGAAATATGTTTGGAAATAATTTTTGTAATATTAATTATTTTACACTAGAAATAATTTTAAATCTATATTTAATACGTTTAAAATTTCGAGATACTCTGAAATTTGATGCTCCTGCAACATAATAACTTGGACAAGAGTGAAAAGAAGATAAATAATCGATAGGAACAATAACACAAGCGAGAGGCAAGAGACAAGAGAAAGGGAGAAGCCCGAAGAAGGGAAGAAAGAGAGACGAAGACACATAGCACAGGAGGAACAGATGGTACTACCTGACCTGTTCTTTCGTAAGCGTCAGCTTATAGTTTTCGGTATGCCTCCATGCTAGATCTAGTAGATACCGAAAAAAGGAAGGACCAACACTAACCTTCAGCGAGCGTGACCAGAAACCGGTTTTCACCTTTTTCTCTCTTTCTGCCATCTTCTTGCGGATGGAAAATACGTGCGTGCGACTCGACGACGGACCCTTTTTCTCTTTATATTGAGGGAAGCCTTTTAAAAACACGGGGCTTCGTAAAAATGTAGGAAAGACTCGGCAGTGGGTTAACGTCTACAGCATTATGTAAATGAAATGCCACCTTTAAAAACCTATAAATATGATAATCCCAGTGCCGTGCACTTTTCCCTTTTTCTCCCATTGCTAGCAATCTTCGCGCGTCACGTTGCAATTTGCCTTATGATTATTTTTAACACAGAAAGAACGACATGTGGATGTAACTTTGATTCACAGAGAGGGATCTTTTGTTATGCAACGCGTTAGTTTAGGTTAGGCCAGCCGTGAAGGGTTTGCACTCTAAAAAATAGAGTGTATCGAATTTATACATTCAGTCCGTGTGCTGAAAAAATGTAAATGGGTCCTTTAACCGTGAGAAAAAAATGAACGCATTCCCTTTCCCATTAGTCAAAACTGTTGAATCACTTTTTAATTTCACCATCAGTACAATAATAAAATAGTAATCTAAAAAATAGAATTTACTCTCAATTGTTATATTTTTTTAGATTTAAATGTCTAAAAACCTTTTTACCCCTGCGATAGTTTTTGTAAATACAAGCAAGAGATTGTCAATTTAACTAAAAGCATTTGAGAACTTTTTTCGCGTGATTTTTTCGCAGTACTCATAGAAAGTGGCTCATCGACCATTACATTTGAAATATGCAATGGTAAATGAAGAATAATGTCAAAGCTGACACATTTTCGTAACCGCCGTCAGAGGTTGTACATGCACGGTCTAAAAGCCTTTTATAAAAAGAAAAACGTCGTGAAACGCGAAAAGTCTTTGCCTCGTTAACGAAGTCGCTACTTTCAATTTTCTTTTAATGTACTTCCATTTACCGTCGCTCGTGCAGGCAAGCCAAAATTTATGACAAATCAATATTTGAACAATGAGGAGTAATTTTGAGTTTCAAAGAAGAAAGAAAGTTTAGTAGGGACATTAATGTCAAACGTTGAAACGCAAATTAAAACTTCCACAAAGATTTTTTTTCATTACCGTCGTAATAAAATTTGCTGAATGGCGTCTACACTTTTAGAACGTTAATAAAAGTTCTAGAATAGCGGCGAGCACAAGTTGGACGGGTAATTGTATTTTAAAACTGAAAGTAGTACATCCAATGTATTAGACAATTTCTAATGCGATGCATTAGTGGCAAGTTAAAATTAAATTTGTAACGTCAATGGTCGATTTTCGAGAAGTAGATTTATTTGTGAACACGTACCGCACTGTTTTCCTAGATCTCTCTTTTTTAACGTCATTAAAACGAACGCTTGGATAGTTGTGGAGCAAGTCGTAACCGAAGCCGCGGAAGTTTCGACATGCGTAATTTAATTAAGCCTAGTACGGCAAAACGTATAGGTAGACGAACGCGAACGTGCATGTAGATAAGCTTAAACTCCAACAGCGAGTGAATTTTCGAATAGGCAGTGAGCTTCGGCTCACAAGGAATACTAGGTAATTACTTTTATTGCAACATATCACTGTATATTGTATGAAGCCGAATTGAAACTTTTTTCTTACTATATCTATTATTCTAATCGCCTATTAACGAGCGTAATAAGTAGATAAACACAGCTTTTAAATGAAGTATAAAACTTTTTATGCAATTTTTAATCAGATGGCTTGAAAATAGTGAACCACGTTTTGTCAAATCCTGTAATCGATGAGTAACTGCATCCTTGGTGAAACGATTAGTCATTACGATTAAAGTTTAAACTCCACAGCAATTGAATGAATAATGTTTAAAAGGCTAATTCACTTAAGTACATTGAGATAAAGAGGTAGTTCAGGATTAATATTTTGAACACAAAAAAGTTAAGAATTTCTACTTAAAGTTTATCTTTTCCTTATAAAATATTTTTCAACCAATTGAATTTTACATTCTAAGCCGCATTTCTTCAATGGAAAACAATTTGCGTTTTTCTAGTGGTTTCTAAGTAAAGTAGCTCCAGAATTCCTAAGTTATTATCACAAATTATATGATTTTACTTTCAAAACGTTTGGGTTCCAGCTCGGCGGCACATTGGTTGAAATAACATATCTAGCCCAGAATGTTTTAAGAAAAGATAAAATAGTTACGAAGATGACAACACAGAAAAAAGTTGTTATTTATCGAAACTGTCTATTAGAGAATTCGAAACTTGTAAAAACCGATAAATGCTTTTTCTGCGATCTCATCGAAAGCCAATAATTCGGATGATAAAAAAACTAATTATCCTGACAATTTCATTCACCAAGTCTGCCTGCACTTACTCGTAATGTTTTAAAGCTCCAAAACTTAATAACGCTGTTGTTTCGCCGAGAAAAAAGTATGTTTCCATAATGCTTAGTAATAAAACATGATTTAACTCCTCGAACTTTGGACTTAATAAGAATTAACTATCGCAACTTTTAGAAAGTCTTACTCGAAGTACTAAAGTTTAACCGTCGTGAGATTAAACTTGCGCTGGGGTAATTTTGAATACACCTTTGTTGAATAAAATTATGTTAAACTTCATTATAAACTATCATTTAAATTTCGTCAAGAATACATTTAAATAAATTACTTAAAGTATCTAATCGAACTTTTGTTCTAAATGTAGATGCATGCTTTTAAAAAGTTTTAGAATGGAAAAAGTTGTTATACGATATTAGTTATTTATCAAAATAAAAATATATATAGAAGAAAATGTAAACTTTTTCACTAGACTCAATGGACACGTATTTAAATGGAAAAAAAGGAAACCTGAAGTATAAAAATACAATTGAGGAATAAAAATAGCGAGAAATGCTCGAAGAAAAAAGAGCCCTGAAAATGTCAGTAAAACTTCATAAAATAAATCCTAAGGTTCAAATTTAATTTTCGTGACGACCGCCCGGAAGACAAAAAAAAGCATCGAATATAAAGGGAAGCCAGAAAATATAAAACAATTTGAAACAAAAAGTGAAGGGCAACGCTTGAAGTTTACGATGGAATTATATTTTGAAAAATAATAGCTTGTTCTAAACGAATATTATAACGTTTACGTAGGTAATTTTCTTCATAATTATTTAATTATCGTTTTTTCTCGAATAATTATTCTTTAAAAGCAAACAGTAGTCTGTGAGGTTTGTTATTAGAACTGATCTCTGTTCGAGATTAAATTCCAAGTTTTATAAAAAATTTTTATGGTGAAAATCTTAATATTGAAAAAATTTTCTTTCACGACACTAAATCAATAAAAGAACCAACCAAACGATATTATTGGGAAAGCGCCACTCCATCAAGAAGTACTATAGAGGAAAACATCTTATACACTGTTATAGTTACACCATCGGTTATTAACCCTCCGCTCCGCCACGTAACGAAAAACACGAGCAGCTCCGAAAACATATAAACCGCTTTTCCAGCGTTCTCTCTTTCTCCCTCTCTCTAACGCGTATACATGCATACACACACTGTAACACATACTACTCACGCACACTCACACACACTCGCGCGTATACACGTACACACACACACACACACCCTACATATAACCTTTTGGAATTTTCCATCCTCTCTTTGTCTCTCTCTGTTGCATCGAGAATCGACGAAGAGGAGCAGGGAGGGAGGTTCAAGCCTCTGCCGTAAGATGGCGGCACGTATCGGCACTGCCTGCCGCCTGCGAAAAGCGGCAGCTCCGATCGTGCGGCACGCGGAAAACACGTTTTCCCAGCTCCGCGGACGCTCTCCGCTCTAACCTCACTCCCGGCACATCTGTGCATCTCCCTTGCATTCGCCAGGGAGAAGGAAAGCCTACGTAGCATGCGTTGAAAAGAGTGCAGCGACTTACCGGCGCGGCGAGACGGTCGGTGAGAACGAAATCCAGCTTAACGCGATTTTCCACTGTGCATGTGCCGAAGAAACAAAACAAGACACTTCCCGGCCCTCGCTCACTGCGGAGCTTGCCGCTCGCTACACGCGCCGAGTCTCCGTCGGCCCGGCGCGCACCACAATTGTTTTACTTCACTTGCAACTTGTCACGAGTAACGAAAAAAAACACAGTTTGGCCCCGGCCGCTCGGCGGCTGGAAGCTGATCAGCGTACATGCACCGTCAATAGGCACCGATCGCATGCACTCGGCCGCCGGGATGCACCAAAATCGCTGGACCGCGGCGACTCTCTGTACGTACGCGCCGGTACGTAAGGGGCTGACGCGGACACCGGAGGTTGACTTCTCTCCTCTGTCTCTCTCACTTCTCGGCGAACGGACAACACGGAGGCGCGCGCGCTGCTCTTTCACCGACAGTGGAATGCGAAACGCGCACTAGCGGCGCTCGACGCGGAATGAACGAGGCATGGCCGCCGCGGCTCGGTAGCGGTGGTGGGGGGCGGCAGCGCGCGCTCCCCCGCCGGTGGGGGGAGAGTCGTGCCGTCGCGCGCGCGGAGTACAGCGCGGAGAGGAGGAGAGCGCCGCCCGGGGTGGGGAGAGGAACTAATGGGGGACGATGGGGGCGGGAGAGTCGCCGAGAGCAGGGCCGAGAGAGACCGGGGCTCCGGCCCAAGCGCGCACTCTGTGTACCTATCCGAGTGCTGTCGAGAGCAGAGGGCCGATTTCCAGTCCGAGCGTCTTCCTTCGCGCCCTCGTAAATACCTGCCTGCCTTTCGGCTGTACGGGTGACGATGTCGTTTTCTCATCTGCGGAGGAGGCACCGACCCCAAGCTGACACTTGTAGATTTTTTCAGCGACCGGGCTTGCGAAATTGGAGCTCAAATTTCCGAACTTTCGCAATGCGCCGGCGATTGTGATTGCGTGAGAGATTTTAATCTGATTGTAGTAAAGCGCCTTTTTTGCTTCGGCTTTTTAATTGTGGGAGTAGAGCGAAATCCATTGCGTGCTTCACTAGAATTATGGCTGTTTTTTTTTCTTCAAACCACCTTTTTATTGCTTATAAATAAGATCGAAACGTTCAACTGTAATTACAGACCTGTACACGTCGCTGTGTAATTTATTAGTACGTAATGAAAAATGTACCTTTAATATTTTGTTTCAATAAATATAGTAATAATTATAGATTCGGAGATAATTTCCTGTCAGTCCAATCTTGTACAACGAGCCATTACATTACCTGTGTGACTGCTTTTCTTTGCAAATTAAGTTAAATTGCATGAATTAGAAAAAATCTTGACCTCCAATTTAATAATTGAGTTTTTTTACTACATTTAGCCCAAATAAATTTGTCCTAATTACTAAAAATAAAGTTATGCTAAGTATTAGAAAATAGTAAATTGGTGCATCAAAAAGATAAGTTTTTAAATTATATGAATGGACTAAGATGCATCTATACATTATTATTATATAGGTTTCTAAAAGATTATCATTGACTAAACATTTAATTTATTGTAAAAAAAGTGATAATAACTACAGTTAGCACGTTTAATTGCTTAGAAAGTCATTTCAACTAAATATGTTTGAAAAGTAATTATTAGTGGTTACATCAACAGCTATTTCTTCTGTCAATTTTCTTGAAACTCGTAATAACTATTAATTACTTATACTTTTTTCACTTATTATTTTGCGTAATTGCGTAATCATTGTATAATTGAATAGAAAAAATATCAGTGTTTTAACACTGTACAAGAAAAGTACAAAGTTTCAGTAACGTCAATGAGCGACAATATAATGAAAGGACTGTCTCAGCAAAGTCTCAAACTACAAAGTTTATTTCACTAACTTAACTATATTACAATTGAATAATGCAATTACACTTTTTAGATTTTGAAAGCCTGCACTGTAATATTGAAAAATCTTTACAATGTTCAGCATAAATTATGAATTTATCAGGTTTTACGACATGAACTGTCGAAAAAACGTTATCTACCTTCATATCGTGCTCATAAATTTTCATTTACAAAAATTTCAAACTTTGTATGAAAAAAAAATGAAGAACGACTGTAATAAAAAAATCAATAATGAGGACCTTGTTAACCTTGACTTTAAAATGTAAAACTTATTCAAACTATTTTATTTCGAAACTAAAAAAATACGTATTCTGAAAAAGATTGAGAGAAAGTAATCTTTACGCGGAGTAAATATAAATAGAAAAATAACGAGACTAACAAAGCGACTGTTGTCGAAGTATGTATAAAAGGGAAAAATAAACAAAGCCTAAGAAGTTACGGTATTGGCTTATCTAGAAAAAGATAGCGCATTATTCAAGGGTTGTTGAGAGATAGACACCCGAGATTGATTAAAGAGAGAACAGTTTATCAACTCTCTCTTTTCTCTGCCTTTTCCCAAGAAACAACGAAAATGAGTCTTTGACATCTAGAAAGTACACCGAGGAGATCCAATTTTCATATACAGTTATAATAGCTTCAAGGATGAAAAAGGAAACACATTTTCACGAGACATGTACTTTCGAGAGAAAAGAGTTCGGAAGGTTAAGTGACGTCAAATAAGGCACTCGTATCGCTTGTAAAACAACTTTTAAACAGTGCAGCAGTAAAAACTAATTAATTCGCTGTAATAATACGATTGAATAAGAATTTTTAAATAAATGTTTTTCTAATTAGCTTGAAAATATTATAACACGGATATGTTACAGTGCACATTAAAAAGAATTATGAGTCTTGTTTCGAATACGTAGTTACAAAATAAAATACAGTAATTAAAATTGAAGTAGTCATTTTAATTAGACGGTACATTTAATGAAAAGAATTATTTTTGTTTTCATAACTAGTTTGGAGGAGAAAACAAATTGCTGGAAATAGATTATTATTGCAGTACGTAATAAAATTTTTAATTAAATTAACAATAGGGTTCGTTTTATTATGACTATGATTAATTTTGTACTGAGAATACAATACTGTCTTTAAATACAAAATATGAATCATTATGACGCTACGCTTGTCATATATACAATTACAACAAATAACTGGTACTTTATTAAAACGAAGTGATTGTAGTGAAATTTTCAATGTACGGATAGTACAATAATATTCTTGACATAAAGATATTGGAATTTTCAGATAGAAAATAAATTGCATAATTTCACAATGCCCGCGGTAAATTGTAAATTGGATTCTGACCAAACAAAGAATTATTGATTAGTAAATATTTGTTAACGAAGTAAAGTCAAAGAGAGTATTTTATCTGAATTTTATAAGAAAAAATACCTTCTCTTTTTTACCTGTAATTATTGACGGTGTATCTCCTCATATATTACAAAATACTGAAATTGCAACATTAAAATAAATTCGTGCTTGGGAATTCCCGAAATTCAAGACTTGCGGCAATGAAAAGGCAACTTTTGAGGGCGAAAAGACGTTCCGCCCATCGTGCCCCTTGTAAAGTACTGCAGCAGAGAATTTTACAGCTTGACCTGCAGCTTGGAGATGATGGACACGTCGTCGATCACGACTGGTTTACGAGCTGACCTGAGCGCGTCCACACCCCCGCGCCGTCCACACTTTGTTTACGCCGCGTTTAAAGCCGGCAATCATCTCCTACTGTCCAGCGTCCCGTAACTCCGGCGAAAAAAGCGAAAACCGCCCCGAAGACGCGGCCGGGGAGCAGGGACCATTCTCGCGGTGCATATTCGCCGCTTCTGTACCCTTAGGAAAATAAACTACTTGAAAAACTATTTACAAAACTAAAGTACTGATGAATCACTGATAAACCACTGATGGCTCACTTAATTCCAATAATAAATTGGCAACTACTAGTTAACTACTGTCTAGTAACTATAGGGGAACTACTCTCTAAATCCCATTCAGTGAAATTTTCACGAATTTAAACAGTGACTGTTCTTTGCACTGAAAAAATAGTGAAATTTTCACTGTTTTAAACAGTGACTGTTGTTTCACTGAAAAACTAGTGAAATGTTCACTGGTTGACACAGTGATGCGAAAAGCACAGCCTTTCTTTCCGCGAAAACCCAGGACGACACATGGATTCTGTGCAACAAATTAGTAATTTGTCTGTAGCTGAACTGATAAATTACTTATCAGATAAAATCAGCGACCCAAGGGC
>JAXIUT010000048.1:7870656-7917504 GCA_035586675.1 Eurytoma californica
TCACTGTTTGTACTAGTGGACGACTTCACTAATCTATTCAGTGAATATTCACTTTAAGACAGTGACCTGATCCTCACCAATGGAAATAGTGAATATTCACTGAAAAACAGTGACCGTTCACTGAATGGAATTTAGAGAGTACAAGTAAACTATTTAGGAATACTTGAAAATGTAGTCAATAGTTGGTCAGTAGTTGCCAATTTACTACCGGAATCAAGTAGTGCATCATTAGTTTTTAGTAGTTTTTAGTAATGTTGCAGTAGTTCGAGTCCAGTAGTTTATTTTCGTAAGGGATAGCCGCATTCGAAAACAATTACGCAAAGCCGTAAAGTAAATCAAACGAGCCTTAACAAGGAGAATTAAGCGCGAAAATAATCGCGGCGCAGAATTTCTCAGGAGAATTCCATGCGAAGGTGTACTTCCGACACGGGTGTGTGCGATACGTCGGGCTGCTCCATTTTGAGAGAAAGCGAGCCTTTAAAGGGAAATAGCGCATACTTTTGAAGTACTCTGTAGAAGGTAGGCTGCAGGTACACGTAGGAGATCGGAAGGGGCGGGGTGTCTTATCGAGCGGCCGAGACACAAGCCCTGCAAGGAAGAGCTCAGACGGAACCGAATAGCGCACTCACACGGGCGCGGACTCGGGCGCGTAAACATCGTTCGGATCAAATGTACACGAACAAAGCGCCGGCACACACAGTATCACAATTACCCGGCCGGTGCGTGTACAGTTGCGTAACCGGCCCCCGTAAGTGTGAGCGACTGCGCGGGAATGCGCGAGTGCATACGTGTACACGCACACGAGGAGGCCGAAAGATAATGGGAAAGTCGGAGCGGAGGAGAGAGGAAAGAGAATAGGAGGAAGAGGCGAACGGCGGGAGGGGGGAGGGCTCCGGGAGAAGAAAAGCGAGGGGGGATAGCGGCGCGTTATTACGTTTCTATGGAGATATCGCGCAGGGGCTTTAATTTCAGAAGTATTCAAATTTATTTAAATCCAATTTCCTCTAGAGCTCCATATTAAATCCGTTGTGTAGTTTCGGCATGTTCTCGGCTGCGCGCCGCGGCGGGGATCGTCCGTCTTCGTCCGCGATCTCCGCGCGGAAGAGGCCCCCCTCTCTCTCTCTCTTTCTGTTTTTATACCTTTCCCTTTTTTGTCCCTCTACTCCTTCGCGGAGTTTATCAAATTTCCATTTAATACATGTCGCGAGCAGCTGTAGAGTTCGCTCGAGCGTTTTACCTTGTCCATCTAGCTGGCCGGCCCTTTTTGTTTTTCCTTTGTTTTTCTGGTTTTCTTTGTATCGGGCTTGCTCCGTACCAAAAAGCGCGCGTGCACAAGAGACGAGGGAGGGAATCGTACAATGCAATATTATTGTACGGGTCTCGGTTGAATAGACTCAAAGTTACGCCTTACTTTATACATTGTTTTATGCCTTTCAATTTGAGAAGAGAGTAATCAAATGGTTATATCATGTCGAATAATACGACGAATAAATACAATGTCCTGTAATGAAGATAAGCTTTCTTAAACTAAGAACTTAAAAATTGATTTAAAGTAAGTATCAAGAAAATGGAAGATACCTAGAAATATGATTAATACCAGGCAGTTAATCCTCTCTGAAGATAGAGACTAAAAGGGAAGCCAACTATTCTTGATCTGATTGGTTCTGACGTCATCACGTGATTAGTAGTCTATCTAACCGGACACCAAGATAAGGCAATATATGCAGAGCATGAGATAAAAGAGAATAACTTACTTCTAAAATGGATTGAAGTTTAGTTAAAAGTTATTTCGAATTGATTAATCACTACGTTTTATTAATATTGTATACAATAATACAAGGATTCTGTTCTTGGATACTTTAGTCACGTCAGTAATGTTTAAAAGTAAAGTTGTACTTGTAGACCACCAGCGAAAACTTTATAGTTGTTTTTAGTTATTTTAACAGCAAAATTTTCTTCTGCAGTAGTATTGGGTAAACTACATTATTGAGTAAAACATCGTAATTTAAAACATCCTTATTTATTTATGCCCAAAGAAAACGAGGAATAAAATAAAAGAGCTGAGAAAGGTAGAAAAGATAAGAGTACCTTTTTAAAGTGAAATAAACCGAAATGCAAATGGCGGGTCGCCGGTGAAGCGAGTCGATCAAAAAGCTAAGCGGAATACATTAAAGCCGGCGAGAAAAGTTTTTGGAACGCAATTTGCGCGCTTTTATTACGTGTCCGTAGACATCGAGCGAATGCGAGAGGCAGAATAGCTCGCGGAGAATTCGTGCTTCCGTGTTTATCGTGGAATCAAAAGCTGATTTGGCGATCGGAGAATAGGAGAGGGTGGGACGTCAGCGGGGAAGGAGGCAGAATGCGTTCAATGCAGTTTGCACGTAGATACGCGTTTGCACGAGGACTATTCTGCCCATTCTCTCTCTCTCTCTCCCTCTCTCTCGGGCCAACCAGCCTTTATCAGTGTGAGATCGGTATTGATTTTTCGAAAAGTGGGTTAACGCTCGTAAATTTTTCATACACCTACGCCGCAGCATAAACATGCTTAGGCGTTATGTTTAGCAATAGAGTTCCCATTGTGCCCGGGTTTTATTGCCATTAGCTTTCATGGAATTAAACTTTATCCCTTGGAAAATTAGCTCGGAGAAAACTTTGTAATTAGTCGGGTCTAATTGAAATTTTTACCGCCGCCGCGATTGAGAATTCGTTTTTCTTCGTCATGATAAAAGAAGAGCAAATGTAACTATCCGAGTTTGTTTCTTGATGTTTCCGCGGTAGGTAGTGCGAGCGCCGGCTGAAATTTAATAAAAGTTTAAAGTTATAAATTTTCATTTCTCGTATATTTAACTAGATATTAAAAGTTTCATGTAGACTATAATGCTCTATCGAAAAAGCTCTGGAGATTCCAATTTTAAAAATCCTTTTGCGCAAAAGTTTTTCCACGAAAAAAACGGCAAAATGGAGAGACTTGAGTCTGAAAATTGACAGAGTTATGAAACAATTTCGACTCGGGCAAAATTGTTTACTGCGCTACTTTTTTTCCATTTTTTATGAAAAAGAAAACTTATGGCGGGCTGCCGTGCATCTTGAGGAACTCAGCGAAATAAAAACAAATTGAAAATTTAGCGAGCTCGCTTTCTCGCTCTGCGCAAGAAACGAAATGATTTCACCAGCTCATCATGCATAATTCACTTGTCGAGTTGGCGGTACAAGTAAGTGAGCTGCTTTGTTACGCAAAAAGAGTTGCGCCGCGAGGTGTCAACGGACTGTTCGATCAGCGCTGAAGCGACTGGCTCGGGACCCGATGAATGAACTTATTCGCGCGTGTACCGGCATAAAACTGTGCGCACCGAAAATACCCGTCGATTTTTTACTTTTACTCGCAATTGGGACTTGCTGGCTTCACTTTCTGGGAGCATTAATTATGAAAATCGTTCGTGGCGATCGGGTGAAATTGTTCGGCTATCTCCATAACATTTATCATTAGTTAATGACTTCCAGTACAATATTACTTTCCGCGAAAGAGCAGCGGCCGCATTTAATATTAATGTAAATTGCGAGCCGTATAGATATCGAAGAAAAGTTGGAATATTAAAATTGATCTTTCGTGCGTTTAAATTTATACTTTTTAATATCTACAAATGGAAATTCTTGCTGCTTGTAAATAAAGTTAAAAGCTTGCTTTTCTTGGCAGCAGTTAAATAAAGTTCGGCTTCGGAAAAAAGTCGTTTAATTTTATATAAATTTTTACGATATTATACAAGGGAAAACGGATTGAAATCTCTCTTTCCGTTTAAATTGAATCCGAGGAAAACGGAGAGGGAGGAGGAGGAGGAAAAAAAACGTCAATTCGCTAGGAGTACGAATGGTGCAATGAGCAAAGAGGAAAAAGGCGAACGAGTCGAACGCACTTGTCTAGGTTGTAGGTGAAAAAGACACAAACACAGAAAAGTCGGACGGTAAACTCGAGCGGATGACGTCACCGTGGAGGAGGTGGGGGAATCAGCCATTTGATATTCCACGACGAACTTTAATTAAAATTGATTCGATAACGAGGTTATAAGCGTGTATATACACGACTTAAATTCACATTGAGCACAATTATAAAAGTTTTATATCGGCTGGATCTGCCTTTCGATATCTTTTTCCCGCCGCCGGCAACCTCGTCTCTCCCCCCGTACCGTACCATTGAGTTTCCGCGAGTGAAACACTGTACCTTTAATTAAAGCGCTACGCGGAATTGATAAGGATTTCACCGCGAATGCACCAGAACTCGCTTGTTTTTCTTAATTATGTAAAACTAACTTCGCCGGGAGTTTGTGTGGGGCTTCATCCAGTCCTCCTGGGCTCCTTAACCTTCGTCGCTTCCTCTTTTTTTTCGGCGCGCGGCCCTTCTCCCAACGAGAAGAACAACATCGACGTCGAAAAAAAATCAATGTCGAAAAACAGAGCCGTGTTGATTTTCGCGAAAAGTTAACTCAGGGCGCGCGCGCGGAGTGGAGGTACAGGTAGCCGGTATAACGTAGGTGGGAGAAAGTTTTATACTTTTAAAGGGATGAAAATACGACTTGGCTCTTAGATATATTATTGGAATCGATAACAAGTGCACTTTGGTAGTTTCGCCGAGGCGTCGGCGTATGCGTCCGTGTGGACGGCTAGATGTATGAATTCCCGATAGTCGCGAATAGAAGTTCAAATCGATAACGCGCGCGGGTTATTTAAGGAAGGAAGTGAAATACACGAAATTGCTACAATATTGAACTAAGTATTTGCCCAAGTGCAGGAGATACGAACTTTTAGAAATACTTCCAGCCCGCCCCCCTTCCCCGCGCGGCTCTCTGCTATAATGAGTTTATCTTCGATTGTGCGATGCACGAACTTACTCCTTACAAGACTCCGGGGTCCGGACGGAGCGGGACGAGAAAATAAAGAGCTATTAAGGTCACGTTTTTACAAATTTAAAAGTGCAAACGGCTTCATTCTACTTTAATGCGAACCGTCATAGCTCATTGGAGAGCTAAAAATAAATCGTGCATGCACAAACAAAGGAACTCTGATGATACTCATGATGAAATTCAATTGGAGGAGAAAAACCTTATTCGCCAGTTAAACAACGGTTAAATGCTTAAATTCTTCTCTGCGTAGTCGTCACTTGCATTTTAATATTCGTAAGACTTCATTGCATTTCTTCTTTCTTTCTACAGAGGTCATTATAAAAAATACTATTCTCGGCTAGTTAACATCGACTGCAATGTTTGATAAATTATAAGTGCACTGATAAATATTAAAAATGTTATCAAATTCATTTACAATGTATAAATTATGCACGAGTGTGATTAAGATCTAAATTTTAATAATAGCGTAGTAATATTCGAAGTAAAGGATTACGAAAATGATACCGATCGATTATTATTTCCATCACAGCAAAGAGTTAACGACCGATAAATCGTAAAAGAATTTGGTACACGAAGGAGTATGATTAATGCAACCTTCTTTTAACTTTTTTTTTCAGCTTCAATAGAAATTGCTAAACTTATCGACTGATTCATTATCGGTCTTGGGTACTAAAAATATTCGAACGATGTTTAACTAATCCTATAAACGTTTATCTTTTAGAGCGATTAAACTGGATTGTATTTAATGGTTCGATTCAAGGTTTGATCATTGTTATTTATGTTATTCATGCACGTGCGGACTTTCTCTACTACGTTATTTTAACAAATCAACGATGGAATGAAATTCGTTAAACTTATGACTATTTCAGCTTTTTATTGCACATTTTATAAACTTTCATAAAGTTCGATAAACATGCACATGTATATCTTTTTTTTAATCTAGGAAAAAATGAAAAATCCTATCTCCAATTTTATTTTCTGCTTTAATCCTTTTGCAAGATATTGAGCTTTTAATAAATGATATATCCTATAAATTGTAACAGATTACTGAAAAACTACTAGATTCATTTTCATTACCTCTCTCCAAGTAAGATAATATTGCTAACAAGGTCCCTCATTGAAGCATATACAATGAACGATGCCACATGTATAAATAAATATTTGTCACTGTTTCGAATGGAATATAGACAAATTTTTGAGTATATCAAGACAAGTGACAGCGAATCTAAAGGAGAGATAAAACAAACTTACATGTGTACAAGATAAATAATCTTAATTGGTGCGGGCATGCAGAGATTGGACGATCTTAATTGCGCCATTTGATAAAAGCCAGTGCAACTACGTTTCCTTCACAACTTCACTTACGCAGTGGTCGCGTCTACTTTTCGCCGCTTTTTCTTCCGAGCCAGCCGTTGGGACAAACTTCTTGCGCACCAATTTTTTTTGCGACCTTTTGCGTAAATTTATGCCACGAGCCGTGGACCGCTTTTTATTTTTCGACATGAAAGTGATTTTTAGGAGCAAACTGTCAATTTTTAAGCACAATACTTTCCTTTCTATGTGCATGTTAATCGACCGATCACGTTTTTCCCGACTGACGCGAATAAAAAATTTAAATTGAGGAAAAATCTGCTACTTTGCTCGTTTTATTATGTGAGAAATTATTTATGAAGCTATTTATCAGAGGCGCGTTATTGCACATAGCAATAGAAATAGGCAATCTTTCAGTGAGTGACGGAAATTACTAGAAAAATTGTCCAAGTAAAAAATTGTTCTCAATCACGATTACATTTATTTACCGATTTGTGTGCATTTGCAAAACCCGTTCACTAATAAGATAAAATTCGCAATAAATTAGTTCTAATCGCGCTGGCCTTAATTAAGTTTTATCTCGATTTAAAAGAAGAAATTAACATTGAATGGCAGTTTAATTCTTTTCATTTGAAATCGTAATTTTTTACGTCTTTGTAAGCCAATTGTTTGAATGCAATCAATAAAGATACCATTGTATTAACAATTGTTTAATTAAATACAATTTAAAAATTGCGAATGTTTAATCGTCACATTTATCTTTTCTCATTTATCTTTAAAAGCAAATACCCTGCGATCACATTACATTTATCAATTGTAAAATCACAAGTCTTCATAAATCATAATGAATTTAACATTCTGTTCGATCGGTTTAAATAAGTCACCTACAATTTTCGTAAAGTCAGTACTACCAAGTGATTTCATTTGCATGTCAAAATATCGTCAGATTACTTAGCATCACATTAGAACACCACACTTAACTCTTCATTCATTTTGGTTTTGATAAAGTTGACCTCGATTAAGACTCGCTGATATTGACGATAGAGATCGTGCGCAGAATTCGCACTTTCATAGCATCGAGAATTAAAAGAGAACCAGCGATAGATAAGATTCTATCTCAATAGATGATAGATTAAATCTAAAAATTTGATGTTTCCCTGTATTATAGTGTTACATTTGGATATTGCAATATCTCTCTTTTATTTACTTAATGTCGATAAAATAGGATTACAAAGAAATTTGTAATCGAGTGTGGACAATTTAAACGTTTTAGAAAAATACTGAACTGTTTTAAAATTTAAATTGATTCAATAGTTAATATTAATATAAACTAGCAGTTTCAGAAAGTTTATCTTTCAAAATGTGTACATAAATTAAAGCACAGAAAGATAAAGTAATGCACCGAATGAAATGTTTTAAAATTCAAATTTAATATATCTTGTATAGCATTTGTTGCATAATGAAGATAAATTCACGCTAACATATTTAATTCTTTAAAGTACTTTGGAAGACGTTTTAATGTTTAAAAGTTTTAGAGAAATCCAAGAGTGAAAAATATTTTGAAATATTCTTTCCTACTGTTGTATATCATGACTCATTGAAATGCAAATGCGTTGACAACGCAAAGCGTAAACTTTGCGCAAAAAAATGAAAAAGTTTAAAAAGGATTACTGTATTAAATAAAGTAAAACGTGAATTATTATTAAAACTGGAACATCCTTGATTGCATTAAATTTTAACCCATAATGAAACATTATGAAATCAAAGTGACTCAGGCATCAATCATCTCTTAATCCAAATATTGCACTTGAGTTTGAAAACGATGTCATTAGGCATTGCACATGTGTATCTCAGAATCCATTAGAAATATCACTCACTCGAATTTTCTAGAAACAAAATATTACGTTTGCTATAAATTGCAAATTTGTAAGGCAATATTAATACCAAAATGACAGTTATTAATGTTAATTATTATTAATGTCAATTCTTGCGTAACGCTATTATCTTTCGGTATCACCAAGAAATAATGTAAAGAGAAAAAAATTAAAAACAATAATTATTCAAGTGGATGGAACGGCGTTGAATTTAAAAGTCAAGGCCTCTGACGTAAGTCGCAGTGTAATGTTATAAATTAAGTCTACTTAAGATTAAAACGCACAGCAAAGAATTTTAGGATTAATGATCACGATACCGAACAATCAATTTATAATTCAATTTAGTTTCAACAAATGCGTCATCTCGTTAGTAAAGAAAATCTGTCCGTGCAGTTCAAGGCCAGTTAAACAATTGACGATTATAAATGCAATAATAGACAGCCGAGACGCTCTATCGAGCGTATACACTTTGTTCCACGTTAAATAAAGTTACATCGAGTTTCAATACTTTCTAACGGCGAGTGAAAAATATATTTGTAAAATTAGCACTTTTTGTATAATGGATATATAAATGTATTGGATGTCATATCAATGTGACATTCCCCGAGAATGATTAAGACACCGTAATGAATTCTAGTAGAAACTTGACACTGCGAGATCAAGAGCTGCATACGGAATACTTGAAGAGACTGTTCTGGAACTTTACCTTATATATTCTTTTGACATAGTTCGAAATTGCATGTACTTACTATCTATACAATTTCACTCAGTTCATTTTTACACCTGCTTTATAATTAAATTTTTTATTTATCGAATTTAGACTAACGGTGTTACGAATAAAATTGAGTGAATGGGCAACGATGTTTCAACCTGACGTTTTTAGTGACACCTTGATAAAAAATGTGTTCTGAATTTTTTATGCAAATTTTAATTGGCTACTTTTGTTTAAAACATTTTTAGAGTTTCTCTTTGCTTTATCTTTTTTTCTCATCGATATAAAAAATGTTTACCAACATCTACATGAATTATTTTATTTTTCCTACTTCCTCGAACACGATCAATCGCCTTTCTTTTTTATATAATCCGTTTGGAATAAAAAAAGCGTTGAAACAATTTCTATGCTAAAATCTGTTCTGAAATAGAAAAATATCCAACTCGATACAAAGATGTAGCCTCTAATTACAGTAATTTTGTTGAAAAAATAATATATTTTCGAACAAGGCTAAAGAAATACATTTTAGTGCTCTCAGAATAATCTTCCTTTAAATCATTATTCCACAGAACCAGCTAAAACTAATCAGTGAGTAAAAAATACGATTTGGTCCTCAGGGTCGTTACGTGTATAGACTGCTTACTTAAAAGTAAGAAGGTCATCTCGATTCGAAAAGGATATCCATAGAAGATTCGTATTAAAATATTCAAAATCTTCTGCTGAATAGTGATTCTTAATTTCCCTTTGATTCTGATAAAATATCTAAAACTTGGTTCAGTTGATTACAGTAATTAAATTCCTTTATTTTAAAATAGTTCAGAAAGAGTTAAGTAAGTTAACTTTCCAAAATTTCGCTTGTTTCCGACTTAAGCGTTGGTAATAAAGTTTAATTACGTGGCTTTAAAACGAGAAGGTTCATTCGCGTTGTAATAAAATCAAATAACGTTTTATACCCTATTTAAACTGAAGCACCAATAATTTTATTATTCTACGTTCTCCACATTTATTTCTCTTTTTTACAGCGAGCAACTTTAAAGGGAAGAGTTAACATTTTGTTAATTTTTTTAAAAGTGCATTTGCTTCATTGTAGAAAGTAAAACCGTATCTACTTTTTACGTCACTATCAAGAGTAAAGTGTAGTTACAGTACGATATACGTAAGGTGTAAATAAAAATTGAAAATTACTTAAAGGGAGAAAAAACTCGAGGCAGTTTAGGCGCACAAAAATGTCTTAATTAGCAGGCGAAGCACGTTCAAACTCCGTTTGGTGTTTGTAATCTCCCGAACTTGTTTAGAAAGCGTGTGTGCGAGAGAGTAGTGTGCGTGAGAGACGAGGGCCGAGCACAGGCAAGTTAGGTGGAAAGTGTTCAAGTTAAACAGGGATTACCAAAAGTCCTGGTAACTTGCAAATATTGTAATGTTGTTGCTCTAATTTTCATGCTATTTGCGCAATTTTCTGTCTAGCTTTTTCTTTGCTCTGTACAACGTAGAACTAAATTTATCATTTAAATGTTTCCTTTATACTGTGAAACAATATTGAAATGAAATGTTCGCTTCTATAAGTAAATAATCAATGCTGTTAACGTGAAAAAACATTATTAGTTTTGACAACTAACTTTTTTTATTCCAGTTTAATTTAATTAACTCGCATCCGTTCTAACCAAGCGTTATTATTATCATTATTAATTTTAATCAATCTAAAATTGTAAAGCTGCTCGACTAAAATGAAAGAAGCCATTAAACGAAATGAAAAACGTTTTTACAAATTAAACCGTACACGTACATCCGCTAACGAAATTCAAAGCTGTACTGGCAATGCAACAAAATTAATTACATCTTGTACAACTCGAATGAATTTATTGAAATGTTCGATAGCGTCGAATTTTATTAGCGCTATCGAAAAAATAAATTCCCCCCCCCCCATCGATTCGCCGACGCAGCAGTACCGCAATTTCTATAAGCAGAATTTTCAGCCTCGGCTGCGCGCGCACCGTCGCGAGCATCTCCTCGCGCGCGCACTCACCCCGCGGAGCCTTATTAATTTTCACGAGCGTGCATCCCTCACCTCCCCGCGCTCAGCACTTTTCCGTTGCGCGATTTGTGCGTGCATCGCGCGCCAGCCCCACGAGACACTTGTACATTCTGTTTTACAACTATAATAAGAGTATAGTGTACGGACGACGTAATGATAGTGCTTTGCGCGAATAGAGAGGAGAGGACTTGCGCGCGGAGGCCGAAAGGAGAGGGGGCACTTGTAGCGGCGTATATTTACGTCATTATGTCCGAATATAGGACTTCCATCTTGTACTTTCTTATTTTCCGTTATTACGATCTTTTAAAGCCCGATCCTTCCCCGTCTTTCTCCCGTTTCCCCCTTCCCTCGCTCGATGCTGTCCCCCCCTTTGCGCTCCTGCTATTTTGGATATTTAGTTAGTACTTCTTTTTGGCAGCCGTGCGAGACCTGGCTACGCACCTTGCACATTGGCGCTTTGTTTTAAAAAATTTATGTTTAAGATGTTACTAAAAGTGCTTTATTCGAAGGTAAACATTTATTCCCGCTGAGCTCACGCTTTTGTCATTAGCATTTATTTTAAACGAGGTGTAAATGTATTGGAAAGACCAATACATTTACACCTTCATTTGAATTACGGTTTTTCGTCTTCTAAGCAAGTTCATGCGTGCGACTCGATTATGCTACATGTTTGAATTCAAATACAAAGGCATTTTTAAGTGAGAGGAAACCTTGAATCTGGAACCTTCGGGTATACAATCGAAAATTTTACAGATTGCTACATACTTCCGCTAAAAAATTTCGTTAGCCAAGTAACAATTTTTATTTTTTTATCCCTTGGGACCCAGAGAGTGGTTTTTCCTTTTCCTTTTTAAACTGATTTATGTGTATTAACCTTTCCGGAACTAATAATTCTTAATAAAGAAACGAGAGATACGTAGTTCATATATTTTCTGATGAGAAAAGATTAAACTCACATAGAAGTAGATTAAATAGCGTCATCAATCAACCATTATTGCGACTCACCTGCAACAAACAAATATAATAAATTGAATCGTAATATAACATAAAAAATTGAATCGTATAATGCAATAAAATAGAGTAACAAAAAAATTGATATATTGAAATGATAGGTCAATATTGAGGAATTTAAAAATGTAAAAAAAAACACGAATTCATTGTGAGCATTTCTGCAGTAGTTCTTGAAGAGTAAAGTAACACAGACATCTATTTAGCACATATGCCAGTACATAATCTTTTTTAAATATAATTAGCATTTTCACGCTCTTCTGCATACTAATTTTCCTTGATGCACTATGTTGCATTCATCGTAATAGAGATTGATGGAGATTATATAAACGAATGAACATCGCTTATTTACTTATCGCAGAAAAATAGAAACGAATGTGTACATGACTGAATAGGAATTGAAAACGGAAAGAATTAGCTTAAAAAATGTGTAGCGATCTACAGTAATTACACTTTCAATAAATAAAAATGGGCTTGATTGTATTATGACTAAGATGATATTTATTATTGTAAAATGAGTCACTTTACAAAAGTTATTTATGAATTTAGTTACTCCGAAATTTTAAAATGAATTTTCAAAGTAATCGCTTTATTGCGTCTTTTAGATAACCTGCTTCGCTTGCACAGAATATTACTAAAAGTATTAAAATATCGACGAAGGTAAAGTAAATAACCGAACTGTATTAATAAAATTTTAAATATGAGATTAATATTAAAACGAAAATGATTGTTTTTTTGTTTGTAACGGTCGTTATTTTAAGCTTAAACACACGCGTTTAATTAATATTTCGAAACAATAGACCTTATACTGACAGAAATAAATTTACAAACAAAAGAAGTTTAAAAGGTACTTACAACTAGTCTAAGATTATGACGTTCACTCGTCTAAAGTACCAAATCATAATATGATTGTTTTGAGCCAGTCATTTTGCAGCACAAAGTCGAAGTAATTGAAGATAATAAACCATAATGACATTGGATCGATCAAGTTCCTTTTTATGCTCTACGCTACGATGGACATAATACTTTTTACACTATCATATTCTTTTTAATAATAAGTAGCCTTGCGAGGTAATTTTTAAAAGCAAAGGTCTATTTATCGATAATATTACAGTAATTTAATGATTCAGAATGTCTATTATCGAACTTGAAATTTTAATATTTCAGAGAATAAAACAGTGTAGGTCACCTTTACATTTATGAACCGTTATCTTACTGTCAATATAAAATAATGAAACAGTTACAGAAAATTAATTGTTCTCTTTAATGCCATAAAAAAGCCTCAAATTAGTTTATGCGATAATATATTAACTAGTACTCGCTTATAAATTCTTTAATTTCTTTGTCTTCCGCGTGACCTTTTCGAGGTCACGACAATCACATGGTGAAGTTGTAACCTACCAGCAAAAAATTTAAACCATTCACCTTGACATAAAACTAATAGTTATCCAATAGAACATCAACTGTACTTTAATGCCATCGCAGTGTCCAACCAACTTTGGAGTCCACCAATACAATCAATTAACTTGGCAAACAGACGAAATGAATAGAGAAGGCTTAAATTTAATAGGATGACTTTACCGAACTTTTCAAACGACAAATCTTGCGAAAGTCCCTGCCGCTTGCAAAACGCGAGTTTAATTAAAGAAAATTTGCTTCAAATTGATCGCTCGCGGCGCGTTCTATATTCCTCAAAGAAATTAATCAATCTCAATTTAATTAAAACTACCCCTCAGCCGTCGGCGCATTTGCATTCGCGGCGCTGCGGCGCTCGGATTGTCTATTAGAAGGCAAAAAAATCCGCGCCTGCGCCGGACAATCGTTTCTTACAAATATTATGCCTCGGCCGGTAATCGCGCGCATTTCCCCCCGGGGCTCTAATCGGCCGATCTACAAACAGATGACTGGAGCGTCGGCCTGTTTGGAAATCTTTAACGCAGCAAACGCTTCTATTCAATGATTCACATCCGCAAATACTGAAAATGCACGCGTGCCGCGGCGTCGATCGATATCCCCTTCTTACGCTCGCGCGCTTTACGTATCGCTTTGCGCGGCTTAAATACCCGCAAGGACGCGCGCAAATGTCAAGGTCGGGCCGGTCAGCAACCGACCTCGGCATCTCCGCGCGCTGTGTCCCACGCTCCTAACGCGTATTTCGCTTTTTTTTCTTTCACCGGCGAGCTCAAAATTCAGCCTCAGCCGAATCCCATTACGGGCGAATGAATATTTTAAACGGATTTCACTTATTAATACGATAGGTGAAGAGTTGAAGCGTCGCTTGAATAAATTGCTTGCGCAATGTGTCTTTTTAAATCTCGTTACTTGGAGTTTCGTTACGTGCGGCCGAGGGGAAATATCGAGCGCAGAGATGCATGTTTAACGCGTTGAGATTTTCGAGTAATAATAAATGACTGTGTGTTTTCAATGTTTAATTGTGGAGCTGATCAATAAAACAATGCTGCTTATACCCGCGCGTTTACTTAACGAGAGAAAAGGACAATACTTTTAGTGTCGCTTTTAATGTTCCAGTTAATAACACAATACATTTTTTTATTACACATTAACCGTTTGATATGAAATGATGATGAAACCATTAGTTAAAATTACTTTTTTTAGATCGTAAATGATTACCGAAATATGGTTATGATTATATACTGCAGTGAATCATCACAATTTGTATTTGACGTAAGTTTGGACATTATACATATAGGAAGTAATTAAAATAATTATTTGAAAAATTGCTGTAATATAAAAACCGTTACTTAAATCTGACAGCTTATTTCGTGTTGGCGTAAGCTAGAAGGAAATAAAAAGGTACAGTACGATTCCGAATTTGTAAGTAATTAAGTATAAAAATCTCTTATTCACAAAAGCCGCTCACAGTTTTTTTGCGCAACGGTATTTTCAAATTCGACCAAGTGCAATTAACGTTGAAAAATATTTATTGAATATTCCAAAGTAGATTTTAGATAATTTGAGCGTATATATACCGTGTGCAATTATTTCGAAGTATAATATAGGTTCAATTACATAATTCTGGCTGCGTTCCAAATCGCAGTGTCTTAACACGAGCCAATTTACTCTCTATACAAGAAGCAGTAATGATTAGACCTCGTAAATGCCGTTGAATGTTTAGTTTAATTTGGAGAATGACCTAGATTGCTTTTTAAGAATTTTCAGCTATTTATTTAGTGAAAGGGTAGACATTCAAAATCACGATCTCGTTTAATTAAATATTTTTCGCGTGCTTAAGCTATCGTTTTAAATTCGATCCCAATGAAAAATATTGTGAAACTAAAGTGAAACTGGGCTTTTTATACTTTAGCAGCGTTCGTTAACGTCTTAAACAAGTTATAAAGTAAGTAGTAGTATTCCTACGTAAAGGTCTTCTGCAGCGTTGCCAGGCCAGTGGAACTTTTTACTGATACTTTTAAATTTGGCGCCTTATAAATGAAACATCGCGAGCATCTGTTTTTGCACAATCCCTCAGTACCTTTAACGCGAGGAATCTTTTAAATCTTTCTTTCTTGCGTAGCTATATAAACACGAGTGTTGGAGCTGCACATGCATTAGCAATCTCACAGAAACTCAGGCCGAGCGGCCAGTGCTCGAGAAAATCTCCCGCTCTTTTGGCTCTCGCACACAGCCTATTTTCGGATCTGCAAGTTTCCTTTACTTATTCACGTGCTACGTAATCGCGTAACTCTTCCCCTCTCCGCCACCCCCTTCGCGCGGCCGGCTGTTTGAACAACTGATTGAATAACGATGTTGGATTCACGTTCCTCTGAATGTGTGCAAGCGATCGCGAACGGGAGAAAGCCCAGCACAAATCGAAATAATTAATGAACGAATATTCCGTAAATGGAATATGGCGCTGCCCGGGGAACTGTATTTCATTCGCGGATGTGCTTTATCAATTACGCGAAATCGTTGCGCCGCATTATGTCTTATTAGATCTCGCTTTTTTTAAAAACCTCCTGCACTCGCTTAACGACGATGGAACATTTACTCTTTCAAATCTGTTCTCGTTTAAAACATCCTCCGTAAATTGCACATGATTTATTTTATTTAGAATAGCTGTCATCTACTTTTTCTGATTACAAAAGCGGACGATCATTTTATCTGTCTTTCCGTTCCTTTAAATAAAATTCATAATTTCAACTGCCAGTTGCGAGTAATTAAATTCGCTGCGTCGGATCAATCAAGTTTCTGCTGGCGAAATCATTTTTTCGAGCTTCTTTCTTTGCTCCTCTTGCTCTCAGCCATCCTCAACAATTCAAGAGAGAAGCCAGCTCGTTAAACGCAAACACTTGATGGACCGAGGGTGATGACAACGACCTCGCCTATTTATTCTAATACGGTCTCATTAAACCGGACGATGAATTACATTAAGCAGACCTTACCATCATGAAAGCTCTGGTGAATTATTAGTATTTGCCCACATCGTGGTAAAGATATAACGGTCTCCCAAAAAGCACCGGCAAACAGCGAGCTGAAGCATATTTCATCGTTAATTCATTTTTTTTTCATCCAACGCTTATTTGTGCAAGCACTTGTGAAGTAATAACTCCCAAATGGAATTGCAAAAATCAAAAAGTCTTTTTATGACATGGAAATCAGTTTGTTTATCTAACTTAATATTGGCTTGCAGAGCTTGTGGGTTGGAGGGCTTTTTCACCAAGAGGTGTGCGTTTTTTACCTTTTGGTAAATGTTTCCTGCATGACCAATCATTGATTTATAAGAAACGGCACAAATTCATTTGTGGAAGTATGCGCTTGTAAAGTGTGCGCACTAGTTGGTGAGTTTCGCTCACTTACCAACAGATGGAAGTACCGAATAAACGTATTAGTTAGATTGAATACTTTAAATGCGTAAGTCGACTGTACCATCTGGATGGCAGGCATCTAAAATTATTATTTTATCATTTAAATGTAGAATGAAATTAGCGAGTGATTAAAAAAATTAGCAAGCAAAGCACTATACTGCTTGTTTATTGCAATCATTGTTATTCTGAAATGTAGATGACATTGTCAGAAGTTGTTGACGAACAATTGGTTGGTTAATGAACTCCAAATCTGCGGACATATATAGGTAAATGCAAACGGACCGTTGAATCATCACATTTTGTAATTAATTAGCAGCTATTGTAGGACACATTTGGTGAATCCGACTAAAGTGAATTTAATTATGTATACGTTTAAATAATTGTAAATTAGCGTCCAGCAGAAAGAAATATTTATGCGCGCGTATGCAAATAAGTTTAACTGAAACAAGAGAGCGGGTAAAAACTAGAAAATAACGAAACTTTTAAAAGAATATAATTGCAAAGGTACACGAGACACGCTTCCACGTTAACTTGTAAATTCGATAAATGTAAAGCTACACAGAGAATCGATTGTTTTTCCTTTTTCCTTACCACAAAAGTCAATCAGTACGTTCGTTGACTCAGTCGAGCAAAATGAATTCGTGTATTTTGCGTTTGTGTATTCCGTAATCATTTGGCGAACGAAGACAAGCAGATTTTCTTGTTTCGCTAAAGCCTTGAAAGCCAAATAAGCTCAAGTCAAGGTAGAATAATTTGCAATATTCTGCTCGAGAACACGTACGTGTATGCCTGAGAATTTCAAATGTGTATAGATGTTACGGCTTTGACAACAAGTGATCCGTATTTGAAATTAAAATTTTTACTCGCTGCTACTTTTGTCTCTTTAATATAAAGAGAACAAAAAGCGGTTGAGAGTGAAGCATGGAGAGGGAAAGCGCGAAAAAGAAGGAAGATTCTTTACACTTTATTTGACGCATTTATCGCGCGACTATAAATTCCGAAAATAAAACTTTAGAAACGAATTTACGACTTGTATTTTCAAACTAATACGCGCAGTTATCAAAGTTAAATAAATTTCGCTTGCTTCAATTAAAAGAACGATAAAATTATGATTTGAACATTTTTAGTTGTTACTGCGGAAATTTATATGGCTCTAAAAGTTTTACGACTCTAACGGCGTATAAAAATTTGTGAAGATATTTGAAACGATGAATTAGTAAAAAAAGAATGTGGAAAGGAAAAAAGTAGCTACCAATTTCATAAATTCATTGAGGCACTTCTAACCAAATCATTAAACGGCAAGAAATTCCGAATAATCATGATGTAGAAAGTTTAATTTTAAACTCCATGATAAGATTTGAGTATTTCGTTTTGATTAGCATAATTGGCTTTTCATTAATACATTTTTTAGCGGATGAATATGAGAATTTTTAGAGTAACCGTTACAAATTACGTCATTTTATTATAATGTATGAAATAAGTAGTACAATAAAATTAATCTAAGGCCGACTCTTTAAATAAAAAAACCTTAAGACTTTATATCAGCTTATCTTATCATATTCTTGTTTAAAGAATCAAGCTAAAATTTCACTTATCATTAGATAACTAGAATTTATATGTTTGAACGATTTTATGTAACATAAACAATCGTATATGGCATAAGAACATTCAAGCGAAAGTTTATGCATATAAATGATATTGAGCAAATGATTTATTTTAGTTCTACGCCTACGAGTGACTAATCGAAAGCGCGAAAAAAATGAGTTAAATTTCACTTCAATAAGTTTAAAAATATTGCCACTTTTAAAAGCACACCTTATCGCGTTACATAACTGGTTCGATCGATACAAGTTCTTGCAGTAATCTATACCCTGTCAATAAACACAAAAACAATTGCAGAGCGCTAAAAGGTGATTACGCGATATGGAAATTACAATGACGGTCGGTCGTCATATTCATTCCATAAGCAGCTGTCCCCCCGGATGGTACGCGTTTATTTGCATTCCTCGAACTTCAAATCTAACGACGTATCTCCCGCCGGAGAATTTCCCATCGCTCGCGCTATGCGCACTATTCACCTGGTCATCGCGAGCCGGCCGATAGCGCGGTATTCGGAAAATCCAATATTTCCCGCTGGCTCGGTGCCCGACGACAACCGGTTCGCCCACGAGGAAAAGAAGACGCGCGCGGGCCCGGACGCCGTAAACGGCCCGGGGTTTACATAGCAGCGCCACCCGCCGGAGGAGAGTAGTTTCAACGACAAAAGTTCAAACTGATTTGACGGCGGAACAAATACGCCATAAAAGCGAGAATATGAAACTTTTAACAGCCCGCCGTTGTTAAAAGTTGTAACGCGCCGCGGACGGGGGAGGAGAGGTCCTCGGTGAATGCGACCGAAGACACGGGGTGAGAGCTGCGGGCCAGGCGCTCAAGGGTGCGTTACGGGAAATGCTCGAAGGGGGGGACTTGATTAAAGCGTCAAAGAGGCGGGATATTGCCTATACAACCGGTCACGTATCAAATCTGGACCCCGATTAATGCCATTCTCGATGCAAATCGTCGAATCGAAATTTTATACGTAGATTAAACGCAATCTGGCATTGAATTAAGTTATGCTACTGTGGGACGGATGTTGTTTTTACGATCATCACCTTTTCTGAAGCTACGAAATAATACTATTTGTTTCTCTGTTTTTTTTTTTTAATTTTTTTTAAGCATATAAGATAGGGGGAAAAGGCTACATGCAAATATCTGATTATAGTGTATAAATTTCTCGTGAATTACGAATTAATAAATCAAAATTTAATTATTAACATGGACCATTCTGCGTTTAATTAAGACGTAAATTTACAATTACGCAATTCTAAGCTTAGTTCAGAAATCAGGTTATCCAAATATTGAATAAACAAATATTTTGCTATTCAGCAATCACACGCGCACAATAGAATTGCTAGATAATATTAGTTACATTATTGAATACAGACAAGTACAAGTCTTGCGCAAAAATGTTATTTAACCAAGTATCTTATCTCCAAGTGACGTACAAATAACGCATTTACAATGTATCACCCTAAGTCTCGAAAGTTGTGGATATACATTAGACGATGATAAGATGCAGTTGCATAGTAATTAAAAAAGAATCATTCGACTGAAATGACATAACGTCAGGTAAGTCGTATCTCCCTTCGGCGTTCTATCAAACTTAACCCAGATCGTGATATATTGCCAGGATAAAAAGTAAATGTAAATCTCACGGAAAAGTTGCATTTGAGTATTGCACGAACTTTAATTATCCCAATAAATTTGAGCGGCACTCGGGTATTGACACGAGAAAAAATGGCGCATACGTGCCGCATTACAAATAACCGCTTAGACACGCTCATCTATATTCCAATCTGAGCTGGTGCGCGCGAGCCGTACGAAAAGCGAGTGCAAAAAAACGGCTCGCTCGTGCGAGTCCAGGCCGGCGGATAATAGGAGCGGGAGAGAGTCAAAGTAAATGAAGCATCAAACACGTGCGCCGCTTAATTTCCATTTCGCAATTCGCGCGGGGCAATAAATTAGCCGATCCGCGTTAAAACTAATTTAGCGGGACAAAACTTTTCTCGCGCGAGCGCCGATAAAGAAACGCGTTTTCGCGGGACGCCGACCGGAAGGGGAGGAGGGAGTGCGCCGAAGGAGCACATGGCTTACGTAAGTGTATTACAGGCGGTAAAAAACGATAGAGGCATCTGCCGAACAGGGGGAAACACTTTCGCAAAGAGGCGCTGCGAACGTTTAAATGAGCGAGCGAGCTCGATATAAAGTCTTGGAGTTGCTGCTGGGATGCGCCGATGGGGGCAGGATACTTCGTAAAAATGTCAGAGTTCAATAACGCGGAGAGGTAACAATTCCAGTCATCACAAAAGCCTTTCTTACGCTTTTTTTTACTTTATTAAGTATTTCAGCCTTTTTGCAAGACTGCTGCACTATTTTGGTCATAAAATAAACTCGTAATGGTCTCGCGAACTAAAAATAACTAATTTTATTTAAAAATACTCGATCTTAATTAATTATGAAGAAAGTTATTCATGCATGTAATTTTTCCTTTTGAGAAATATAAGTGCACTTTCAACTAAAGTTTATATATTAATTTAATTGGTTAAACATCTGCATGGAAGTTTTAATGTTAATCAGTGTTTATGCACTTAAAAGCATTTGCATTGAAGTATTGAATGTGTTTTAATTAAGCGACTTTCACAGTTTAATTTTATCCAGGACACATGTTACAAAACCAAGTAAAGTTTAAATTGAGCAACCTATTTTCATTAGCGTTGGCTTATTACAAATGCAAGTTCAAAGAATTTCTTGTTTACCAGCATAATTGCAAGGACATTTCTAATAATGACTTTTATTTATAATACGATTAAAATGTATCGTCGGATGAAAATTTTATTTTTCAAAACATGCTAAAATTGAAATTTTAAATGTGCTTATATAGTAGGTACTGCTTTAAATAACTGCCAATCTATTTCAAAATAATATGTAAATAGTTTGGTGCAATTGTAAATTATGAGTCATAAAATAGTGAAAGTTAAGTTAGCTGCAACATTAAAAAAAGAAGAAACAAATTATTCACAACGAATAATAATCAAGCAGTAAAAGAAAATCTAAATTCGACAAGTGATTAAATCAAAGGCGCATTGAGTTTCGCGTAAAAAAGGAACAAAACTGCACTGTCAAACAAGTACAAGTAATTCTATTTTTGTTACAGCATCGAGAATATGTCGTGTTCGGCTGAAACGCAACTGCATGTTTATAATGAATCCTTGATGAGTAAGCACTTAAAGCCCAATTCGTAAAGAGTACACGTGAGTAAAACATTAATTTCCCTGAAATTAGGCATAGAGCGTGTTCCTATTGTAGCTCGGCGAGAAGAGAGGGAGGGAAAAAATAGAAGCGAGCAAAATCGGGGCTCATTGAATGGAGTTCGGCCGCATCGATTTTCCGATGAAAGGAAATGATGTAACGGTAATTAAGTTTCAAGATAAAACTCTAGCAGGAGCCGAAACTGGGTCGTGAAAACTGTGCGCACGTGAATCAAACTTGGACAGGGGATTTGCCGTTGCGGCGCTGCCTTTCCCGTGCTTATCGCGACGGGTGCAGGGAGAACGGGGTGGGAGGCACAGCTCGGCATAAATGTCGTTTTCGACTTGTCTGATGACCTCGTTAAACGAGCTAATGCTCGAGTCGGAAAGAGTTATTAGTTGTTTTATTTTTTAAACGATGCATCTTCGGCTGATGTGCGTTGCAGAGGACTTCGGAACCCGAGATCCGCTGGAATTATTTTCTGTCAGTCTCTTCTTTCTGCGCGAGAATGTTGCTTCTTAATAATTGTGTTTCGTCGTAATGCATTACGAGGCAAAAAGCTGATATTTTATAAAAATGTGTCCAATTAAAATTTACTTGTGTATTCACGTTTCACTGTGTCGGTTTTTGTGTACATATAACATTCATTTTAAATGTTTTAATTTACGTACAAAGATCAATTTTTTTTAAAATGGCAGTGTTCTCATATTTTTACCGTAGCCGTGAGCGTGTGAACAATGTGCACGATCAATTTTTAAATTAAATTATATACGTGTGAAAATATAAAATTGAATATAACACATTGTTTGTATAAAGATGCCAAATAAATTACGTAAATATTGTGTTCTTGCCTCGTTAAATATCGAATTTAATGAAAAAGCATAGTTATATTAATCAATACTTTTTATTGAAAATATCAAAGATAAAATATTTACATAAAAGTTTGTATTTTATATATTTAATCTACATATAAATTAAAGATTGAAAAAAAAGTTGAGTAATAACACGCTTGCATTATTTCAGGAACGAACGACGTACAATAGCATTTTTTCCAACTTCGTCCGGATTATAAAATGAGAAAATGTATTTATTCTACACGACCTGGAAACCCATACTTTAACGTACGGCACGTGATTGCGAGAAAGAATAATGAGAAAATGTCATTCATATGTCACACAACACGTGGAAAAGAAGTAAAATAAAAAAATTCATGTTGTTTGCAGTTACATTATTGTGTTGTTTGTAGATTATGGAAAATCGCGCCATACTCACGCCATTGCAAAATGAACTTTAACATATTATACAATGTACATTACGTTTTTTTAATTATGCAATTTATTCACTCGCTATCCTAGAATAATTATAAATATGTTATTGTACTTGTGTAGCAAGAATGTTTTTCATTCTCAGCTGACGTGATAAGGTGTAGTTATTCATTAAGTTTAATTTTGAGTAATATTTTTTAAAAACCCGTTGAAGCTAAACTCGAAGATTGACATTAGCCAATTTCGAATTAATCATGTGATTGGCATCAATCAAAATGACATTTTACATTTTACTTTCAAAGAATCCATTCATTGAAATCTACATGTAACTGCTCGCCAACTGTATGCGAGCAAAGATTCGTCATAGCTTCAATTGACCTAAATGACTGCGTTTCCTCGACTCAATTCGATCTTGTAACTTTCTAATGGCAATCGCTCACTGCTGTACTATGTACGTACTGTAACTGAAATTTATACAAGTTCTCCTAACCTCATTAAATATAATAGTTTTTATAAGTCGCCCAAATTTTCAGAATCAGTTTAAACATTTCAAGTTGTTAAAATTCTTAACAAGTACGACCAAATTTTGCTACTACTACAACTACTTCGTTTCATGAAAGTTTTCAAATTGTAGATGACGTAAATTTTAAATAATACCTGTAGTGTTAAATCACTGAATGTGTATTAAAATTATCTTTCATTACGTGAACATTTTTTCAAGAGTTTGATTACCTCTTAGTATGATTTTAAAAATAAAACAGAAAATACTAGGTATAGGATAAGACTTTTAGTTACTTAACTTCCTTTCAAGTATTAACCATTAATCGCTCTTACGCAACTTGGAGGTCTGCTGTAGAAAACGATAGCTTAATGAAAGAAGTTTCGATTGATGTTTGAAAATGGTTTTCTATAAAATTCAATTGAAAGATTAAATTTTGAATACTTTATCAGGATTACAGAACGTGTTTTTTGAAGCAAATTAGAAAATAATCTGTGAAATTGTCTACTTTAAAGTACAGTCCATAAATTGAAAAAAAGAATAAAAATGAAACTATTTTCAATTTAAGAATGATACCACAATACTTTTTTTGTACAAATTCCGTTTTAGAGCCATTCGATATAAGAAATATAAGAAACTTGTTTCGCGGTTAAAGTACATTTAACGAAAATATGTAATAGAGCCAATGTATCGGTTTTTCATAGAAAACACGGTAAAACGGTACGGAGCATGTAGCTATTGCGTAAAAATAAAAAAAAAACAGGATTGCAAAGCGGCAGTTGCGCAATGACCCGCGCAAAACTGTACAAGCATCGGCCTTTTTGCTTACAGCCTCAAATAATGTTAACTGCAAGTTTGCATTGTGCCACCAGCGAGGCTAAGGACTTTCGGGACCGTATCGGCGCGCAATCTGAAAAGCAGAAATTCATAATAACGAATCCGTAGCCGAGCCTCACGCGGAAGTGCATCGGTAAATAAACACGGCGAGGCGGTTCGATCGGCGATAGCAGCTGTCATGCGGCAGTTCCGCGATGCTCTCCCGGAAAATGCTGGAAAATTGGTGTCGTGAACTTTGCCGTACTTTCACCGGGGACGCCGAGGCGTGCGACCCTCGCCGAAACTCCGGCGCCTCCTTCTTTCGCCCGTGGAAACGAAACTCGAGCGCTGCAGTCTCGCGTCAGGTGCGCCGATGTCCGAAGGTCAATTCGAAGAACCAACACGCCATTAAATGCTACTGCCCCTCGCGGACAGCTGCTGCAGTTTACGGGCACCAAGAATCCCGAGATAAACACGCTTATAACGCGAAGCAGCCAGTAAAACAGGAAGTCCAGTCGAGGCCCAATACCTCAGGAGCATAAAAGCGCTAAAGAACTTTTCCGTGTTTTTGACGGCAGTACATCACCCGCACCGTTCGAGAAGGGAAAAAATTTCCGGGAATTAGCGCGTCGGGAGAGGCGTTTACGACTCCGCTAAAACCCTTGCACCGTTCCGGCCGAGCTTACGCAACGGGAGCGGCCCACAAAACACGCGGGACGCGTCGCATCATCGATTACGAAGTCGATTACGTGGCGGAGGTGCGATCGGCCGCAGTTCAAGTTCACTCTTAGCACGTGCCGCGGCGCGGTGCGCGCACGCACATGCGAGCGCGGGGAGCCCCGCCGGGTGTCACGCTAACCCAGTTATTAAAATACCGCTCGCCGCGCGGGAGGAGGAGGGGGGACGGCGCCGATGCAAGCCGGCTATATTTACGTGCGCGCGACCGCATGCTGCGACGGAGCCGGCTGCTCGGGGAAATCAGGCGAATCAGGATTTCCTCGCGCGCGCACCTTTTTTTGCGTCGAGTTCCTTTTGGGATGCACCGGGCGTCGCAAGCGGTTTCGGTTTCGTTTGGCTGAAAAGGAAATCGGTTTCGGGTATGCACTTTCATTCACGTGAGCGCTGGTTTCTTACGCTGAGCATAATGGGATTAGCGAAACTACTTTTTCTAGCGAATGGATCTTCATTTGTTGTAGCAATTTTTACAATGCAGTTGTAATAATCGATCTAAAACTGTAACAGGATATAATTGTAAGATTGATAATTTCATACCTCTCGTTATATCTACTATTATTACCTTTTTTTTGTGTAGTTATTTTTTTTACAGAAAAAAACAAAAATTGTAATTGTATGCTAAGTTTTAATTGGATTGGGCTGTATACCGCAGAAATCGCACATTCGTGGTGATACCTACCTACGTACGTGGTGATACCTCTCGTTATATCTACTATTGTTACCTTTTTTTCGTGTAGCTATTTTTTTTTACCGAAAAAAACAAAAATTGTAATTGTATGCTAAGTTTTAATTGGATTGGGCTGTATACCGCATAAATCGCACATTCGTGGTGGTCGGTACATAGTAGGCGACTCTCCTTTATATACTTATGCGAAGGTTGGACATTTTTAGTGACCCAATTAATTATTATTAATGTATAATTAAAACATCGGAGGTTATTACAGATTTATCGCACGCGAAATAAAAATTGCCGACCTGATTACAGTTAATGGCAACATCGGAACACATTTTAAAAAAAATATCATCGTGCAAATTATAAATATGATGTAATAATTTATATTTAGGTCACGAGAAATTGATACTACTTTAAACTTTACAGAAATAATAAGTGTATTTTTTATTTCCCACTCTTTTTTACACCTGCGTGATGAAAAAAAAGCGCAAGCATCAAGTTATCATCGCGAGCGCCATAACCAATTAAGCAAACCTCCGGTAAATATTAAAATTCAAATCGCTCGAAGGTGTTAAAAAGAACCTTTTGAGCTCGTTTTCCGCAGCGCAACGACCGCTCGCGCATAAATACGTCAAAGGAGCCAGTAAATCGCTCGGCGCCGAGAGCAAAGAAAACGTTACGCAAGATCTGAGCCGAATAACGCGGAGGTAAGTCCGAGATGATCCACGGCGCGCTGTCGGGGAATCGTCTCGTTCCCCTGCCAACTATACACCGCGGCAACACCTGTTGTGCATTTCTCCCTTTTTACTTTCTCATCTCTTCCCCCGGAGCGAGCCAACGCCGGCCGGTCCTTCGACCACCCTCCCCTCCTCTCCGCTTCCCACTCGTGCATTTCATTTTCGAGCCCGGCGTTCGCACCGCAAGCGGTCCGACTAGTATAGTGGCACACCTGCGCTTCTGCTCCGCAGTTAGCGGACTCTCCTCTGTTACAATGTTTTGAGGGCAACAACTTGTAGTCGACATCTTCTTGGAGCTTTTGTAGGGATTTCTTCAGTGCGATCGAAATTTTTCGTATTTTGTAAGCTTTTTTGTTTTGTAGGGAAGAAACCGGTTTTCAATCAACATTTTTTATTATTCATTGACCTATCAAAATTGTTCAATATACACTTTTCATAATATTCGAATGAATTTATACTTCATTAACGAAGCTTAATTTTGAAGTAATAACTATGTTTATTTCAATATTATTTAAATAAACGTTCGCGATGAATCGCTGGAAAGAGCGTAGGAACCGAGAATTATATTTGTTTTGAAATTTATGCTAATGAAGAATGTGAATTTATATAGCTCTTCATACTGAATAATTTGCATTCAATTATCCGCTGAGTATTGTTTGATATTATAGCTAATTGCATTTTATCCTTTATTACGTGAAAGTACATAAAACAATGCCGAGTAAAAGGATATTTGATTATCTCGAATTTTATTATAATGAATAAATTTGATACATTGTATAAGTAGTTATAATAATCACTGCATGAAAACTGTATATGTGCCTAGTTTGAACTTTAATTAAGAGTGGATATTGAAGGTAATTAATAATTATATATTTGTAATTCAGGCAGCGTATAAATAATTTATGGCTCTAATTTAATTTTGCATCAGAGTCGACGCGAAGCGAAATTGTATTTGATATTTAATTAGATTTTTCCATAACTAAATTTGTACGTTAAAAATATCATTCCTCGGTAATGACATATTGTACTTTGATTAATGTCGGTCTACGTCGAAACACGCGCGTATCGCTAATTTCATTTAATTTTCTCTCATTTATACTGGATAATTGAAAATGTTTAACAATAAAAAGAAGAAAACAATCACATTGTCAATGTTATTCATTTGCCATGCCCGTTTGAAAATTATTTGTTGAAATGCAAATATTGTATTATCATCCGGGATGAATGGAATTCATGAATATTTAATTTTAGAAAAGAGGGTTCGAAGTATAATGGTGCATGAATATGCTAAGAAAAGCATTCTTTATATTAGTCATACATTTAAAAATAAGTTTATCAGCGTAATAAATCACGGTGACTCACCATTCAATATGTACATGACTTTTTTTAAAATATGTTTTGTCATTTGCGCAATAAAATTGATGGACAGCCGTGTAAAAACTTGTTATGAAATATTTTACCATATTTTCAACGCGATGATACGCAAAAAAATCTAAATTATTACTTATTCAAATGTTTGTATACCAAGATAAATGAGAAAAGCATTCTTTGCATTTCCTTTCTTCTGCGATTCGTAGCTTTAACCTCCGGTAAAAGCCATAAAATTTAAATAAGCAATCGAGATAAGCCGCGTCGATAGCAAGTGAAAAAATAGCGTTTTTTAAAGGTCTAATTAAACGAACAAGATAAATGAAAAAAAAAGTCAGTTCTGAAAGTTCTTTAAATTTTATTGCATTAAGCGAGCATAAAAGAGCTCGCAAGTTGCCCCATAAATTAAGCTCCCTATAAAAGGAAAAATCTCGTTTAATTTTAGCGATTATATCGCACGTAGCGCGGGGAATCGATCGATCGGTTTACCATATACACGCCGTAGTGCTCCCCATCTCGTAAGAAACGAGGAGCAAGAAAAGCCGCTTTAGAGTTTACTGCTCGCACAAAGGAGGGGGAGCTGGAGAGGGAGGGAGTCCACTTCCTGAGCTTTCAGCCACTTAGCGTGGCAGCAGTCACAGCGCGGGGAGAGGGAGAGATTTTTTACCAGCGGAGCTATTACTACTTGTTACATCCCTGCACGTGAAAATCGATAGCGCGCGTGCACGCTATAAACGAACCTGAAGTATTTACGCGTGTGCGTAATGCACTAACGCTAGAGTATTGTCTGCTGGCAGGCTTGTAGATAATCATCGAACGGCTGTTATTAATATTAACGAGAAATCGTTGAAAGCTTCAAACAGCACTTGTTAGCACGCTAAATGCATGTTAAAAAAATATTCGAGATGAGCGAATAAGTACTACTACCAGTTAGAAAAATAAATAGTACTATTTGTTAACTTGCTTTTTTACCATTTTAATAGTGGGTCGCGTTAAATTTGTTGAAAAAAGATACGTTTTAGGAAAAAAAACTCAAATTGTTCTATCTCGTTTAAAGGAAGTTTCCTAGAGTCAATAATGTACTACTTTAGTGTTGTTTGAACGAATAAACGATGTTTTCTTATGGAATTCTTTGACGCATGAAATTGTATGAATAACGGAAGTTTTGAATACCTAATATATCACGTCGGAAATTTCTTATCATTGGTTTTCATATGCTAACTATCAAATATTTAAATATTCAGAAGAACTTAAATTAACAATTAAACATCTTGACACGTTTAACGAAAAAAATATCGTATAAATTTATTCTTGTCATTACAAGGGTTATTAATTTTTAATACTTAATGCTCCACACAGAGCACTAATGTATTCATGTTATTTTAGGACTAGTCATAGCATAAGGATTCTTAAAAGTAAATATAGGATGGAAGTAAATATAAAAGTTCCATGCAAGGGGTCAACGGCACCATTTTCTTTATAAGAACCGAGGATCTTGTCAACTTACGGCATGTACGATCATCAATGATCATCGACTATTGATAACCTGCACATAAAAGGCTGTTGCAACCGGTTTGATTAGTTACATAGAATGTAGACATTGATAATGGTTAATCCATTAACTACCTATAAAAGCATTTACCATTTTTCACGTTTTGAACGAAATATTCTTGTTCGTGAGAAACGAAATATATATAAACATTTTTAATAATATTTGATAAAAAATGAAACATATTACGTTTATGGAATATGTTGTAGTTTCATTTACGGTTGCGTGATAAAATGCACAATAGTAATGAGGTCTCATTATGTGCGTCATGAAAAAAAACTTGCTAATCATTGTTAAATAGAGAAATTTTAATAGAAATTAACTTGTAGTGAATATAATGCTGCATCACGTTTTCCATTTACTGCACTTTTTAGAACTTGTAACTATGCCAACCACTCTGCCTGCTGTTGTACATACAGTGAAAGTTAGAATTAAGTAAAAAATCCGATACGTAAGATGTTTTTAAAGTTGTCTCAAGCCTTTTTTTGCGAACATTCTTTTTACACAACTTCTATTTACGTTTATTAAAAAAATGTATAAACAGTTTCTCCATCTCGAATAAATGCAATAAATCGTCAATCACTTTTTAACACAAGAAACAAAACGTGCTTCAATTTGTAGTGTTGAAAAGATTATTGGAATTATTATTGGAAAAAAGCGCGCTATTTTCGTACTCCATTGCACTTGGAAGATCTCATAAGATTCTTTTGAAGCGCGCGCGCATGCGCTCACGGCCTGCATCGCGATGTAAACGAAGCGGTTGATTCCTTATCAAAACTGGAGCACGAGCAAATCATCGCCGAGCGGAACCTGCGTCAAGATAGCACAAGAGCACGGCCACAGATGATTCATCTTCAAATGCCGTACGGCACGTACGCATTATCTGCAGCGTAACTCATTCACCTCAATTTCTATGTATAATTTGCATTTGAACGACAGGCGCGATGATTCTTCATTTCGCTCGCCTCTCTATCTTGTTTTCTTTAAACAGAAAATAACGGCTCAAAACATTTGCCATTGTTGTATAATTATTGTCACTGATAAAGGGGTCGTTCAAGCAATCATTGTTGCATATTACAGTAGCGTAAAGCAACGCGATGTTATTTTTAGTCGAACGGCTCCAAGGGTGTACTGCTTATTATTCATCATTCCCTTTGCGTCGCGTCAAATTAAATTTTTAAATCTTTAATTATAACGATCTTCTATTACAAATAACTGTCAAACAACGGATTTAAGAGACTTGAAAAAAAATAAAGCACTTCTTTAGCATTGAAAGTAACTTACAACCGAGGTGCCCACAAATATAATTTAAAACAGAGTATGCTGTAGTTAATATTAACAAAGGCCTATTGATTTTTGAGCTACATATACAATGCGAGTTTCATATATAATGGGAGTCAAGATATTACTCTTAGAATAACAGTCTTGAATAATTTTCATTGTTCAAGTATAAACTCCGAAAAGTTATGGAACATCATTTAAATACGTAGTGACCTACTTAATATAAATTAAACGGTTGAGTTTTCTTCTAAAAACTAAAATTATACAAAAAAGTTTTATAATGAATTCCCGAATAAAAATATTCTATTGTATCAAAAGTAAACGCGTATTTTACGTAATAAAGTTGAGTTTGACACTTATTGATACCAACTTTAAATTGTTAACATGCCGAGCTTATTAAATAATATACAATTCCACCATACACTACTCTACGCGCTATTGAAACATGCAAAACGTAATTAC
The DNA here is from genome assembly GCA_035586675.1 of Eurytoma californica. NCBI lineage: Eukaryota > Metazoa > Arthropoda > Insecta > Hymenoptera > Eurytomidae > Eurytoma > Eurytoma californica. Next base: position 7,901,548 of record JAXIUT010000048.1, read on the forward strand.
GCTGCTCTATAGCCGCAGGAATTCTTAATGATGCATACTATCACTTGCTATTAATTCTATCATATCGAGTCTTTTCAAAGAATCTCATTTCGGGGGAGGGAATAGTTATTAGTTATTACACGCCGGGACATGCGAAACTGCTAATCAGATTTGAATTATACGATTTAACTTAAATACTAAGAAGTGGCAGTGGGAATCAGGTGGTACAAGTAAATGAAAATTATTGAGCTGCAAGGAGAAAATGAAAATGCGCGAAACTCGAGCTGGATCGATAGGTATTATATAAATCAAAATGTGCAATATAGAGAAGCTTTTTGAAATTGAAGTTGTAATGAAAATGAAGTTGAATGCGGGAGTATAATTGGTTTTGTTATAAGATTGAAAGACATTTTAATGAAAGTATTTAAATGAAAGAAATTATATAAAAAATGCTATAAAAATTCCTTCGCTCAATAGGAATAAGGAAGAAAATCCATGCTCCTTTATCTCGGTGAAGAAAAGAGCAGCTTGCGCACTTGCGAGACTTCGCTGTAATAAAAGAAAACTTTTTTAATTTCAGAGCTCTGACTTCCTATTGCGATCGTTCACATCATTGCTATTCCGAATATGTTTTCTTCCAACTCTACTCTTATATTGCAAATTTCTGACCCTTAATCCTTTCTTGGTATTTTTCTCTTTTATTAGAACTTTTTTATTTATTGAACAAAAGCCCCAGAAAAAACTGGCTAAATTGAGGCTAAAAATTTGCTGAAAAATATCACGAAACCAATGGATTTTATGTTATTATGAATTATAGGGGGTTGTGAAATTCATAATTAGGGCCCTGCCTTATCGGCATCAACATTTTCTATACTATTTCAAAATCTATATCGATTTTCGAAAAAAATTCATTCATAATTTCAACGGCAAAACAGTTTGAAATATTTTAAGTTTGTATACATGTTTTTAAAATTTTTAACTGTATATTTTTCTTTTTATTTATAATTAAATTTTGAAATTGGAATACAAAAACACTTTTTCTGGAAATTAGTTTTCGATACGCCTTTGCACACGCATTCTCAAAATCAGCTGCGTAAAATCGTACTTTGCACACGTTGTATCGAAAAATGAAGTTCGATACATGAGCGAGGAGGTGATTTTAGCCTCGTGTGACCTTTTCAAGCAAACATCAAACGAGGCTAAAAATCACATTCTCGCACTTCTATCGAAATGTACTATTTCTTTTTGAAAAAATGAAAATGACGAAGCCGGTAAAACAGGTCCCTATACCACATATTTTCAGATACCCTAAAATTAATTAAAATTAAGTATAAAGAGTAAGTAATGTAATGTACCCGTTTTTTACATTTAACTCTTCTGATAAAAGGTATAAATTTTAAAAATTTAATATAAATTGTTTTAGTATTTATTGAGTGAAAATAATCGATGCATAAATAACTTGCCTTTGAACGGTTCAAATTGAGAATTTTGTATATTTTAATATTTTAACTTTACACGAGAATTAATTAAAATGTCATCCACAACAAACCCCAATAACGTTAATAAAAATATTCACCGCACATAATCAATATTGTAAAAGCAAGGGAACATTTTAGAGTAATACCTTTTTATAGGTACATATATGTTTTGTAAAATATATTTCGTAACAATAAAATGAAATGCTAAGAAAAACGACATTTTAATTGATTTATTTCAGCAAAATTTTCAAATATGTAATTAAAAGCAAATTTAATACAGTAATTTGAATTTTAAAATATCTGAAAAATATATAAAATAAACAAAATATTCAAAAAGGTCGTTAAATAAAAGAATGTTTAAAAGCCTTTTCGAGCGCGAGGCAAGTTAACAGTTAACAGCGGTTTTCATTTATGTGTCTACAGTTTCTAAACGAGAAACGCATACACGCTCATGTACCAAAGTGGGTTCAACGTACCTTATCTCGTTGTACGTCACGTCATCGTCGTTGCACATGTATAATTCGTCGTACCTTTATGAATTCGACTTTTTTGTAATAGAGACAAAAATTACCTTTTCTCCGTAACGATATGTTCTACATCAGGAAACAGAATTGAAATTTTTTACGCTCAGCTGGTAAAAAGTGTCAGCCGGATAAATGAAAAAAAAGTGTCTATCTACGCGGTTTTTAAATGCACGCTGCAATAAATAAAATTGAGTAATTGCAGAGTAAAATTTTTTTCCCCTTTTGCAAACAATTTATTCTTGAATACATGAATTTTACTTACATAGCCAAGATAAATGTAATAACTGTACTCGAAAGCTTACCTGGAACAGAAAAAAATGAGTACAAATTAGTTACAGAGAAAATATTTCAGATAATTTAAAGTGAATGTCGTGGGAAAGGTATTATTTTCGTTTAGTAGTAGTGAAATGAATTATAGCTGTCAATATAACAGTTATGAGTTGGTTATTCATTCCATGTAATCACAAACTACTAAGAGGTTTTGCAATCGCTTATGAACTTATAATTTTATAATTGTTATACAAATGAATGTTGCTAAATAATCTCTAATAATTAGTAGAATTATGTAATTAGATTTTAGCCTCTTTTGGGTATCTCTTCTTTGAAACACATGAGCTTGGATTTTAAGATGGTAAATCTAAAATATACTGGTACATGAAAAATATTACAATTAAAAAAAATCATATTGCTATTTTAATTATATCGCTATTTTTTCTGTTTATACATCATGGTAGTCAAATGTTATTAAACGTACAATGAATGACTATGTGCGCCTCTTTTAAAAGGATTGCCTTAATTTATTTCAAATCTAATGCAAATTGTTTTCAAATAGCTCATAAACCATTGATAATAGCACAATGGCAGTTATTGTGCTACAGTAGATTCAATTTACGTTTATTCAAAAGATATATTTGCATATTTATGTACACATTACGAAGGAGCACCATGCTGATTCATTAAAGTTGTTATGCATCCCTGTACGAGCAGTCGTTCAATGAAATATTCTAATATTTAACAACTGTGAAAATACTACTATATTCTGTGGCATACTATATATACTTTCAAATATTCATCTCCGATCTCATTCAACGCTTTCAAAATGCTGATTTAGTAATTGACTTGAAGTGACAAATGAGTGTTCGCCTCTGTTTGTAAAATTTCAGATTACATTACTTAAGTTTTAATACGATTAATAACTTTTGAAAATGATTGCAAATATATCCGATACGATGTCATTCAACAGTCATGTGAAATGGGTAAAGCCGATTTAAATCACGTATTTCATAAAAACAAATGAAATTGAAGATAAATAAGAAAAATGTTGCAGAAATCGAAGTAATCGACAGGAACACTGGATCTTATCATTTAACTGCAAATAATTTCATAATTGAAGTAGAAGTAGGTCTGAAAAATATCCTAATAGATGTATTTGCAGTTACATTGTTTTTTATACTCTTGGCATCGCACTCCGAGGCATGTAATGTGCGATGCTCTTTAAATTGTTTGCCGTATCTGGCATCTGCTCGTGCAGCAACTGCGGATTCGCGATTTCACTTTTTTCCTGCGTCGAAAGATACACGCAGCCTTACAATCACCATTACCGCTAATAGCCGCTTTCCGGTTATTAGAGCATCGGGTGTCGCGTAAATCGGCATTCTCGCATTTTCAATTACCCTCGAAAAATTTGCAAAGCGCGCCGGCGGTGGTCATCGGGCTCCGACGGGCCGGGCGTTGATGCGCGACAGCCGTGGAATTATCTCCGGGCGAACTGTTCAATTAATTTTTTACGCCGCCAAGTGCGCGTATAACAGCTTGTATAATTAAGGCTAATGAAATTGAATATGATAATTGCGCCTTGCAAGGATTGTTTGCACTACGTGTCCAGCTTTATTTTTAAGGACGCTCAGCGAACTGCCGAGGATTAAATTTACGGGCTATTTTCTTTTATTTTCGTTCGAAAACCAACGGATTATTATCGACTCGATGACCGCCGAAATAAAAGAAAGATTTATCGACGTTACATCACAACGCGAAAGGATTACAAATGCATGAAAATAATGTTAAAATCGATTGAATAGTCGCGCTATAGAAAAGCTTTTTTCTTGCTTCTAAATATATGCATTGTCTAATCTGCCCTTCCCATCTATATCGTACCGCTTTTAGAAGCACTCGAGCAGTAAAAGTCTGTAGATCGGAATAATTTAATCACAAGAAAAGGTTATTACAGTGACTCTATCGCACAAGAATTTAATATTCCAATTTTTCCGTTGAACGGCGTGAAGGAGCTAAGGTACGCGATGACAGCGCACAAAAAAGAAGAACGAGTCGGTCCGACATTCCTGATTGCATCTAATAATTTCCTCGGACATGCGGTCAGCGAGTAGACAGCTTTCATCTGCTTTAACGTAAACACTGTTTACAGAAACGCCAAGGCGAAGTGCGCCGGGGAAAAAGCATGCTAGAAAAACAAAAGGAGCCCGAACGAAACTGATATAAGAAGCATTATGCCCCGAGTGGACAAAGGGAGTTCAATGTCACCGAGCAGACGGAGGAGGATAATCTTCAAATGTCCGGGACACACGGAAGCGCCGAGCGAGTGCACGAAATAAATTCTGATTTTTCCCCGGTGGAATCGAAAGTTATTCCACCGACAGCTGAAACATCGTTTTGAGACAATGTATAAATTCCTTTTTAATCGACCGCTTGGTTTATTTCTTCCTCGCTGCTTCTTCGCCTGTTTTTAAAACCCTTTCCCTCTAGAAGCTCGCATATACAAGTTAATACGACACGACAGGCACAAGCACACGAACAGGCGGACAGGTCGGAGGAAGGGAGGAAGAGAGGAAGAGAGGAAGGAGAGGGAGAGAGGGAGTCGAGTTATTACCGAGTTATTCTGAAATTGATGGCCGTCGCGTAAATCATCCCGTCAAGGATTGATGTACGTGTACGTTGCTTCCCTTTTTTGCAATTCTCTTCATCTTTCTCCTTTCCCTCCTTCTCCTCCTCTCCCTCTTCCTCTCTCCTCCTTCCTCCCTCCTTCTCATTGTACTCTCTCGCACTTGCCCTCGACTTCGTTCTTTCGACCTTTTTTCATTTTCGATTCTCGCTTGTTCTCACATTCTCCGCATTTTATAGTTCTGTCTCTTTTCTTGAATGCGCATTGTTGCCCGGCTATATGCGCGCAGACCTTTTATTTCTGCGTGTAACGATGGATATTTTTTTCGCCATTTTCGCCGCGGAGCAATAAAATACAAAGTCGAGGGCAACGCACTCCTGTGCTATTATATCGATTTTAAAGTGATTTCGCAATTTCGAAGTCGAAGAATTTTCAAAAAAGCTCGGGAAATATATAAATTTTTATAGAGCACCTTTTTATTTATTTATTAACTTGAGTCTCGGCTATAACTTTGCGCTTTAATTCTTTTTGGAATGCGATATAATAAGAAATTTGAGATTGAAATTTTTGCCATAAATTAGCTTGCAATTTATTTTAATAAGTGGGTAGTTTTAAAACGAGCAGGTAATTTCCTTGAAAATATTATAGTTATTTAATATGCTTCATCAAACATCAATTTAAAGGTTCGAATTTTTATTTATAAAATAAAGCAATTTTTTTTTACATATTTTCAACAAATTAATGTTACAAGTATTTACTTTAAATAATATAGAAATAGCATTAATATTAATAATTGCCGCAGTTCTGTGAACTGAAATAATCAATACCTACACTACAGCGATAGTATATATTCCAATAAATTACTGTAAACTTTTCTCATTAAATTCTCCATACAATTAAATTGAAAATAATGATGAACAAAATTCCCCTTTTATTAAAAGGTTATCAGATAAGGTTTCATATAAAACTGTCAAGTAAATATTATTACACGAAACAATCTAAGTTAATAAAGATGACCTTTCGTTGCAGGTTGTTAAAGTTTTCCGCTGATCAATAACTCATCTTCCTATATTCGCGGTGGGGCTGGCAAGAGGGGGAGAACAAAATGTTGAGAGTCAGTGGTGTAGAGATTTTGAAAAAGATTGCGTTGTCACATAATAATAACATTTATGCGATGGCATAGCTTACACGATGGTGGCTCCGTACGAGTTAAATTGTAATTTATGCGCCCGCGCACTCGGTGTGTATGCAAAATGAATAGCAATTTATGTAATTTTAAGTGCATGAATAACCATAATTCGTGGGTGCATATTATGACGTAATGTATAAAGTGTACTATGCTCAGGCGCATGTGCGTGTGCATCTTCTCATTTCTTATTTCCTCCTCTTCGCGAGCCATAAATTGTCGGCATCAAATGGTAATTGGGAAATTTACGAAAATTCGTGGATGTTGCAAGTCATTTACTTTTATTAACAAATTTGACAGAAACAATCCGGATTGGGGGTATATTATTCCCGTTATTTATAAATTGAGAAGAGAGCATTCATCATTTACTAAATCTGACGTTTCACCAATTAATCATAAATCTTCATGAAATCGTTAAATAATTTTTTTAAATTCAATTTATGTAAATCTAAAGCAATGCAAATCCTGCGTAGTATTTATTATATTCATAAGTTATTAAGTGATTGATTATGCATGCGGGACAAAATAAAAAATTGAGGGAAGAAGAAACTTCTAACTAATTTCTAAAATTCCATATCGGCCATTGAAGAATTATTACCTTACAATAATTGTGCTAAGTTATTCGCTCGCTCGAAGTTTAAACTATAAAAATATTGTTGATTTATAAGTGCGCGTGCGGAATGATAGATTTTGATAGGACGAAAACGTAATTTAAAATGATTTCTGAATAATTTAGTGTTTCGTTTCGTAATAAATATTAATTTATTTCTGCAAACACACGTTCGATGATGAAAATTGTATTGAACAACGTGGGATGGTATGCCAATCAATAATTCAATAACGTACGAAAAGACCGCGCGTTTGCATGTGCCATTTGGAAAATTTTAATATAATATAAATGTGAAAATAATGTTTATAATAAAAAAATATATGATGAAACGTAAAATTAATTAAAAGGGATATTCACAAGCACGAAATGACGTACTTTTGAATTAAATTAAAATTCAGTTAAAACTGTATTCAAACAAACAATGGGTATAATTTTGAATAACGCGCGCTTCGGTAAATAATATTTACGCAAAACTTTGGTTTAATTTTAAAATTTGAAATAATCTTTCATTTGTAAAGCACCTCGAATGAGCACTTACTAAAATGCAATTTTATTAAGCCCGACAATTACTGTAAGGCGATGATCGTTATTAAATTGAAATGCGCAACCGCGAATGAAATTAGAAAAGCAACGGTCGCCAAAAGTCGACCGCAGTTCGTCCGTCATACCCCGGAGATTAGCGTAGACGAGAAAGCCGGAACCCCCAATAAAGTCGTCGGGTCCTCGAGAAGGAAGGCTCTCAGATAAGCGGTTCATAAAAGTGCTCGGTGAGCCGCCCCGGCGCGGCTTGTTTTTTTCCCTCCCCTCGGGGCGCTTCTTGTCGCGCCGCGCCGATAATCATTAGCCCGGACCTGCGGGGGCGAGGCATGCGCGCCGCGAAGCAACAAGTGCCTCCTCCTCCGAGCGGGAAGGCGTCCGTTTCCGGCGCTGCGGTCTACCAGTGTAACTCGCTTCCGGCATCCGACGCCGCCGCCTCCCTCCCGGCTATATCTGCGAGGAGGAATCGGCTTGAAATAGGCGTATCGACGAGGCGGCCAGCGGCGGGCGCCGGTGCTAAAGCGGCCGCATGAGACCCGCTATAATCGCGCGCACGCACTACTTTAAGCACTGAGTTAATGTGTCGCGAGCGACGGCTTATTAGCATGCCGCTGATTCTTGCCCGGAGAATTATTGTTCAATTATGTGCAGTGGGCTTTGCGAGGGCTGTGTACAAGCCGGTAATACGGCTCTAATGTATGCAGAAAATTTTAATTAAGATCAAATAAGATTGTTGTTCGCTCTTGCTGCGCTTAGCGTCGCATAATATTCTGTCATTCGCATGTAAATAATTCAGATCTTGCATGTTTTACCACGTTTTTATTTGCTTGCTTTTATAATTAGCCTATCATTAATCAAATCTTACAGCGAGACGGAAAGCATTGTTTCGACAAATAGTGCAGTAACTAACTATCATTTTAGTGAGTTTTTCTAGTATCCTCGGCCATTTGTATGCTGCCTTGATTGTCTGTATCTGTTTTCTAAACTTTACTCGTCAAAAGAACGGCTCACTAGCGCATGCAAATACCCAGCCGTTGAGGGAATTGAAGCTCATCTCTCTTCCTGTCTTCTCCCTCCTTTTTTTTTTGCTTACCCGGACGATCGAGTTTCTACTCTCTCATCTTGCGAAAGGGGGAACTTCGAAAATGATCACTTAAGACCACCCCGCAGGACGGATCTTGTTGCTCTTGTCCGATCGAGTCAGTCGTTGATTTTTTCTTCGATTAAGACATTTTCTCGTACGATCAACGTTAATTGGACTACATTTCTGGGGATAATGAATGCGTAGCCTACCTAATATTGATAAAATAATTGCACTCATTTATAATTTCTGAATATACAATGTCCATAATAACTAAAATTTGTTAAAAAAAATTTTTATTCAACTTTTTGTTAGAAGCGTTCTGTTGATTCCGAATGTAAGAAATTGTTAAAATCAATTTTTTATATTAAACATAAATATGTTGTGTGTTTAGTTATCATTCGTGACAAAAATGTAAAAGAATGTATATTTATGATAAAAAATCAAAATATCTAACTATTTTGTAACAAACTTAAGTAAACTATTACATTTTTTTAGCTTTTCTTACTTCAGAGCTGAGTGCAGGAACCACCGAAGACAATACAAGGCGAAACTAAGAGGAAGAGGGGTAAGGTCTGTGAAGCAACAGACTCGAGCGAAATCATTCTCAGTAATTGACGCATTGTTTCTAATAGCCTTTGCCGGAACGCGGCATTAATTAGAAAAAAAAAATGAGAGTGCCACGGTTTGCTCGAGCTTGTGCGCGCGCTTCCGTCTCGCCGAACGCAGGCGAAATCGCGCGTTTTTATTCCCTTTTATCCGTTAACGAGTACGACGGGTAAACGATGGGCCAGATGTAAGTCGACGGGTCTGATAAGTTGCGAAACATCGCTTCCCACAATTGCTGCGTTATGCGCGTGCGCACACACGGGAGATTTGCGTGCGAGCCTCGTCTATTTTTTTTACGTAGGCTCGGTTCATTAAACAGTTCGTTAAACTGACAGCTCCGCGAGGAATAATTTTGTATCTAATTGGCCTATATTGTTGCGTAAACCGCAACTCCACGCGCTGTAAACGTAAATACTTCTTACTTCCTTTCTATTGTTTCTAACGCGAGTCAAGCTATTTCTTGGTTTTGTTTGCTGTAATAATGGTTAATTCTTACATCTCTAAAGTCGATGCTATTCGCCTGTTCGGCAACATTTTATATATTGTTACTAGAATTACGAGGTTACTTTGTTTTATAAGCTCTTTCAGGGAAATACTTTTTAGTGGGATGAACCTGTAAACTACTAATTCAGAAAAGGTTGAAAAACGAATACTTTGTTAACAATGACTTAGTGTATTGACTTGACATTTATAAGCTCATGACATAGACAACATTTGTGCAAAATTTGAACATGATCCCCTGATTATTTTTTGAAAGTTTTAATTTATAAATATTGTTTATTTTTTTTATTTTTTAGAAGCTGTACAACAATTAATTTATTGTACCGGCAACATGAAGTTACTTAACAAGTGAAGTTGTATTTAATTGGCCTTCTCGAGAAATCGCAACTAAATTCATGTTACTGCGCGACGTTAGTAATGATTACCTTAATTTATATAAAAAGAAAATTCTACTCTACCTTTTTCTACCTTTTTTGTAAGTTTAAATTATAAAAAAATCTGCAGCTTCTACTGTGAGATAAGCTAATTTAACTGATTTTGCAATGCTACTATTTTTCAAGTAACTTCTCAGCCGAGTGCTACCGCAGACCAACATAGCGGTAGGACTCGTTAAGAACTTTGCTAATCCAGGCGCTGTTCTTAATTGAATGGTTAGACGCCCGGAGGTATCGAATCCTGGCGATGAATGCCATCGGTGCCTGCGGTAATTCGGCAGATTTTTTCTACGCTAATTTTTCGCTTTAATTTTGTTTAGCGTCAATCGAACGCTACGGAGGGAGGGCGGTAATGCAGCCAACCTCGCCAGATGGCGCCAGTCAATTGGCAAGCAAATTAGAAATAATGCACCTGCCCGCGCAATAAAAATCCATCGCGCAAATGAAATTTAAATTTGTTTCGACAGTTAGTATTGAGGACTTGCACAGCACGCGGTTATTCCCGTCCTTTCATAAGCTTAAAGCCCATTTCGCAGGGGGACGGAGCAAGGACGCGCGTCGAGCGAAGTCGAAGCAGAGATACAGAGGGAATCATTAATGGGGCACGTATCCGGGGCGCGCGGGGTACCGGGGGGGTTCTATGGTTATAGAGAGCGCGAACGATTGATTAAAGGTCCGTGGGGGCAATAATGGACTCGGATCTAATGAATCAACGAAAGTATAAATTATCCGAGGACAGGCTACGGCGCGCCGCGCTTGTAAGGGCATCAAAGAGACACGCGGGACACAAGTGCAAGGCGGAGGCATCGCGAAAAAAGGGAAGAGAGAGAGAGGAGCCCGAGAGAGACTCTACCTTTGCACTTCTGTGAGCGCGTGCTCCTCCTCTTCTTTTTCCGCGCGCGCGGGGCACAAATGAAACGACGAATCTGCCGCTTTAATTTTAGCGCTGTTTTGCAAGCGCGAGCAAAAAGCCCGCGAAATCGACCTGAAAGCGCGCGCGGAAACGTTTTCAGACGTGTAATCGCGTGGATTTGTTCTTCTTTCCCTTTACTTTTCAAAGCTAAATTAACGAGACACTTTCATCTGCGCTTCTATTTTAATTCTCGCTATTCACCGGGATAAAGTGACGTGCAGTCAGTGCGTGTTGCTTATATTTTTTTCGAGCGTTAAACTTTTATGGTAAAATGTGGAGGGAAAAAAGTTAGTTTCTAAAACTGCGAAATTCACGTCCGTTTCGCGTCGTAAACTCCTTTATCCGTGGGTAACTGTAATGCTGATATTCAGGGTCGTAGTATTTGTCGATCATCGAGTCGTTGCGGCGGCTTTTAATGAACCGGGGGCAGTCGTATACCGGGGGACTGTGTGCTGATGCTGCAGAGCCATTTCGTGCCCAAGCGATTCTCCATACCCGTCTGAACATCTGCATCCCACTACTTGTCGTTCGCCCCGCTTATTGTTACTCTTTGTGATATGAGTTGCTCGTCGAATTTCGCTTATGTGGCAGAATTGCGATATTTCGCCGTTTAATTTGCTCCTATCGTTTTTGGCCCCTCCTTTCGCATCAAATCGCGTTTTTCCGATGCGCAAACGACTTATTTGCATAAACGAGCGTTGCACAAGAGAGTGGAGCATTGATCCTTATGAATCAGATATTTTCTAATTGAATGTTTGAGTGAATTTTTTCGAGAGAAAAATCACGATGATTCCAACATGATTTTATTATGATTTCATTATTTATGAAACTACCAAAATATCACAATGGAGAATAATGAAACATTTAAATAACTACGAACTCGGCGAGTAGAATGTTTTGTGGTTAATTTAAATATTTGAGGTCAAGAACATTTGCTTTCGCATAATATTCATGCTCACTTCGACGTAAGATGTTCAATCATAAAAGCAATTTAATTAAGTTATACGATCATTGATAATAACGTAAATTGATAGTGCAGTATAATTCACATAGTATCGTAAACCGTATTTTTTAAAAATGCATGACTCATGCTTGTTGTTAAAATTGTATCTGAAGTACCGAGCAGCACAGCAGTTGAATAGGTAGGTTAAAAAGAAAATGCAGTTAAAGCTCATAAAATGTAATGGAAAGCCATATCTGTCAAGCTTGCGTATACACGTGTACACGTGTCTGACCGTTTGACTTTAATGCTCGATGTATACAGATATAAATTTTTATTACGTTTTTATTACATTTCATGATCTCGTATTAAATATTTTTAAAACGAACAAATTAAAAAGCCCTCCCTTTTTTCAATTCGTTTATCGACGCGTAATTTTCATGTAGCAAATCGTATTATGGATTGCTATTTTCGTTTGTTAAATTTTTAGCGCGACTTTGAGAGTGATAACCGGTATTGCCGGTGTTTAATTTGATTAAAAAATTATAAAGTCCAACTGCTGAGAAACTGGCACTAAAAGCTTTTAGAAGATCAAAAGTATGATAATTAAATTAAGAATAATTACCGTACATTAATATCTCAGTGTGCAAAGGAAAATCTATTTGAGGTTGCTCTATTTATATATGTATATCGCTGTTTGCGTAGTAGCTGACTTTGTGCATTAATGCAGTGAAATAAATAGTACTCATAAAAGTAATAAACCTGATTTAAGTTGATAGTGCTCTCTGTACGAGACTTTAAAAAAAACTGTCGAGAGTAAAGTGAAAATTGTTCAATTAATAGAAAAATAAAATTATAATATTAGTAAATTATTGTACCCAATCTCAGAAGAATAAATAGAAAAATAACTTGAACGAGTTTCTATTTTGTTAAACAGTTCACTCAACTTTACTCGTAGGAAATAACAAATCCTTTTCCAAAGTAAGCACCCTTTTCAAAGTTAGCCTGATTGTATTTGCGCTTACGTGAGTGCGCCAATCTCATTTTGAGAATGAATCATTTGAGAAACTCGTGTACATCATCACAAGTACCGGGGCGCAGTGTTTACTCGCCCAAGCGTCAAATGTAATTCAAGAGAAAAAAAAAATCATAACTTGGCTCTCTCGGAAAAACTTTGCCCATTACGACGTTTCAAATTTAACGAATGCCACTAATTTTACCTGATTACTTCTCTTCCGCTTTCGAGGCGCTCTTACCTCGATCCTGAAACCATACCAAGGACGTTTCTTTCTTATGCTGTATATTTTTTTTATTTCTCTCTTCTCCCGTCCGTTTTTCTATCGTAATTTTCCATCCTCCCGAGGTCCGCGAAGCTTACACCCGGAGCTTTCAATTTATAAGGGGAAATTGGATTGCGCTTTTTCAAGGCAACAACTCATCGGATATCTCTCTTTCTCCTCTTCGTTTTCTTTGTCCTTTTCCTTCCGCCCATCCCTATGGTCAAGTCCGTTCAGTCGCCGGATGTAAACTAATAAAAGTGTAAACATTCTAGATATACACGAGTAGATAGGCTGGACTCGATGATGGATCTTTTTAAATTGGATGTAAAGGAAAATGGCATGTATATGCCCATTCAGTTTTTCTCATTATATTTTTACATATAAGGTCGTGGATTTTCGTACTGTAAAAGGAGTATTTGATAAAAGGGCTTTTTAAATTTGAATAGATTGTCCTTGTAGAAAAGATATTCTTTTTTGTTACTTTTCACAGTAATTTACAAAGAGAATTCTCGCTCCAGTTTTTCAGATATATTTTCTCTTATGATCTTCTTTATTAATGCTTCTTTTGTGAGGAACATTTTCGAGAAGCTCTTTTTTTCTGTTTTACTAATAGCTTTAAAACTCATTTATGTTTTCTTTTATCTGGATTATTTATACAAAGTATAATGGGGCAATACAGTTTTTTGGACTACATAGTCGTTTTTAAAATTAATACATGACTGAAAGCATAAAATGTTCTAAAAAAAAATGGAAAAATAATAGTTTTTATTCGATTTTGAATTTTTTTAATTTAATGTTTTAGTGTGAATTAATTACGTACTAGTACGCGAAGGTTGCGATAATACATACACCCACGCTCTTTATAATTTATTACGCTCAAGATACGGGATTGATAGTACACATTCTAGATTGCGATGTAACAATACGATCATCATATCTTTTACTAAATTTAAATTTCGTTAACTATGCATGTAGAGATTGAATAGAATAATTATCGTTCCCCCAATGATGATAGTTTTATTCCTGATAAACGTCACCCATAGGAATTATTGAGTGTTCAGTTGTTAATTCAATCGATAATGAAATTATGGAATTACGTTACATTAATCCCCCTATATGTCTAGATATTGACTTTGCAAATTTAATTAACTTTAATTTCAGTTGTGCATTAATTATTACTGATTTGAAAACAGAAAATTAGTTATTTTAAACGAAGTTATTGTAAAAATAGATATTATTTTTATGATACTGGGATGTGACATTAAATAGAAACGAGGGAAAAAAAAACTTGCTTTTCTAATTCTTTCCCCTTCTCTCACTTTCTCTTCATTTCGTTCTTTTGTGCAGCTCTGCCTCCCCCAGATACTTTGTTTCAGCGCGAAATTGCAAGCCCTCAGGAGATGCTGCACACATTCCGACCTTTCGCGATGCGCAAAATTGAAAAAGCAATTTGTTCTGCGAGCGAGCGCTAAAATTGTGAAATTCGACCGAAAGCGTTTCGTTTTCGTCGTGCATGCTCGCGCATTATCCCTTCGTGCCGCTCTCCTCGTCTATTTCATACGCGTAACGATTTCTTGGCGAAATGTTGCGAAAAATTTCGCGCGTGGAAAGGGAAGCCTTTCTTAATCGTTTACCCAGTGCCCGTTCCTTGTTATTTTCACGAGTAAGAGGCGAGCGAGATGGGGCCTTCGCTTCAAGACGCATCATCGATTTTGCAAAAATTGACGAAAGATGAACAAGACTATGCGCAATGCATGAAAGGCTTCTTTGTTCGGCCATTAATGGATTTACGAAACTCCTCGAGCTTATTGATTTTTCTAAAAGTGCCTTTATTTCCACGATTAAAGTAACCTTTTTATCGTTTCGTCACACCTACTCCGTCTTTGCACGTGATCATTTGTTTGTTCTTCGTAACAACTGCAGATTTATTTTGTTTGCTGTTCGAAAAAATCCAAGTAATTTTTCAGCAATTTAACAATTTTAAAAAGGTTTTCTGCTTTGAACGAAATTCTTTTTCACTTCTTCAACTCCACTTCTGTAACCTGAAACGCAAATCAGAAGTTTCACAGGGGAAATGGCTTTGAAAACAAAATATACATAACGTGTACATCTTGAAAAATGTGTTATTTCGAAAAACGGGTTACTCTTAAAGAAATAAACAATTCAAAAATAAGAAAAGTAGATTCCATTAAAGTAAATGTTTTAAAGTTTCAGAATGGTAAATGTTCCCAATAAAACTTTTCGAATAAAGAAAAAAATCATTCAAACTGTCAGGAAAAGAAATACATGAAACTATCTCTTATTGCGTCAGATTTCTTTGTACTGTAAAGGTCATTATTTATCGTTGTAGCTGTATCTCTAAATCAAAATGAAAATTGCCTTTGAATGATAAATAATGACGTGTTTTTTTCCAGTCGAATTGGAACTTCCGACTTAGCTCAATAGAGGTTTCAATGCACGTAAAAGCTTCTCGATAAAATGTTTCAACATCAACTTATGTAATCGAAAATTAAATCTACATTAGATTAATGGAATAATTTAATATCATGAAAATTGAAAAGGAAACATTTTATTTTCCCAGTACAATCAATAATCGTAGCATAATTTAGTAGTTGTGACCATAAAGCATGATTTTCGTGTTTACGAGAGATTTCAGAAAATTCTGGAGCACTTTATTCTCCCAAGTCGTCGAAAAACTTTTCACTTCCGCGTAAGTAGTGTTTCGCGCGTTGCGTAACGCGGAACAAGCGGAACACGACAGAAATTCGGATTGCATTGTCAGTCGTAAAAAATTAAACGCGCTTAATTGAATTGTATGCATATTCTGAGTAATGTGAATCCCCGGTGGAAGAGGCTGTACTCGCAAGGAGCGCCAAAAAAAGAGGGAAGAAAAAAAGAAATGGAGCTGGAAAAGAGAGAGAGAGAGAGAGAGAGAGAGAGAGAGAGAGAGAGAGAGAGAGAGAGAGAGAGAGAGAGAGAGAGTGTGTGT
>JAXIUT010000048.1:7935182-7959495 GCA_035586675.1 Eurytoma californica
AATTTTTAGTATCTTAAATACTAAAATTTACTATTTAAATATTAAAAACCCCCATAAGTCGACTCTGTAACTCTTTTGTAGACAAGAATACTAATTATTTCTATATTTTTCTCCGTGTACTAAATTGCTTCTTGTACGTCTTTTGTCGTTTGATATTATTAATAATCTTGCCTTCAAAGAATAATAAATGCGTAAAAAATAGTTAAATCTATTGTGACGTTAGAGTCAGTTACAGCTCCAATATTTAACATTTCATCCGACACAAATCTTCACAAGTCAAAATTTGGATACACATGATGCTTCGTACAAGCAGAAGTTTTGGCAGCAGTCTCCAAGCGACCGAACGCAGGTGCGTGGCCGCATTATTTTCCCTTTCAAACTTCTCTCTCCTCTCCCGCCGTTGTCCCGTTCTCTGCACCCTAACTCTTTCTCCCATTGCCTGACTTCCTCAGCCACCCCTCTCCCTCCTCTCTCTCTCTCTCTCTCTCTTGCTCAGAGTAACGAGGCATAGTTAGTTCGCTCTTCCATAAATCAAGCCGGCAGACGCGATTTATCTTAATTCCATCTACAAGCCGGCTTGCAAGCGCCGCGCCAGTGTCGTATCTAGCACGAGCCCGGCCGATTGCTCTTTGCGCCCGCGTATTCGCGCTTTGCTACACATACGTCGGCGAGCCGGTACACGGGTACACCCTTTGCAACCCTCCCCCCGCTCAGCCCCGTTGATACCAGCTCCGACCACGCTAATCTCCCTTTATCGGATGTTTTCCCTTCTATCTCGGCCGTCCATCTCAATGCGATCTTTAACGCCCTCTCTCGTCTATATCAAGAGCCAGCTCGTGTTATCGAAACTGTCTCTCCTGCTCTATTTACTGGCTGCTTTTCCTTTTGCAAGTGTGTAAGGACTTTCAATTTTCCTTCCTCCGACTGCACTCGCTGACAAAGTTACGCTTTATGTTTCTCTTTTTTTTAATTACGTCGCGATGATGAATAACGCGGTAAAAAAGGGAAGGGTTGATAATGAAACTACGCAAATTTAAACGTCAAATATGAATGCCTCATATTTCTTTAATCAAGCGCCGTGATTCGCGAGTGATTAAAAATCATAAAAAATATTGCTCGAAATAAAAATCTCATATTATTGAATAATCAATTTTCAACTCATAACTTTTAATCAAGTTAAATTGAGAAGAGCGTTCAACTCAAATTAAAAGTTTTTTTTATTGCTCCCTTTGATTGATTGCTTTCCGAGTCGAAGGTGCATTAAGCAACGTAATTTTCACAGGAAGTAATAAGTCGGTAAATTATGTCTGAAAGCACTTTTCAAAGGGATAATTAATTGCAATGTTCAATTGATAAAGTGTATTTTGTGCGCAAGTGCAAGAACGAAATTCGGTTGAAACATTTTCAGATTCATATATTTTCCGGAATTTTTCTTTGAGCAAATCAGTTATTTACTGAGCGAATTGGGCAAAAGTAATTATTTTTGCGAATCGCGATTATTACTCCACAATTCTTAGCCGATCTCTTATACGTATTGGTAATTTATTGCTTTACTTCTGCTCGTTAAAATATTTAATGTAAAAGCACTTAGATTTATATAACACTTTGAAATATGAAAAATCGCATGAATTCCAGGCAGTAATAGCTTTATCAATATCTCCGATTCGCCCGAGACTTATAAGTGCAATACAAGTGAATATAAAAAAGGCAAATTATACCGAAGCACGTTCATTGATTTAAAACGAAATAAAATCGAAGCCACGATGAAATTCTTTATCGAAAGCGCGAATTAAGAATTCGACAGGCGATTCATTTCATCTTTGTACGATCGTCTCTCTTCCCTCTGCTTCGTTCTCTATTTTCTTTAACCCTCGCCGGCGAACGATGCACTCGGCCCTCTTATGCACTCGCGGGAGATGAGAAAAGAGATGCCGAGAGCGAGTCGCCTTTTTTCTCCCCTCCTTTTGCTCTCCTTTTTCCCTGGCCGATTGAGCCGATCATGATTCGCCGGCGTGATTTACGCTGCGATGCTTTTCACGTCTTAACAAAGATTAACCACGAGGATTAGCCTTTAAAGTTGCTGTAAATCAAATCGCCTTTTGAAGAATTCATTACGGCGATAGCTCGAGAGCCGGCCGCGCGGCTGCGTGAGAAAAGCCCCGCGTAGATCCGATTGAAGAGCGCTGCATGAATTTTGCAAATATTATTTGTTCGCTAATTGACCGTTTAGTTTTACTGCGCGCTTTGCCGGAAAATTGCGCAGGCGAGATGAGAGTATCACGCTCTGGCCGAGTGCACGAAAGGCTGCGAGCTGCTATCGATCACCGACCGCCCTTTCTAAAAGTCATTTTCACAAGGCTTTTTTCTAGTTTCCAATGACAATTTATAAACGCACGCGTCGAGATTATGTTATCGATATCAATTTAAGTACCCATACGTTGCGATAAATGATGGATCGTAATTTATCTGATGTTTATCGCTATTGTTTTCAATTAAAGCTGATAAAGTATTATTTTTAAATGTGCTTTATTGCGTAGTAATCATTAAAATGCACTTTTCATTTTCATTGCGCAATGAAAGTCACTATTTCCTTTATTATTTATTCTTTGCATTCAGGCTGCAATATATTATTTGTCTATCAAACTGCGGATTCATTAAATTATTTTTACGATATCATTTTTATTTTTAAGAACCGATTAAAATCATTTTTACTCCTCGTATCTGATGCAAACAAGATATCCTGAAATTTACATAAAAATTTCACGAACATTTTTATTCTTACATTTATTAGTAAAATAAAAAACTTAATGGATATTAACGTAGTGTCAAAAATTCATTTTAACATTTATCATCTTGGGTGAGTACAATTACGTTAGTAAATGCTTATAGTCATTAATTATTTAACTTGAGTGATCCGGTTATTAGTTATATTATTTTAGTTTGAAATTAATTTCTTTGCATATTATGCGATAAAATTTTTTCTTCGACCTCGTTTATCTAATTGAATCAATTGCTGTTCGCGTTGTTGAAAGATTTTATCTTTCAAAGATAATTAAAATTCTTACGTGTGCCACGGCGAATAAATATTTCCGTACACGAAACGAATTAAAGGCTTAAAGTTGCAATTTCATAAATTAATACAGAAATCACTGACAGCAAAATATCTCTTTAGCTTGTAATTTTTCTTACTGCAATCATTACGCAAGAGCTGTTAAGTCCGCGCTACAAGGGGTAAAAGAGAAACTCATTTCACGCAACTTCAGCCATCCAATTTACAGTATATTTACGATTCAATTCAAAAGTTTCCTTTTGTTTCCTTCAGTTTCTCCGGTTTCTTTTCTTCCCCCTGCCCCTTTTTTCCTTTTTCCATCCTTTTTTTTAAATCGCACTTTACGTTTTTCAGCTTGTTTTCTCTTCTTTTAAACCGAAGCTCCGCGTCTCCTTCCTTCGGCATCCGTCGGAGGAACGAGGATGTATAAGAAAGAAAGCGAGAAGAGAGAGAGACGCGTATAGATAAAGAGGGAAAGAAAGCCGAGGTAAGAAACGCAGAAATAAAGGGAATAAGAAAAAGGAATTCGCGAGCTGCTGCAGCAGTGATTTAACGAGAATCGTTATGGCGCAATTTATTCTAAGTTTCTCGCGAAACGATTATGGTAGCCCGTTTCGTGCCCCCTTCCTATTTCCCGTATTTTCCCCTTCTACTCTCATCCGTTTCTTCTTTTTTTTTTAACTTTCTGCCCTTCTCTTTTCTCCCTTTATATCCTCTCTCTCTCTCTTGGTGTCCACATGTTTTGCAGTTACAAGACCGAGGAGAGCGTTTATTTAATGGAAATTCAAGTTTACGGCGTATTGTCTAGACCAAGATAGGATCGCGCGCGAGATGTCGCGCGGAAAGGCAGTTGGTGAAATTTGCGTCGCGACGGGCTAACCCATTCGATTTCGCTTGATTTTCCGAGACCGGGAGCTTTGAAATTTTTTTGCTGACAGACAAAATCAACTCGCGGATCCCCGCGTGCGCGGCGAATTTTTTTTGCTGAAAGTGCAGCTAGCTAACTATTTGACGGGTTCGACGCGCCGAATTGTTTTAGGATACACGATAACTGATTTAAAAGTGCCCCCGAGTTCCAACCCTGTTTTATCGGGTTTAATATCAAACAGCTTTGCTGACACAAAAAGGAATAGAAATTTCAATTTTGTTGTAGGGATCGGCATTAAATAAATTATTGCTGTAATGTAAGTTTCAGTTATTCAAAATGTTTGAGAAATCTCATCCCGGCTGGAACATAATTTACAAAGTTTTTCACATCGAATTATATAATGTAATGGTACACTTATGCGTGATATTAATGAGAAAATCAAAAAAGGATTACAGTAATAATGACTGCAAGTACTCGCTTGTTACATCTATTTACGAATCATCCTAATGAATCTCAGCATCCATTTCTCTGTACGTAGTTATTAATATTTTCCTCGTAAATAAAATTTTATTTGTTTCATTAATATAAATTACTGGTTATTTTATAATAGAAATTAGGATAAATATTTTATGCCTATTAATTAAATTAATATCTATTTTTAACTTAATATTTTATTTCATATCCTTTATAAACTATAAACCGCCCAATGATATGTTAGACTGCATTTTTTTAAATAATCATCAGTAATAAATTTAGAAATGGAACCATTACGCTTCTGTTAGCGTAAGAAGTTAATAGAAGTCAATCATAAATAAGTATAGTAATGGATGCTCTTTATCTTCCACTCAGATAGTGAAATGTTATTTTCAGACCCACATCTAGTAAATTGTTACAATGATAAAGAAATCAATTTATATCGAGTAAGTTAATTAATTAATACAAATAGCTATTTTACCAACATAACATTTTTCTGACGTTTGCTTTCTTTATTTATCAACGTCACGTTTCCTAATGAAAGTGTTCGTATTGTTTCGTAAAGATCATTAATATTCTACTTTATGCATATACTTCAATATAAGGCAAACAATGCTTTCTATTGTCACTGCTATCTACTTTTCTTTTTTCAACAAAGTTTAGTATATTATAGTTGTCAGTACATTTATGTAAAATGTACGTTGAGTTTTACAGTAAGATAATACATTGCACGTGGCACAAAAACCTTTACAGTAAAAGTATTAATAGATATTATTCACATTATAAGGTAACAAAAACTAAATGAATTGAGGTAAAGAAAAAAAAAGTTTTTAATCGATCAAAAAACATTTCAGTGTGAACGCAGTGAATGAAATGCTTCTGCGCGCTTTTACAATGTCCTTTTTGCCATCCAGGTGCCCGGATGCCGTCGGTGACATATTCATTACGGGTAACGAAGAAAGAGGTAGCGAAAGAGAGGGAAAGGCAGAAGGCACGAGACAAAGGGGTACGGCTCCTTAATTACCCGTTTACATGTATCTATATACGCGTGAGCAGAGGGCCGATCCAGGAAGATTAACCGATCGATCGATCGATCGACGAATGCCAGCCACGGATCGATCAATCGGTCGATCGACGTCTGTCCCCACGGTAAAGGCCCTCCCTCCGCGACTGCCTCTCCTTTTATTATTCGCCGAGGTGGTCCACGCGGCTCAACGAGCCCCGGCGCCCCGGTGGTCCCGGCTCGCTCGCGTTACGTGGACACGTGTATATCTGTATACATAGAGCTGCGGAGCGCAAACCCGCGAAACGACTAATCAAACTGTGGCGCTGACTCGGCTACTTCATAAATTAATTAGTGACCCCCCCGCGAAAAATATATAAGCACTCTGCCTGTATGATACAATGTCGCGATTTAATTGACGTGCGCGGATGTACGCGAAAAAGTGGATTCGCGATTTAACGAAGATTTATGTAGCACGCTTAATGGCGGATTATGGATTTTTTGTTTAGTTTTGTTTACCGACGGGGTGTTGGTCGCCACGTTCACTCGTGGCATATGTCACTGTAATGCTCGTATACATCTTCAATCATAGTTTTATGGCTAAATCGCGTAAATCGACGCTTTTTGCTGAAGTGGCGGAGTCACTTTTGTCGCTATTTCAATGTTGATAAAGTAATGTTGTCTTTCAAATTACAGAGGAAATGTAGATTGAATATTCTGTTAAAAATACTAACGACACCATAGATTTTTTAATACACACTGCAGTGTTCTAAAAATATTCAGTTACTGCTCAAATTAAAGCAGGATTCTAATAATTTCATAGAAGCATAGTAGGTACATTGTACATTATTTCAATTTCTTTCGTTTGTAGATGTCAGAATACTGCGTGTGTTTTATTAAAACTAAATCAGAAAGTTGATGGAGATCATTTTTTGGATTTTTTACGAGACTCTGGATAAAAACGGCCTTTGCGCTGCTGCTACCGTTAAACATATCGTTCGAATCAGCATCATTTATTCACAAAGTAGAATTAAATAATTAATACAGAGCTGCCAGTAAGAAAATTATTTATTTACATTGAAATGCCTAATGGATGAAGCTAAGTATTAAACTGTACTATTATTTCATTAGCATTCTATTTTACGTTCATAATGTAATTATATAGAGAAATATTCAATTATTTCACAGTATGAAGATAAAATTCCTTTAAGAATTTCGTAAATATCTGATTGCGAAACAATTAAATATTTTTTTTTAAGGAAGTAGAGGATAAAGTGTTATTTATCATTTTTACAATGTAATTTTTACATCGTGTCAATGTACCGTTAGAGGAAAAGCAATTTGCTTGAAAACGGTGAGAATCTGAAGCGACTTTATGACTTGGAGAAACATAATATCTTATGTGTTATAGCTAGAATTATATTAAAACTTTCTGGAACTAAATTTTATTTAAATACGGGCGGGGATGAGCGGGAGAGGTTTACTTAAGACTTTAAATTGGATTTTATGTTTTTCCTTCGTTGTAGCTTGATGAAATTTAATGAAAGTAAATAGACGTTTTATACTCTTTTTCGAAGAAATATTAAATTCGTTTAGCATTTTCATGTTTACTATTTATGGAAGTTTATAAATTTTAATAACCTATTCGTGTTTTCTAAATAAAATTGATTAGCAAAGTATAAAACTTGTATGAAAAATTTGAAATTACTCTTAAATGGAATAAGCAATAACCGTGAACTTAGCATTGAACAGTGGATTAATATTACAAAAGGCACTTTTTGAATTTACGTCAGCGGCAGTAATTCACATGAGTAGAATATTCCATCCTCGAAATCCGTCATAAATTCGTCATTGAGTAGTAGTAAAAAGTTTTAAGGGTCGCGATGTATCAAGATAAATCTCTCAAAAGGGCGAAGTAGATGTGTATAATAGAGGAAACGCAGAAAATAGAAAGCCATATATGAAAAAGTCCATGAATTGTGAAAAAGATAACATTTACTATCTCTGAAAAAGAAATACTCGGAACGAATGTGCCGAGGCTATAAAAAGAAGGTAAAAGTCGACTATAAAGAAAAATAAATTCTCCGGCTGTTTAAAAAATTATAAGATCGCGCAGAGAAAAGGCGAAGATGCCGCTCAAAGTCCCGGCAATTTAAAGTTACTCGTCGAGGGGCAATATCGAGCGCAAAATCATGGCTGCATTATTATTGCCCGTCGGCAGAGGTACAAATATCAATAACGACTAATTGAACATAATGGATTCTGGAGGAGGACTTGGCGCAGTCACTTCCGAGAGCCGGGGCCCGCGAAATTGAGTTAGTGCAAAAGGAAGAGGCGAGGAGCTCGGGCGAGGGGCTCATCCGCGCGCTCACTGATCGCACTTGAAACGACGTCGATTTGCGCGGATAATGAAGTCGAGCAACACCGTTACGTCGCCGGCTGCGCCGGGCATCAAGAGATGCGTGCGGCTCGCTGAATTCGCCGCTGCTCGACACTCGCGTTTTCACGAGGAAATGTCCGGCCGAAACCGAAATGCGGAAGCAAACAATCTCGCCGGGAGGGGATTCTCCACAATGCGGCGTAATTACTGTCGTAAAAGCCGCGTAGAGCTCACTATAAATAGTAACTGTATTATCGAGGCCTAGCAACTGGGAGAGTGCATCGTTAAACAAAATTTCTTGGCTTTTTCAAATGTTTTTCCCTTCAGATGAATTCAAAAATACTTTTTTTAACTTTATACTTTTTTATATTATACTTAAAAATGCAATCAATTATTTGGAATTAACTTTAATGTGCTTTTCAAGTTAATTTTAATTTCATTTTTCCATCGTTTTTATTTTATTTTTCGTCGAATTAATTCGCAGAAATTTGTAAGATTGCTTTTACGAGTTCAGTTAATGTGCATTTCATAATATTACGTGGATGTAAATGATAATATTATGATAATTTTATTTTGGACATAGCGCACATTAAAAGTTTAATCCAGGTTAAATTTGAGCAATGTAAAAAGTACGTAGTAACAACAAAATATGACGAAACTTTGATTAATAAACTTTGACAGCGGTTGATTAATGTACTTCAACGAATGTTAGGTATTTTTTAACCGGATACAATTATTAATACCACATACTAAGTATCTTTAAAAAAAATTGACAAGCAGCTCTTGCGAACCTAACCACACTTGGCGCGGGTATAATTTATCGAAAAAAAAGTAAGAACACAGTAATGAGTTACACAGATTTCGCACACACTAGCGACATCAGGCTTACTCCGTTAAGAAAATGTTTCAAAGAACAGCCTCTGAATTATGAAAATATCTCTCCGTCAAAGTGAATTGTGAAAACCGGTTTAAGAGCACTTTCACAACGTCTTAGCTCAGCTCGATAAAGGTCACTCCACAATGGGAGACCCTCGGGGAGGCCCATCGGGCGTCAAAGTCGCGCAGCATTGTTCACTCCCGTGTGCTGTAGCAGTTGCATTTTCATCGAAAGCAAATTAACATTCAGCCTCGCTGGCTTTGTTCGCGCGACTCACGAATTCGCTCGAACTTTGCGTCTCGATCGACCGCGCCGCCGCGAAAATAGACGGAGCAACGGGAAGGAGATGCGCGACAACGTCACTGAGTCAGGAGCAAGAATAATTATCAGAATATCGAAGCTGCGATCGTGGGATGTAATATAAACTGCTGCTCGTGTAAAGGCGGTGTATTCCGATCAGTTATAAATTCTACTGCAGCTCGTGCTCTAAGCATCCCGGAGAAGTGAACCTTCGCGGCTGGGGCGGGGGAGGATTTATGGGGATAATTCGTCAGAAAACTCCCCTGAAATTGGCCACAAATACTTATGTAAATATTCTCTTACGAGCCGTAGATTCCACTTTCTCGTTTCATAACTTCCTCCGCCTCGAAGGAGGGCACAGGTCGCGCGCCTCTGTGTGTGCACATGCGCTCGCAAGCGCGTTAAGCGGCAGCGATAATAAAAGTCCTCGCGTAATCTTCAGAGAGCATCCTGGGGGAACCCCAGAATGTACGCCTCTGATAAAAAATAGAAAGACCGTAACGAAATGCGCTTGAGACAATCGCCGTGCCGCCTCACAAAAATTACTTTCGGATTAAGATTATTTAATCTAATAAACATTAACATTTTATTTTTCGTTTATTTTATATTTTTAAAATGTCATTTAAATATTTTATTTTCTTATTATCGGTAAAATACTATTTAAATTTTTAATAAAGTTTAATATCCAATTTGTACATGATAAAATTTTATTTTCAAGATATTTTACATTTTTTAATTTAATGCCTTAGCTTTCTGAATAGTAGATTTTCAATGTGCTATAAATTTATAAATTGCATTTCAAGATATGACGTCAAATCTCTTCCGCGTTTTTAAAAGAGCTGATCTACCTAAATAGATTTAAGTTGAAATTGAGTAACACAAAAGGGCGCTTTCAAAGTAGTAAATCGATTTTAATAAAGTACCCCTGTATACGAGAAGAAAGAAAGATAAAAGGAAGTTGTTTTCTATAGTTCGCTTTATTACTAGATTTTACAATAATATTTAACTTATCCACGTAGAGGCGAATGCTGAATAAACTTCAAGGAAGAACGAATTGTCTCCATAAATAAATTTAACGATAAGATCAAAATAAAGAAAGATACGAGACGCTGGAAAAGAGGAAACAGTTTTTATCATGAAAAAACATTGGCCGCCTTGTCAGATCCACATGACTTGTTTTTTTTTTACTTTCCATTAAAGTTACTTTTATTATTAACGTTTAAAACTGATCGAAGTAAACATTATCCAATTGTAAAAAAGATTACTGCGCAGTATAAAAGGTATTATGTAAAAGTAGATTGAATGTATTCTAGATATTAGCAAAAAATAAGACAATCGTAGGTTCTTCCTACTTTGATTGTAAGAAAATATCTGAAGATTAATTAGAAAGGAGCATCACGGTGTAATGAAGCCGTCGGTAAAAACAATGAAACTATATATCCCGACTAAACTCGAGCCATTCAACTTGGCTACTGAAATTTGCACTCCTCGCTGGAATAAAAACAAACAAGCAACCAATATAGAAGTAAAATACTAAAGTGAAAAGACATCGTGACTGCAATAAGCTGATTCTTAGCGAATGGGCAAAAAGAACGACACGGCGTCGCGAAGACATCGACGTAATGGAGCGAGAGAATTAGACGGCTATGACGATGAAAGTTTTTTTTGCTAATTCGCGGAGATTTTGAGGTAACGGGGCTGCTCTAACGAGAGAAAGAAAGCGAGATGAAGCGGGCCGATAGAGAGATCGATCGCGTGGAGTTGTATTAAATTTCGCTGGTGAAGGGGCCACGGGGAGCACATTTAGCAGAAGAAAGACGCTTGGATTCCACTAAATCGCGCCGCGAGGGCTATTAAATGCGCAGGGGGGCGGGGGGACTTGGAAATAGAAAAGGACACTGCCGGGGGAATGTAACAAGTATGTAAGGTGGATGTAGCGAGCGTGTATCGCGCAACACCGAGTACACGTAGAGGTCGTCGCGGTGCTTTATGCGAGCACCGAGTATATGGCACGGAATGAAGTATATATGCTGTATATCTCCTTTATGGCAACCATTAACATATTTTTTGCCGTTCGTATTACCATACAATAGTAGTGAAAATATTATAAATTATGTCCGTAAATCAAAGGGAGGGAGCCAAAAGGAAGAAAAAAAAACGAGCCGTAAGAATTTTAACTTCCAACTTTGTGCTTCTTTTTCTAACCGTTATATAGACAGGCTCTGCTCCTCTTCCTTTCTCGACCTCGCTGCCTCCTCTTGTTTTATATATTCTTCATTTTTTGTGGCACACTTAATTCGCGTTATTTAATTCTCATAAATCTTTGGCGACGTTTTACCTATCTTTGCCGTAAATTGGATTACATCCAATCTACCTTTCTTTCAGAACCTATTATTGCCTGCTATAACAACAAATATTTTAATTAAAAATCCATGAAATTTTTTATTAAGTAACTGCAATAACTTTTTTACTTGTCCATTTTATTGGGAATCAAGCAATCGTACATAAAAAAACTTTATCTGTCGATGAATTTTATTTTAAAATACGATCGTAAAATTAACCGTTAGATGGACACAATGCTGATGGAATATTTAATGAAGAATTAATTTGTTTCCACCTTGCATTGCATATGTCGTTAATTTTAGTATTACGACAGTAGGAGAAATCGTGTAGAATTTCAAAGAAATAATTATAAAACGGAAAAAATAATGATAAAATCGTGACTGTTCAAAGGTCTTACTTTCTTAGGATTCAGTTATAAAATGAAATTTCATTTATTTCATTACTCACGAAATAAAGAATTCTTTAAAGTTCTACCTTAATTTACACAATAATATAATGCTCCATTGTTTAGCTTTCACACAGACAAAGGAAGAGTTTTAATGAATAAAAGTTATAAGAGATATAATAAAAAGGGATGGTCATTGAAAAATGCTTCAATATAAATTGCATGTTCTATTTACTTGCAGCATTGATAAAAAAGAAGTAGCGAAGCAAGCGTTGCGTAATTGTATGCAATTGTTTACGGTATCGCTATTACGGCTATAAAACGACATTTAATGCTGCTGGTAATGTGCAGAATTGCACGGTGTGCGTAATCTGAAACGTATATCACTATGCAATTAGAACTTTTGTTACTGATTTATTTCGTTTTATGACAAAAAAGCACGATCCGAGAATGTGTAAGCAGAAAATAATCATAAAAGGATTTATTTCAATGATATTATACACGTAGTGTGTGTCAGTTTGTTAAACGAATAAATCTTTTTGGGCGGGAATTAAAAAAGAACGAAAGGTATGGTCGACAAAGTACACACAGAAATAGATTTCTGTTTGACAAAATATTAACGGGATAAAATCTAATTAAAGCGTGCAAAATCCGCGATGGAGTTTCCTTTATTTCCGTTGAACTCTTACGTAAAGAATCAACGAAAACAGAATAGCTAATTGGATCAGCTTTATTATACATGCATATTTGGCAGAAATCGTAAAAATCGCTAAATACCTAAGGTGATTTCGCGCAGACAGTGAAAAGAGCGCGGGCCGATTGAATTTAAATCACGAGGATTTACCTCGGAGAGATTAAAACCGTGATAGGTTAAATATACGAAATTCTTTGCTCTTGGGAAAACTGAAAATTTAAATTTAAATTAGTAGATTTGCGTACGCTTTATTTAATCGCGTCCAATTAGCGGCTCATTGTGTCTCGTGCGCCGACGCGCATAAATAAAGCCGGGGAGAGGTTCGAAAATAAAATCATAACTGCAACGGCGAATGTCACGTAATGCAGAATTAATTTGCGACGTTATTTATTGAGGTTGTCGAACTCTACCGCGCCTTCTGTTTACGCGCAATACAAAGCTACCTTTATTTCTCGATTATTCTTAAGCTTTTTTTTATCCAAAAAGAAAATATAGTCCGCTAGTTTTACCGATGAGTAGCGTCAATGAAATGTCGTGACTGTCGATATTTTACAAGTTTAGAATCTGAACTGAATTCAATTCTGGTATTTTACAAAGTAAGTGGCGGCGTAGCGCGGCTCACATTATAAACAGCTTACGTGCGAGGAAAATCAATAAGTTTGAAAACTGCCGTGAATCTGTGAAATTCAAATCAGCGCTGAGTAGAGAAACTCGTGAAAAAAATCCACAGCAAAGTAAATTTATCAAATTTCCTTGCTAAAACATTTTAAGCGGACTGTGCTAACGGGAAAAAGAGCTAAAAATCTCATAAATTTATCCCAGTCTCATTTATCTGGCAAAACTCTCAAAAACTTTTTACGCGAACCGTTTGAATGCGCACATATATAAAGGATTTCCACGTGACAAAGAAATGGATGGCCTCTTTGTCTGAAAGTGGGTTTCCTCCGCGCGCTGCCACGAAAAATTTGCATGTTTTTCGTTATATTCCGCGAGATGTGATTCGTCGGCAGTCTGTCGAGTGAAAAACAACAAAAAGGAGAAAAAGAGAGTCAGGAGAGAGCGAGGGAGAAGGAGGAGAGGAGGCATTCAACTCGTGCTCGCGCATGTGCACGTGTATCACCGGTGTTCGCTGAAAAAAATATATATAACGGAAGGGGCTGGGGGCTCGGCTCGATACGGCGCACAACTTAAAAGCGCTCATTCACCACCAGGTCTCGCACTAATCAAACACGCGGAATTCGCGCAGTTGTAAATCCCGCGCGATGAATCATAAAACCGGGAGCAGGGGAGGGGCGCCGCTGCTGAAATCAGCTTCCGAGGGGGGGATACGCCAATAGCGCCGGGAACACCCCTCTCACTTACTTTTAAACTTAAATTCTGAAAGCATCGACAGATGCCAAGCCACGAATGGCTCCACTCTTTGTGTAATCGCGTATTTGTCTACTTTACTCTTGTTACTTTGCTCTTCAGATTTTTCACTTGTTTTGATAGCGTAATTGTTTTTCATCACAAAGAGGGAACCAAGCTTAAAAATAATATTGCTTTCCATCGTATCTTAAATATTTCATTCATTTCCTTTTATCCGAAGTTTACTATTTATTACTAACGGAGCCATAATCTGAATAATTCTAGTGAGCACTGAAAGATCAATGATTTGGAAAGTTTTGACGTTCGTACTGAATTTAAAAGAAGCTCGTGAAAATGAATAAAATATATAGATTTCACTGATATAACGTCTAAATAAACTGTGGAAGCGCTGGAATAATTGCAGGAAGAATAAATTATTTTAAAAGCTCCATCATTCGGTCTAAATTAAAACACATCGCAGTCACTTAATCATGAAAAATAAATGGAGAAGATAAAAAAGTTATTTGTACGTTATGGAAGTAAAAATGAAGACTGCTATAGCACTTGTATAGTTGTAACTTATGCAACCGACGATATAAGGAAATTAGTATGCTCCCCTTGATCAGCCATATCCTGTTTATATGAAGAGACTGCAATCTTTGTCACGGGGTTATTAGGGATCATGAAATGGGAATCATATAATGATTGCGAAGGGCAAGGAACGCTTATTATTGCGCGCCGTTTTTTCTATTAAAGAGATGACTGCTTGTGGGAGAAAGAGAGAGAGAGAGAAAGTTTTCATTGCACACCAGGAAAGCGTGACATACTAGTCGAGGAGAAAATCAACGCTAGGAATGAGAATTCAATATTTCCGTGTTGTTGATTTAACATACCAATAAAAACTGATTTTATATATAATGTTATAAAAAAATGTTTATTTCACTCTACACATATTGAAAAAGCAAACATGTTTATGACTAGTGAAGAAAAAAAATTTGAGTTATTTTACTTTTTACTAGTAAACCCACTAGTGCATTTGTGCGACTTCACCTGCCGAAAGGTACTTTTCAAAGCCTTCTACGTCAGCTCTCGTATCTGATCGGCAGTCTTTGCTCCGCATCCTGCAAATCAAAGGCGGCTGATCCGCGAATTTTTCTTGCGGTCCGTACTTTCGCGAGCGGCTTACTCCCGGCGGCACGTGGACGCACGTGCGCAATTTTGCCGAGCGCGGGATAATAATGCGAGCGGCGCGCGACCATCGCGATCAAATATTTGCGCGGCGCTCGTTTTTCGGATTCGTTTTTCCTGCCGGGGATGGACTGGCTGTCGCGTGACCTTTTGTTGGCCCACGGCGCCGTCGCCGGCGCGGGACGTTTAATTTGAGCGGACGCGCGTGCGGGCAACACTGGGCGACTGCAACTGCGCGTGTTTGCCTTGATTAATCTCCCCGCGTACCTTGTATTTACGCTGACAACGCGCGAATATTAGGCTGTGAGAATGAGATGAGTGCCGCGTGCGAACGCGCGCAGTTGGATAATGCACTTTTAAATAATATTTGGGTACATCTTGTTGCGCACTTATTAGAATATTAACGCTGCTTGTGTGAAGCGAGGGTATGAGTGCCAATAAACTGCAGCTTATCGTTGCATGATTCACCATATTCTATATTTTTAATATCCTATTATTGTAATTTATTTATTATTGAACTTATTTATATCGGAAATTTGGTTAATATCTAATTGTAAATTTATGCATATACCCGGCCTTGGTACTTTAGCGTTAGGACGACGTAAAATCAATAAGCCAGAGCTGCTTTAATAGCTTGCGCCGTCGAAAGAAAAACATATCTTTTAGCATCTTTTACCATTTTCTTACTTTAATCTAATCTCTGTAACAAGGCATTATGTAAAAGGGTCTTAATGAAGAACAAATAATCGATAGAGTTAATTAAGTAAAAAAGCAATGTGTATTCATCAAGCTTGTTAACAAGTAAGTTAATTTAGGTTGTTAACTGATCGTGAAAAGCGAAACCAAGCCGATGCGCTATAAGTCAACATGTTCGTTCTCTATAGCTTTCATAAATTGGGTCAAGTGAGAATAGATGAAGTTAAAACCGTTAAAATGAACGCTTGTTTTGTCTCCACAGTAGTACTAGTATTAACCAGTGACAAAAATGCGATTTAAAAATAACGAACCTATTCAATCTTTTCATATTGAATTCAAAGTTATTTAAGGCAATTCATGCCTCTTTTTGCTTCTCGAACAATGACGTATTTTAAGAAACGACGTCAATAATTACGGTCATTCACATTCATAAAAGAAAAGATTTCCAATAAATAACTTACTAGTGACTAATGAATTTCTTACGCAAATACTTTACCTTCTATCATACGCTATTAAAGTTTTATAAAATATACATGCTTTTTCTTTTGCAAATTAAAAGTATTATTAATTTTTACGATAATGGTAATAAGCGCCAAGGAAATTCATAAAACTGTGAAGACCTTTTTGCGAGCTCTTGCGAAAGTCAAACTTCATATAACGGCATTTCCAATTATTACTGCTGAGTGTTCGCACAAACAATGACTATTCAGGACATTGGAACGTTTAAAAGTCTCTTGGTACTTGGATTGTCTTCCGCGCATGACGCATTGCAAATTACTCGAAAAATTCCATGACTGGCGGATTTCCTAAATACTTACTAAAAAAGCTGTTATCGATAATAAATACGGTACTCGTAATTTATGCGCAGCCAAGTGAAGACAAAAAAAGTTAATAGTCATTGCTTGAATAAAATTTTAATGTGAAACACTATCATATGAAATCCCAATTACAAGTTTCCATTATATATTCTTTCACGTCCTACTTGGTCGTTTAATTAATTTATTATCCTTGGGTATATTAAATAATGTTATTTAATTTTTTAAGTGGAATTTATTGATAATAAAACAAAAAAGTTGATAAATCAAACCATTAATGTAATTAAAATTAAAAGAAAAATGTTCTTTATTTATGAAATAAGTAACAAGCCAAATGCATTTATTATCATAAAAAGAATAAAAAACAAATCTTCGAAACATCTGTGTGATCGAGTACAGGAAAAGAGACAAAAAACATTATCATAAATTGACTTGTTTTGAAGAGAAACTTAAACCATAATTATCCCATTGAAGATTCGAATCCCAATGGCTTCCACTTCAGTTAAGATCAGATGAGGCGCGGGAGCAGCCGTAGAAAGTAATCGGTGCATTCTCTCTGTAGGATCGGATATAGCAGGGGAATTGACAGGCATTGTTAAGCAGGCCTGAGTAAACGCAAGCGAAAATTAGAGATAAAAAAGCAGATCCAAACGTGGCAAACTTTGATTACAATCATTATTCATATACGTTAATAAAAAAAAGGGAAGAGTTAAAGAGGATACTGTTATTTTAACGCCTAAGGATTGCAAAAGTAGATTCAGCAATACAATGTCCGGATGTGCCACTAAAAGGGTTATTTATATCGCTGGAATATAGACAGTTATATACGTGAGACGAAATTGAAGGAAAACGGATGCTCCGATGCGAGAATGCGAATAAGCGAACGAGAGGTAGAAAGAGCTGTAAAGAAGGAAAAAGAGAAGAACATGACGGGCACACGTGCGTGCGGAAGGCCCCGAAAACCCGCTGGGACCATGTCGGCTCATTCACATGAGTTTCTATTCAATTTTCGAGAGGCTCCATCCCCCGGTCGCCTTTCCCCTACGCGAACTCACTTTTCATTTTCATTAGTGTACGTCTAATATGTTATAGAACCGACGAAATGATTTTTTTACGACGTGCCTTTATTGCGTTTCTATATTCTGAAGACTCCACTCAAAGTTATGAGCATGAGCGCAAGATTAAAGTGAATAAAAATATCGTTCCTTTTTTAGATTTGGATGTAACGCGGGGTCCACACTTTATTTTTACTTCCTTAAAAATTGTTAACCTAATTTCCATTGAAAAGAGAACGGAATAAAAGCTAACGGATAAAGTATTGATGAAACGCATGCCAGTATTCTAATAAAGGGTTTGCATTATCGAAAACCGAAGATTGCAAAGTAAAGGAATTTCCAAAAGTGTACAAAAAAAAACAATAACAATATGAGAAACAATTCATTCGTGGAATTTTCCGTCAGCCAAACTCTCGGAGAACACAGAGCCCCGGCGACGTCGCAATCGAAACCGCGAAACGCAAGATCGCCTTTAATACCAAAGGTCGATCTTCTCTTTCTTTTCATGCTCCACCATCTTTATCTGCAGATCAGATCCAATCTTCTCGGATATTGACCGTGCTACGGCACAGTACCGTCTTCTATTTCGCTTGTATTTGCTCCCTTTTCATCCATTTCACTCGGCGGCTCTCTCCTTTTTTTCCACTTTTGCCCCCCTACTCTATTGAAGT
Source organism: Eurytoma californica (assembly GCA_035586675.1). Taxonomy (NCBI): domain Eukaryota; kingdom Metazoa; phylum Arthropoda; class Insecta; order Hymenoptera; family Eurytomidae; genus Eurytoma; species Eurytoma californica. Next base: position 7,953,328 of record JAXIUT010000048.1, read on the forward strand.
TTTTCAGTTTTTCCTCGCGACACCCCGCTCTCGCCTTTCCTTCATTCCCTTCTAATGGAAACTTCGATATATTCCATTCTATCAGGATCCCTCCTTTTTCCTCGGGGCCTCCGTGTACACTCCTGCCATAACTCGAACAATTCCAATAGTCGTTAATCTGTCGGAAAGTTTCGGGAGAACTTAGCATTGTTGCAGCCACTCGGCGGCAGGGGCGCGGCCCCGCGAGAAAAAGACGGCGCGCACGCGTTTATTCCACATATACGTAATACGGGACTCGCGTATGGATGCGCGCATGTAATAGCGCGTACACCAGCCCGTCTGTCTCGCGCGAGTGTGCGGAGGGGTGCCGCCACGGGGAAAAGAAGGACGGAGGATCGGAAAAGAGGGAGGGGAGGCTGCGAGGTAACTTAAATAAACTCGTTTAGTTCGCGAGGAAACTTGTGCACGGCACATTGTATTCAGCTGCATCTCTCCCCCTCCCCTCCGGCACTAGCACGCTGCTGCCAGTACGTAGTCGCGACGATGCAAGTGGTAGTGATAGCAATGCTTGGGCCAGAAGTTTCGAATGCGAACAAACTCACTTCCCTATTACGCTTTATTCGCTTGTTTTGCTGCAGACTCGCGGCATTACGGCCGCGAGCTCGAATCTCTCGTTCCTTATGCGCGAGAGTGAGAGGAAAAAATAACGCGAAGAAAGGAGATGAAAGAGGTCGGCTGGCTTCAATGAGGATAGATGTGGAAGTTGGCCGCGGAGAAAACAGTCAATATTCGCCTAGATGCTTCAAAGTGCACTGGAAACTCACGCGAACCCTATTTTATTAAACTTGCAGTACCTTTTTTAATAAACTTTAAGAGATGCATCATTTTTAATTCAGCGATTAGTTGTCTCACTAAAAATATTTTATTACTTCTCTTAAAGAAATTAGAAAATCAAATTTTCATTTTTCGTCAGCAATTAAGTGAATACTACAATAAAAAACTTACTTTTCTTAACTTTAAAAAAAACTTTATTTCATAAAATGTGATTAGATATCGTTTTTATTTAATTAATTAATTAATTAATTGTAAAAAGAAGTACTGTTCATTTTGAGAATAACAATTTCGCATAATAAATGTGTTTATAATGCTACTACGGTTCATTCAATTACAACGTATTTTCTTCTTTAATAGGATTATCACGTATTTAGGTCGTTGTTATAACATTACATTATCAGGAAACTTATATTACATTCAGTTTAAATTAAACTTTTATGAAAGCACTATTATTTCAATAACTGTTACAACTAAATAAATTGTCTTTTTGTTAACTGTAGATTGCATTTTTACATTTTTAATTAAAATGGTTAGAGTTGAATTGTCGAATACATGGGATATAAAAAAGTAAATGCTTCAAAAATAATGTTTTCATATTGAAAATGTTCAATTTATACATACAATAGCATATGCACGTTAGATAATAGAAAAGTATAAAACTGATAATTCAACTGTTTCAACTTTTAATTAAATATCTATTTGCACTAAATACTTTTGCTAGCAAAATTTTTTGAATATAATTCACGATACACATATTGAACGCAGACCGAATCGAGTGAAAACTCAATAAAAATAAAGATTGAACTGTTGATTAAACTATGTAAATATCGGCGCGAGTTACAATTCTGCAAAAGAACAGGGGGCAAACAACAAAAACAAATAATTTCACTTTAACTTGATTCCTCGTTTTTTTTCACTTGATCGAATAATATTTTTTTTCTATCTTCTGTTTCCACGAATGTCTGTCCGCTCTATCTTTTGCCTATTTGTCGTGCAGACCGTTGCGACCGCGATTTTATTTCGGTGCCGTTACGTTGTAGGCCTCGAGCATGCGCCTCTTTAAATTTTGTTCCTTCTTTTCCGTTTTCTAGCATTGGCTTCTATGCAACTCTGGACGAACTCTGCTGGATATTTACCAAACCAGGAAAATAAACCAGGGCGACCTTTCCGTAGGGTAGAACCACGATACCTAATTTTCGCCTTTATTTCACATTTAGAACGGAATAATAATTTGCGGCATTAAATGGAGCAATGCCTGGGAAATAATGCAGTATAAAAATCATTTATGTGATTGTTCGTTCAGTGCACGATATCAAGTTTAAAAAAAAGCGCTTAAATGTATTCCTGTGTATCGCATGTTGCATATAGACAGTCTATTATTTTTAACATGCGCCGTATTTCAAATTTAGTGCCGTTCGTATTGCGTATGTACTTGTCACGTTCTACCGCGCTCCGGGAAGCAGTTTATTTAATTTTATGCGATATCCAATTTTGCTTATTGTTACTTTCAAATGGAAAAGGCATTTTATTACTTTGCCTATTCAATTAAGTAAAATAATTTTGAATATTTAGTTATTGCAAACTACTCAGCATTAAATATTTATTTTACAAAAGAAAATAAAGCGAAAAAAATTGAAGATGTATTACACGCAAATTGAGAGAGAAAGTTGAAGAGAAAGTCAACGAAATTCTGTTAGCGACTTGCTAGTGAAAATGTGTATTAAATGCATTGACATTTTTTTATTAACAAAATTCAATATGCATTATTTCATGACCAGCTGCAAATGTTAAGAAACTTGTAAAAAATAATTAATAGAAATTTTGAATCGCTCATTTTCTGTATTCTGATAAATGTTTTTACATAATAATTAATAACAAAGATTTAATGAAATTTAATTACAAATTTATTGCTTCTCTAGTAAAGTTTGTAAATTAGATAATAATCGGTTTTCAAAGTTAAATTAAAATATGACGTCACAACGGAAGCTTAATAAATTTCTAGCAAACTTTGCTCTTTTAATAAACCGAAGTTAAAATTTAACTTTTATAATGCGGAATATAAAATTTACAAACTATAATGTATGATCCCATTAAGCAATTATAGACAGATGCTTTATTTGCAACGTTAATATAATGCACCTTATTAAAATGCAATTTCACTTCTATTCCTCAATGCACCAGGAGCTAATTGAATAAAAATGTAATTAGCTGTAATCTCGTGTACAATATCGAGATTAAGCCTGAGAACAAAAAAGGAAGGAATAAACCCTTTACCATCGAATGTGCTATAAATTTAACTTTTATCGTCCCTCCACCTGACACTAAAAAAGGGACAGATAAAAAAGAAGAGAGAAAAAGAGAAGAAATGAAGGAAGATTAATGATGTTGAAAATAAAGTTTGTATAACGGCCGACTCGTTTAATTCAAGCACACTCAACGAATTTTAACAGATAGCCACACTTAATTACATTGCAATATTCTCCTTCCTCTGTTTTAAAATTCACATTTTGCAGCTTCTTCCGCTCCATCTCTCGTCTCCGCGACTTTCCGCAGGCACGCCGGTAAAATAACCTTTTATAGTATTAATAGCGCAGTTTTGTTTCATAAACGTTCATCTTGTGTCATAGAATAATGAAACGCGATTAGACTTCCACTCGTAGCCTTCTCTTTTCGTCAAATGTTCTCTTTTTCTCTGAGAGGGACCAAATTAATGTATGTATTTTTCTTTCATAATATCATAACCCTCGAAATGTCAAAATTAAATTAAAGCAGAGGATCAATTTCTTATTCTTAATCAGAGGATCAATTTCTTATCAATTTCTTCTTGGCCAAGTGCATGATACATTGTGAATGTGCTTCGCAAATTATGAGAAAACTTTAATGTGCTTTAATTAAAAGCAGTTATTTAACCTTTTCATCCGTAAAACGAGTTTAATTATTTACAAAATAACGAAACTCTTTAAACTTTTCTTTTAATATCGTCTAATGGACTTTTAGAAGCAAAAAAATCTCGCTTTTAAAATAAAGTTATGGGATTTATTCGACGCAATTAAATATCTCATTATCTGAAGGCCGTACATTGAATAAGATATTAAGTGATTAATATTTTTATTTTGAATAAACCATTCTCTGCATTGGCCCAGTGTAGAGGACAAAGACATTGAAAGTGAAGTATTTTCAGTTATTAACTTTAAAACAAATTTAGTGACTGCAATATTGGTAAATAAAAGTAAATATTGATTTATACGTAGTAGAAATATTTTAAATTTTTAGATAGTTATTGTAAATTCCAATATAAAAACAATTTCAATTTCAAACTGCAATAAATTGAGAATTGAGATATTTAGTATTGATTACTAAAAGAGCAATTTACGTGATAATACGGAAAAAGGGAAAACAAAATATCGCAATTAGAGATAGGTTATTGACCCATTGTAAATTGTAGTTGCATTCTACGAGTGCCATAGCGGTCATGCTTACAATAAGTTACATTGAGACAGCGCAAAAGGTTTGAGAACGAAGGAACTAAAGGGAAGGACTGAGATAAACGTGTATTGTGCGCGTCCTCTGCACACAACGAAAGAGAAAAGGAAATGAAATTTTATGTAAGTCCTTTCAGCTTAAAGAACAACATTTTTAATTATACCATCAGTAAAGCATAATTAACTTGAAATACTGTACCTTTTCTACGATTTACTTATTTTAAACCCCCGCCTTTTTGTTCCTTTTCCTTTGAACGCGGAGATTACGTTACTTTTTGTTTTCGAGACTTAAGTAATTTCTGTTTTAAAGAACTTCATACAACAACTTTTTTCTTCTTATTTTTGCCTAGTCCAATTTTTTGCTTAAACGTACTAAACAATAAAGAAAGTGTATGTAACCGTTACTTCTTTTGTTACGAGTAAAACGAATAAAGCAACTTTATTACACGAAATTCAATTTTCGTTCAGACAAAGTATTTCAATGCGATAATTAGAGTCTTAAATTAAAAGCTTGCTAGGAAAAAATGTAGCTAACGCATTTAACAACTTAGTTCACGTGACAACTTTTCCTGCAATCGAGTAAACTAACTTTCATTCGTTAATTCCACTAAGAAAACTCAGTTTACCCAACTTAGGATTTCGCCCCTCTCGAATCCCTGAATTATAACTACACACAGCGTTTACCATAACTTGCTGGATTTCATTTTTCGAATCGTCTAAATGTTTTCTTTCTTTAATTATGCACAGCGTTTAGTACCAGATTTATTCTTAAAAACGTCCATTGGTTATTTTCTTTCGCGTACTTACACTGTTTGTTCACCAGAGATATAAGATATGTCGTGTGGATGTCTATTGCCCTTTATTTATTTAAAAACCCCGAGGAACACAAACCAAACCTACCGGCTGATATTTCTAGTGGCGTTAAGTATTAGCGTTTTATTTACATTCCCCTTGTAAATCACAAAGAATAAGTCGTACATGCATACACGATGTACAAATTATCCTTAAGAAGTCGCATTTTTATCTACAAAACAAAGATATCAAGTACCTATTTTACGGGCTTCTTTGTTCAAATATCAATTTCTATTCCTATATACATGTAACTTATAAAAATATTTGTAAAATCCAATCTCGCGAGTACTTTCATTAACAACCGAGTAACCGAGGCGGAAACAAAGTAAAAGGAACATCGGCGCATCAAAATCGAATGCAGATTCTTGCAATTCCTACCCTCGCTTCCTATTAAAACGGAACAATGCATCGTTTTTCCTTTGGCGCTTTGACGAAAAGTCGCAGTTACAAGCACTCGCGCGTGCACCGGACGCAGCGGGAGATTTTAATCGTTTCCCCGCTGCACGCGCTAATAAAATAAAAGCGAACTCTCCCCGCCGTCGTCGAACCGAGAAGTCTACGTGCCAAATTAGTATTTCATTAAACGCACTGTCATGGAGGCCGCGTGCATTTTAATTGAAAAAAAAAACGCCCGCCGCGCTTTTTGAATACGAATCGCGACCTCGTACACTCTACCCGCGGAAATATATCAATTTGATAACCGTTAAAAACGACGTTTAAAAAAAATTCCAGATGTTACTTTCTCATTTCATTTTGTTTCGGGAAGACGTGATCCATTAATTCTACTGATATTTTCTATGATACAGAAATTAGCCGGGAAAAATAAAGGTGCCCGTCCACCGAATTGAAAATTATATGTATACTAGATCTAAATTGTACATATACTAGAGAATAGACAAATTTTGTCTATTATTTTGCGGCTTTGTCCTATCGTCTGTCCGACTTATACTCGCGAAATCTTGGTTAAAGTCAAAATTCTGTATTTTAATGCATTGGCCTTTTTAGCTTGATTTTTTATACT
>JAXIUT010000048.1:7963960-7985030 GCA_035586675.1 Eurytoma californica
TTATTGATCTAGTATATGTACAATTTTCAATTCGGTGGACGGGCACCTTTATTTTTCCCGGCTAATTTGTGTATCATATATTTTCTTTGGTGTTTTGAATACAAATTATACTCGATTTGATAGTCATCATACCTGATTAGTCATCCTGATATATTATAAACGATCTTAATTTTTTTTAACTTGTAATTAATGTATATCGTAATCTATTCAAATCGCTCGCATAAACTTATAGCACTCGGCATATCTAATTACTTTTTAAATTCTTCCTGCTCTGCCATTTCTACTTTCGACAATTCGATGCGGCCGCAAAAAGGAAGGGTCGGTAAAAGGGAGCCACGAGGAGTCGGCCGAAGAAGAGCTAGCGAGAAAAAGAAAGTAAATGAAATGGAATAATAAAGACAAGGATCGGAAGAGCGCAGCCACTGCCGGTGCTGCCGCCACGATGGCTCAGGAATATGACCTTGACAGTGAGAGGAATCCGGTCGGACAACATGGATCGACACGGAGCATCGCGCCTACATGTGTATACGTGTACAGCGGTGTTAAGCATCCAGGGAAATAAAGGAAATTCTTGCGGCCTAAAGGCAGAGGCTGGCACGGTGCTGCAGGCACCCAAAGTGAATCAATCGACCCACTGTGCGCGCCCTCCGCTCCTATCTCCTTTTATTCTCCCTCCGTCACTGCACGCGCCTTCTCTCTTTTATTTTAGGAATTCAATCTTCTTTTCGTTTAACGGCTAATCAACTTACGGTTGTTCGGCTCGCCCTTCTCTTTTTTGCCAGCGATCCAAATATAAAATAAAAAAAATAAAAAAAGTCGATTTTAAACGACCGGCGTGAAAGAGGGATGGGTGTAAACATTAATTCGATTTTATACTCGCAAGTCCGTGCGGAATAAACGCATTAAAAATAGGAGAAATTTTTAAAGAAATGACGGATGTTGCTGATTTAGCGATGAAAGTTTAAATGTAAATTTTAACGACCTTCTGCAAAGAACTTTTACTTTTTTTGCGGAATACGGAGGGGCAATTGTCGCGTTATTTATGAATTGAAATAGTTTCCACCTGCAAATGGATTTTGTTTAATGGTCAATGCAACTTTTTACTATTTAGAGCGAAATTTAATGCTTCTATGTTGAACAGAAAACTTTCATTTTCTTCTTTGACATCCTTTTATTTTAAAAGAAGGATTACATTGATTCACCGAGTCTTGCACCATCAACTTGGATGATGAGAAACGAAATTACTTTTGATGACTATAGGTTCCTTTTTCATAAATTATATTGCCCGTAACTAAAAATGCATTAGCGAATTATGTAATTTAATAATCTATCTATTAATCTCTTCTTATTCACAAGAAATTGAATTTCCTTATTCGTATCTACTTTTTAAACAGAAAATTCTCTGGAAATCCCATTATCTTGAAAATTAAAATTTGCTTTAATAGAGAATATAACATCAGAGAAAATTAAAAAAAAAAGAATAAAATGAAAAACTTCGTTAAATAAGATCACTCGAGCGCATCAAGAAAACTTTTAATGAGTACGAAACTAAAAATAAAGTTTTCAAGTAATTCTGATAATTATAATAATCCCGAAGTATATTGTTATCGAATTCTCTAATCCTTAAACGAATATTTGATATTTAATGAATAAATTCTGAACTTTGTAATCTAGAACTTTATGCGAAATTTGTATTCAGTTTTCGTACCCACCACTATATGTATGATCAGTTTTTTCCTCAAGAAGACATTTACCTCCAATTTAAAGTCTTAAATGTGATAAGTTAATAAACTTTTTTAGTAATGAGAAAAGTTTCGGATCAAATAAGTGAGATGAAGGAATCAAAATGGAAGAATAATAACAAAGAAAATTAAAAGTAAACTGTTACTTCTCTTTTTAAGTTGGATGTAACGTCTATCTGAAAGAAGTTTATCGAGCGAATCATTTCGCACAACAAAAGTTTTCATTAAAACTTCAGTTTAGTTTAGATTATCAAGATAAATAATAGTCAAAGCAATTGTTTTTAGTTCTATACTGTATTTTCTAAACTTATGGCGTTTAATACAATTTTGTAAAAATAACTCTAAGAAACGTACGTATTGCATATAAATAGTTTGCTTTAAAAAACATCATAGTCAAACATCGATTGGAGAATAAAAAAAAGAAGAATAAAAGAAGAAAATAAATCTCGTGATAATGGATAAAAGAATAAAAACGCCTGCTTTGACCACAAAGAATAAAAATCAATTTATTGTTCGGTTCAGTAATCTAAAAAAAACGGCAACAACAAAATAAACTATTTTTTTTGAATAATCAATGTAATCATACGTTTGATTCGAACCAATAAGCATGTGCTGTAACAAGAGGAAGAGGATTAAATTAAATTTATCTCTGTCCATGAAAAATCGCAAAAGCCCTTCCTCCCCCTCAAAGCTTTTGCACCTGACAATAAATCACAAAGATATGAATAAGTTAAAATCCTGAATGCGCTCTTAATTCGTTCGATTAACTTAATTACAAAGTACGAAGAGCCACGAGGAAGAAAAATGAAACGTCTATAAGTGGTCGCGTAGAGCGGCGCATGCGCGCACTCACTCGCGAGGATAATAGAGAAGGATGCAGCGACGGCCTCGCACTAGCGTCAGTGGGTTAGGTCCGAGAGAGGAAGGAACACCTGCCGAGAACACCTGAGTACCCCGAGGTTGTTCAACCCGACGGAGCGATGCTCTGTCTACCCCCCTCCCCTCCTCTCTCGGGCTTTTTCTCCGCATCGCCATTCCAGCGTGCACTTTGAACCTCCGTCATTGAAGCAGGCAGAGATTGAAAGAGAAACCCCCGCGAGCTGCCAGCGTTTTATTTACCTCGCTGTTTAACGTGTAATTACTTTTTAGACGTGTTAATTGCGGCGCTAGAAGAGTAATGCGCTTGAAATACAAAACGACGCCGGCGTTTCGCGAGGAATTCCGCGACTACACCGACGAGGGATACGTCTTATTAAGCGGAAGAATGCGGGCTCCTTTTTTTCGAAGCCTCGCCAGGGTGACTAGCATTAAGTGCGCCAAGACGGAATACAAAATGCTCCTCGCGCGGGTTAAATAATAAATAACTTGAGCGCAGCGCTCATTGCGGCTCGTAATGCGAATGTTTGCATACGCGCTAATTGGAGTGCCGAGGAAATACAATTTCACGATGGTAAAGGGCTTTCATTTTTAACAAGTGACTTTTGACAAGACAAATTGCCCTGTCGCTAAGAAAAATCCTTACTTTTTATTACATTTAATTAAATTTGCATTTTTATTAAATAGAAGATCTTTTTCAATTAAGCACGGCTGCACTCGCGCATCGACAAATTCCCTTGGCGAAAATAATCAAAGTCTTTGACCAGTCCTGTAAAGAATAAAGACGGGTGACACAACGAATTCAGCTTTTACTTAAAAAACTTCTCCGATCAGCCTTTTTTCCCAGCCGCTCTATCCAATCAAATAGTCAATCAACCCATGACAAAAGCACGAAGCTTTTAATTTGACTTTTCAATAAAGGTAAAAAATTTTTTTCCGATTTATGAACAAAACACACAGCGCAGGCGTAATCGAATTCGAGAAATTTCGGTGTCTTCGAATTTCCCCGTGGAAACCGACGGCGCGCAGGGGATCGATAAAGCCGCCTAGTATTTTACCGTCAAGTCATTCACCCTACTTCAATACAGTTATTTTATATAAGGAAACTTGCAGCGAAGGTTCCTTCAGCTCCTTGTTACAGAGTCTTTGGCGCGAGGAAGGATGCATAATTCGACGGGCTAAAGGTGTACGCGTTAGAGGCGCGCACTTTGCTCTTGCTTTCTTTTCAAAGATAATCAAAAGTTCGAGCTCATAGTGCGGCTTAAACTGCCAAGAAAAAGTAGTCTCGAAAAGTACTGTCTTGCAATAACAGAATCCTTAGTAAATTTCAAGAAACTTCAATTTCGTTCATTATTTTTGCAAAGGACATAGCATGTAAAAGGTTTCTTTTCGAAGCAATCAAAAAGTGCGCAGTTCCTTTATCCAGAAATTAGTTTCCAAAGTACTTTTTAAAACTTCCATCGAATCAAAAATTGAATTATTCATCTTTATCTTTAAGACGATATCCTCGTGAATAAAAATAATAAGAAATAGTGCATGAACACTATTCACACTTATAGATTAATAATGTCCGAAGCAACAAGTATCCAGGTCTCAAGTAAAACGTAAGACCACGATTAATAAGGAAGGGCAAAGGGCTAAGTGAAGTAAAAAGATTTAGCTGCCCGTGCACAGTAGGTAATCCTCACGGGCAGAGTGCACACTTTATTTACCGGCCGGAGTGTGTAGATACACTCGCGTCCGCGGCGCTCGCTCGCCTCGTACGTCAGGTTGCCTGCGTCGGGGGGTCAGAGTCGTTCGTCTTGGAAAAGAGCGTTCGACTCGCGCCTAAAAGCCTATTTGTCGCTCGAGCTTTTTCAAATCCTCGGCCCCGGGAAAAGCTTCACTTCCTTAATAATCCAGGGAACAATGCTCCCGCATGTTTATGTACTTTAAGCGGAGTCATCGCGCTAGCGCCATTATCGCCCTAGCTAGTTTGCTATCTTTCAGCCGCGAGTGTTTAGTACGCCGAGAAATTGGCTTTAAAATCTTCATTACTCTTCCAAGCTGTAATGTTTTTTCTTTTCAACTTTTATCATAATTATTTAAGTGCAAAATGTGCAATGTTACAAAACGTCGACTGTGTTTGAAAGAGCAGTGCTGTTTTACGGGTGGAGGAAAAATTCAACATTTTGTAGCTACGATAGAAAAGTGCAAGATATATTTTCCTATCGATTGAATTCGCGAGTCGCGTTTTGCAAGCCAGTTAATGGCATAAGCATTCTAATTGCCAGCAGCTGTTTAAACATCGTTCTACTCTCTTATAGGCGATTTTCACCGACACCTGCAAGATTTATATTATGTTCACTCTTTGCTATCAGTATTCCTGCAGCTATAAATTCATTTATGCACGATTATAAATTTATGATGTATAATGGGTACATTAAATTTTGTAAAACAGGGTCAAACTATCTGGAACTACCGCGCCAGGAGAATGTAACTTTAAGTTAAAATAAAGCAATCCACTTTGCGCACCATGGAAACTGAATGTGGATCAATAGAATTATGCTTTTAGTAACTGCGAAAGTAAATCTCGTTAAGTTTGAACTGCAAAGTTGCATTCGCGAGAGATATCCTTTAATTTAACTTTCAAAATGCATGCCCTTTGGACATTAGCATTATTTATTTTTTTAATTAATTCCCTTCCCGATTTCGAAAGATCCTCACTTGAATTTTCTGCTATTGATCGTTAACACACATTCAGCCCCATTTGTATTTATTCAACTCATCGTGAAAGCAATTGCTGACGAATAAATTGCGACAAATTAATTTCTTTATTTTTTTTATCGCACATTAATTACGCAATTGTTTGTCGGATTTATCGGGTCAGATCTCGCGTGTCATTTATTATTTGTCAAATTCACTTGGAAAAATAAACGACAACGTAATTTTTCACGTCATCAGGGAAGAAAAAATAGTTCTTTACCGAGTGTACAATACCAAGTGTGTATTATATCACTGAACAAAGGCATAGCCAGAAATTGAATTTTTCTCTTCAGCTTAATAGAGAAAAAATCGTTATTTCTCGAATTCCTTTTAACATGTTTCGCCAGAACGTTAAAAACTTTGTGAAATAAGCTCCTTTGTTTCGACCTCTATGGCACTGGATATTAGAGTGATTTATTCGGAGTACAATAACTTGTGCAGATTGTTATGATAGTCGAGTGCTTATGTAACTGCAGTAAATCCAATAAGTGCAGGATTAATTTTCTTTATCCTTTTAACGAAAGCAAGCGAAAGCTAAATTATTGTAATTCCAATTTTTCGTTATTTAAAATTTAACAATGTCACAAATGGAATAGGGGAAAGCGGGGCATAGTGTGCCACCCTATTAAATGTGTATAATTTTTTATATAGTAATAATTCAATGTAATAATGATAATCTTTCAAAAGGCTTTAATTTGAATGAAACTTGTTAATAAATGTTTTTCACACCAAATGCAATATATTTAATGGCCCGCTATGCCCCGCTTTTCCCTATATTTTTCTATTTTTGAAAAGAGCACAATAAAGACGGTTATATTTAGAGAAGTTAAAAAATTGGAACAAAAGCATCTAAACAATGTAACATAACTCAATTTTTCCTCTACTATAAGTCGTAGGAAGCCGATGCGAAAAGCTAGATAAAAGTTTCCCTTACTTTATCAGCGAAACTTATTTAATTAAACTCAGACGCGGCTAAAACAACTAAAGCTATTTACTAAAGTAATTAATTACTGTTTGGCCAAGATCGATTAGTTTCCCCGGTAGCGATATTTACCTTGCTTCCATACAAGATAGAGCTGAGATTTGCATGTTTGGGACTGTTTGAGAATGCGCCAGCAGCTACTGGCAGACATACGCACACACACACACATGCAGTCTGTAGTACTCTCACCGTACGTCCCTCCCCGCCTACGCTTTTTTCTACCTCCCCACCGGCAAGTCGATATTAAAAGTGACGTTTGGCCTTCTTTCCTTGTCATTACCTAACGAATGATATCTTCTTGTTGCCGTATTCAATAAAGCATTAATTAGCCTTGGCGCAGATGCTGTATCTAGATAAAGTAACTTAATGAGGTACTTACTTGTACATGTAGAATAACTGCTAACGTGGAATGAAAAATGTTAAGTGATGTAAGATTCAGCACAAAAATATTGAAATAATTATACAAGAGACAAGCATCGTAGATATCCCTGCTTACTAGATTTAACGATACTGAACTTAAGATTTTTTCATGATTTTGAGTCGAGTGTATACTCAAAAACGCAATGTTAAACAATTTCGTAACTGATAAAAAGCAATTGCGTAAGTTAATTTTTTTTTCAATTCCGTAGATAACGTACGTCACTAAGTACTCAGAGAGTTGTTTGTGTAATTTAAAACTATACGTTGTTGATAAATTTAACGCATATGGCTCGGAAGACTTCGGCATGTTTGCAATTTACGAATGTGCGTGTAATTTTAAGCTCGTAAACTGGGAACGGAGAAAAGTTAAAGGCCCGGTGAAGGAGAACGAGAACGAGGAAAAAGCGTAGAAAAATGCAAGACAATAAAGAATCAGGGAGAAAGAGAGAGAGAGAGGTACGGAGGAGAGAGAAGGGTTTTGCTACGGGGAGCCGACAGTTGGTCGCCAGCTGGGAAGCAGCGCTGAATAAAGAAGGCGAATTTCATCTCTCGCGTCTTTCGCATTTTGTTCGCAGCCATTGCTATTTTGTACCTTTTCGCCTACCTTGCTGCGATCCTTTACAATCGTCCAACTATTTTTTATGCAATACTCGTGCATTCATTTTAAAAAGTGAGTTTTTATGAAAAGAGCGCAGATATCCTACATTCACATCGAGTGAGGATTAAATTCAGGAAGTTTGTAATGTATATATTTCAGCGCATATGCAAAAGCAAACTTAAATAAAAGTTATGAAACTATGCTGTAGATTTTGCAAAATATTCTAACAACGTTAAGTTTGAGAGAATTCATTAAAGTTAGCTATTTTATCATTTATAAAGCTAACTAAACAGTCGAGTTAATTAGTTTCTCTTGAAGTTAAATAATTGGATTTTGAAAATAGAACGTAATTGAAATAGCCTTTAACGGAATTAGATAACGTTTTCTTAGAATAATAATAAAACTTATCTAATTCTCTGTGACACAGAGGGAAAAAAAGTTCCTCAAATACGTACACGTCAATTTCGCGATAAAACAACGTCTAAACAAACATCGTACTCGTGTCTTAGCTGAATCACAAAATGTTTCGATTAAATAACGCTAAAATATCATTGCAGCTTTTTCTGCATTGGTAGTTTTATCGACAAGCGAGGTCATTCCTAGTCCTCCGGAAACCAAACGATCGTAAACAGCACCTGACCGATGTGTCAAACTCGGTAACGGCGTTTCCAAAGGGGTTTAGATGGACGAGGCACACCGCGGACCGCGGGCGAAATGCAGCGAAAAAAAAAAATAAAATTTGCCCGATTCGCGGATTATATCCGCCAGGGGCCGCGGCGCGTCGAACAATGATTGCGGGCCGCGATCAACAAGTGGCTCATGATTTCGTCAGCGGTCAGGTCGGCGGTGCGCGCCGGTCTTTCCATTGGCTTTGTGTGCCGGCTCCGGGCCGCGCTGGAAAAGCCAGATAGGAACGAAAGCGGTGCGCCGCGACTGCACCGGGCTGCCTCCTCCCGCAACTACTGCCCGCCGTGATATTCCGCACCGCCGTCGCTTCTCTCTATTTTACAGCGGCCGACAAAAGCTGGCGCGCGGCTCCGAAGATACTTCACGCAAAAGCGCTTTAACCGTGCTTCTGCGATAGACACTTTTTTTCGATTCCTCAATGGAGGAAAAGAAAAACGAGCGACAAGTGTAAGTAATGGACTGCTAATTAGCGCGAAAATCCGTTTTTAATTATTTAAAAATCAAATCAAATTTCTGTGGATGTGTGAAAAGCCGATACACTGAGGAAATAGGTTAGAAAAAATTACTATTTTTTTCGTAAGGAGGCGACCTACTCGACCTAGTAACGATGTTTACTAAATTCGTAACAATTTTTACTAAACTAGTAGCAATTTTTACTAAACTTTAGCAATTTTTATTTAAACTTTTGCAATATCTCATAGAAGTATAATAATAATTATGGTCAAGTAGGTTGCCCTTTTGATAGAAAAATAGTAACCCTTTTTCTCAGTGTATCCGAGAAACTCTTAAAGAATGGACCTGAATTAATTGATTTTTACGTTTTTTTTTTATTTCATCAAAATAGATGTTGTAAACATTTTTCTGCAATATATTTTAATAATTTTTTGCAAGTATCGTGTGCGTATCAGATTGTATGCACAAGAATATGGCCGATAATAATATTTCTTAAATGAGCATATATTGCAACTATTAAATTACCAGTTTAGAAGTAACTTTTAAACGAAGGAAAACAAAAAAGTTGATTAACTGCAAAAAACAAAGTATCACAAAGGCAAAGTAGCTGTATTGAATTTCAACGACTTTCTAATCTTATTTTACACTCGACAACTCGACGAGCTGTCGCATTAGTTTTACTGACACGATTAAATGTACGCTGAAAAGTACCTTATTTAATATACAAGTCCGCATACATTATCATCATTATTGTTACATTATGCCCTTCTGACAGGCTTTGTGGAAAGTATAGTTTTTCTTTTTATAAACGGGTTATGGGTTTTTAGAGTGAACTGAATAGATGGTAACAGTGAAGAAGAGGTAAATACAATCATCTTAATTATAATTCAAAAAAGATTTTCCTTAAAAAATGTCATCACTTCTTTCGAGACGATAAGTGTCCGAAGTAACGAAATATTTTACTTTTGAGCTGCTAAAAACTGTAATTGAATTGAAAAAAAGCAGGCGAGCTCTCGCGTGAAAAGCGGCCGCGCGCGCGACCCGGAGCGTCATCGACGCCAGCGCAACAAGTGTCCATGATCGAGGTGTCGGAGGGGGGGAGGCAGGCGGCGCGCGTCGCATCCCTCCCGCACGCGCGAGCGGAGGCGTCAAATTATTATCAGCCGATTTCGAGGCAGCCCGGGCCCGAAGGGATCGCCTCCGGGAAACGAGCTTTTCCCAGTCCGCCGCGTCGGATTTCGCGCGCCAGCCGCAATTGTGCATTTAAATGGTCCGCCGGGATGCGCAGCGGCAGCCCAGCCAGCTATTCCCACCGACTTTTATCCTACTCACGGAAATGAATGTCGCTTTTCGAGATGGAGATGCATTTTTTGGTCGGATTGAGCGGGAAAGTGTTGGTGCTGATGGCCGTGTATACGTACAACAAAGGAGAGTTCATTTTTTCACGAGGTTATTTAATGAAATGTTAATGAAAATTTGACGAGAGAACCGTGTGGAAAAGTTTTGTTCGTTTCGATGAGTATATCGCATTATAATTTTAGCTCCTTTTCATACAATTTACAACAACGTTAATTTAGTAACTGAAAAGACCGTCATTTATAGCACTAATTTACATTTAAATAACATTTACGTTGAAGATAACTAAAATTTATAGTCTATTATACAAACTTTTATGAATAAATCATACATAAAATTATTTACCTTTATGTTTCAGTATAAAGTTGAAATTCTTTTTTTACGAGCCATTACCTATTTTACTTTTTATTACAGCGTACATTCACGGCATCCTTATAATTAGTAGCCTTCTACAACTTTTAAACAAAGTTACGAATTTTAAGCCTCGATAAAGTTTTCGTAAGTCACGCAACCTTCTATGTCAGATTGATTACTTATTTATTTATACCCAGAAATTACTTACTTAATCATAAAAGACATGACAATTGTAATAGCCTTGCATAATTATAAATTATAATTCATTTATTTATTTACTTATTTCGAAATTTATAAAAAATAAAGGAAACATGATCTCACTTTTTCCACTAATACCGTAACAGTACATAAATTGAAGTTGCGTGTAAAATGGATCTTAGTCGATATCATAAGTACTGCAGTTACTATTCCCTCCGTTTATTATTCCGCCACTATTTCTATAAAAACTATATAATAGGTGTACATATAAAGTACACACTTTTTATAAAGATTACCGAGAACTGCTGTAATTTACTGTAATAAGATATCCCTTATACGTAAAGAAAATAAATTAACATACTTTTTTGAGCGAAAAGATAGCGCGTTGAAATTGTGGGAGAGCGAAAATTCGTGATCTTAAAACAATTTATGATTCACGTTGGTCGTTTACAGACGTGTTGTGATATAAATCTTTAATGGATCAGGAATTTATGACCTTGATAAAATATAATTAAAATAATAAATAACAAGTGCTGCGAAACGTGTTTTACAACTTTTCTTTAAAGTTATCTAGTTTATTAATACTTTTCATCGAATATTTTAATTGGATCAGCTAAATATGAAAAAATTTTACATACATTTTTCTCCAAGTTTTATTAAAAATGAATAAATAATTAGTCACTTGTATAATTTCAAGAGTAGTAATAAAAATTTAATGGTTTCAAAATGAAATTAGTCGTAATAGTCTATTAATATTTTGTAAAATTAAGTGTCGTAGAATCGAAGGAAGTAATTATTCTAAAATTGCAAGAATTGTAAATAAATTTTTTCTTTTCCGTTCAAATGCTAACGCAATATGTGACTTGAAAAAATAAATGGTTACAAGTGCGCATTGAACCAGAGGAAAAATCGAAGACATTCGAATACAAAAAGTAAATTAGCGTTGTTAGTGGCTAACTAGCGCCAATTAACGTTTCCGATAAATGTCGTTTTTTCCCCTATCCCTCTTCCTCTTCCTCCACATTTTACGCGTCTCTCCCCCCTCCTGCACCTGCACCCCGCGATAATTTATGCCCGCCGATCAAACCTTGCGATACGCTGATTCAAGCGAATAGACTCTCCGTAGTAAAGCAGCCTTTCGGAAGTTACTGCTATAGCGTTCGCGAAAAAGAAAGCGAGCTACTAGGGCGATGATGCAATGCAGCCGTCAGTTTGGATAATCTTTAACTGAGAATACGGTAAAAAGAAACGACGGCATACCTCCTGGTTGCTTCCAGAAGGAAGTGAGGTAAATGAGACGCATTGTTGCATCCACGGCAGTCGGAATGGCTATACGGCGCATTATTGTGAAATGCGTAAGCGTTATTAACTTTGTTCCAGTTGTTATTCGGCGGATGCATCGAAAAGGGTAAGCAAACTCACGGCGCTCGCACGGAGTGGCTATGCGAACTATGCAGGCATTAGTTCATTTTTATTACTTGCTTTGGACAAAAACAAACGGTGAAAGAGAGATTTTACTTTCCTTTTTAAATTTGCGAAGTACGTGTTCATTGCCATCTTCCTTCGCCTCATTCTTTGGTTTGTTAAATGTACTTTTACAATGATTGCTTAATGTGCTTTAAATTAGTATTTATGATATTGGGAGCACCTTATATTTTATAACATTATTATTCAATCAATTATTGTACGTGGGAACAGAAACATTAAATTAAATATTGTGCAATGCATTCCAACACAGTATTGTTGAAAATAGTATAGCTATTCTGATTTCTATGCTCTCATAATTAAATCACATTGAGCAATTAATTGAAATGATTGAATATAAGAATATGGAATGCTCATTGACCATTAAATAAAGGTACAAGGTTAAAAAAAATAATAATCAAAAGTACAAAATTGACATTCCTGTGGAACTTACATTAAAAGATGAATAAATTTGAGATGCTATAACAATCTAAATATAGATGAATGAAAATTAGGAGTTTCTCGAGAGTTGAGGGGGGAATTATAATCCCCATTATGCGATAGAATGATGAAAGAGAGATAGAGAGACCGGAAAACAATTCAGGGACTTTATATAAGTAAAGATTTAAAGATTTATTAATTTAAAAAGAATATAATGTTGTAATTTGCATATGCATGTTTTTAAGCAGTTAAAATCAATAAGATTTGAACTATTTTAATGCTAATAGTCAGTACTTAAATTACGTATTCCAGACTGGCCAAAGATTTAGAGCAATCGAAAGTTTAATTATACCTCTGAATGATATCGCAACAAAAAATGTGAGCGGATTAGTATTTGAACGAAAAAGAGAGGCTTGAATGCTTGATTTCTGAAATAAGACCTTTCTATTTTTCGCGTGACCAAAGCATTTAGCTATGGCACGATTAAAAAATATTTCCACAATATCGTGCAATTTCGCGGCATGAATAATTCAGCAAAATCCAATAAAATCATTCCTATCCTAGCTGCTAGCGTCTTCACTTTATTGTAATATAAATTTCGCTCTTACAAATTCAATATATAATCGATAAAAGCACTTCGCTCGAAACTTCTGCAGCGATGAGTATAAGTAACGACTTCAGGAAGAAAACGGCTAGTCATCGCAGTGAAATACCGTAATGTTTCATTGTAATTTGAAAAAGGCACGACTACAAGAAATTACAGCCCATCAAGATTTCTAATTTGCTAAGATCATCATGGAAGAAGCTTTACCTTTTACAACAAAAAATAGAGGTCAAGATTCAACGAAGAGAAGCTAGCAGAACATGTATTTTTAAGAAATTAAGGTATAAGACTCCGTACATATGGGATTGTTATTTTTATTTTCCGGATTATTTAACAAAGTTCGTACGAATCTGTTTTGCAGCATCTGATAATTATTCGATTTGCAAATTTTATTCAACAACTTTCATTTCCATATGCAGGACAGAAATAAAAGAGAGAAACGCGAAAACAGAGATTAAGATAAACTATTTCAGAATCACATAAATATTTACCATTGAAATTTGCATGCTACTTGATATCTAGTACTCGAACGCAGTGCCGTTGCGTTGCAAAATCCTTAAGAGCCTGCAATGCAATGTTCTTTAAAATTTTCGTTCCAGAAATTTGACACGCATAAACCACCGGTTTAGAGTTAAATAAGTATCAATCATCAGTGCGCAGTGGAGATTTCATCGAAAGTATCCAAATACCCAGAAAATCTCTGTCATCTGTCGCGACCATTATGAAGCGCGATACCTTGGCATTTGCCTGAAGTTTTCGAATTCAAACACTGCTAGGAGAAGGAGAATGAAGGAGATACACCGGGAGAGCAAAAAGTGTACAAGAGCAAGGAATTTGAAAAATTTCGCGAGTGAGCAAGAGAAAGTCAGTGCGCTTGAGCCGCGCGGTTTTGTGTCTGCACACAAAACATTCAGTACCCAGGAAAATGCCTAATACTGCACTACGTACTTGACTATTATAAAAATTTTTATTTTCAAATATTTTCCATTTTATGTAGGGTAACATATAACATTTCTTGCGCTTTTGTGAATTTGAAGTGGCGTTTGCCTTTTTTTTTAAGTGCACGCTGGTTGAGGAACGTATTTTTTATAAGTGATGTTTAAAAATGCATGAAAGAGGTTAACCGCGTTAGCGCACTTTGCGCGAGATTTATACGAAAAGCATCTAGAATCAAGCACGGGCACAGTAATAGGATCACTTATGCTGTGTGAGTCTTTTACTCTTATACGAGACAACGACATGCTCATAATTAATCGAATCGTTCCACTTTCTCAACGATGTAACGCGAGTCTGCCAAGGAAGTGAAATAGAAAGACACAGCGCAGCGAGCAGAAAAGATAAGATTGTACCGAGTTTGCAAGTGTGCTGGTTAATTTATTGTACGCGAAACTAATTTATCGATGCAATGTCATGTGGAAGAGATACGTAAATAATGGGATGTAAATTTATATTTAAAAAAAATTTTGAAATAGAATTGTACATGTAAAATTTTCTACTCTTTTGAGGATAACTAACGAGAATAAAAAAAAGGCATTTATGCGGGAATATGTGGAGAAATATTAGACATATTTCTGTGCTGGAAAAGGCCATCGGCATCGGTCATAAATATACGAGATATAAATGGAAAAGGTAAAAGCAGAGCAGCTTGTTACTCGCTCTAATGCCGCTTTAAAGCCAACCTACGTAAATATTTTTTCAATTGCAACAAATCGAGACTCATAAAAAGTTTCGCGCTCGCGGAAAATCTCTATGGCCCGATCCTTCACTGAAAATGGGTCACGAGATGCCAACGTCAATACATTCGCATCGTCAACGTTCGCCGATTTTCTCTTCCCAGCGCCACCCCGGCCACCCTCGCTTACCCCCTTCTTTCTCCCACCTTCGCCTGTGTATGCGTGTGCACTTTTTTTATTTTATTTTACTCTTCGAATTGAAAAACTTTTCTCGACTTATGAAATGCATTTTTCAAAAGATGAGAGAAAAATGCGAGATTTAAAGGGAATGGGGGAGGGGTAGCAAGATGACGGCAGTGAGTGGGAGGCAAAATGAAAATTTATGTCGCTGAAAACGGAGAGTATTTCAAAGTCTTATATTGTGCGGAATTCCATAGTTGTAAATATTTTCCTTCATGAATCATTGAAATAGAAATGCAACGAGAATTCTGCAGTATTTATTGTTGCCATTTCATATCCGATTCAGCAAAATATTTACGTTTACAAAACTACATGTTCAAATGCCTCAAATAGTTTGCGCTCATTGCTAATATCCGCTTAATTTATAACAAACTGCAATTTCGAGCAAACATTTATTTCACTTCCATCAACTGATATTATCTTCTGTGTCTAAAAAATACCTTATAATTAGTTATAAAGGATGGCCATGACAGGTGAAGGATTTTGCAGTGGTTGTCGAGGTCGCGAAAAAAGAAAACAAACAATGGACTCGCGAGAATAGGTGGGGGCGGAAAAAATGTATACAACATGAACTAACACGTGTACAGTTGTACATAGCTCAAGTCTTTCGAAAGCGCTGCGCCAGGCAAAATCGCTCGGTCGTGAGTAACGTTGACGGATGCCCTTCATAAATAACGCGCCCTCGCGACCATCTAATTGGAGTTTCTTGTTGCTCGCACTCGCTGAATTCGCGCACATGTGGCGCACACAGCACTCCCGGTAATTCCGTCTCGCTTCATCCCCTTCTACCGTCTCTCTGCCCCCTTCTTTTTTCTCCTTTTTCATTCGGCATTTTTCATTAGAACGCATAAATCTTTCATTCTAATTTTGCGTAGGGTCATTCTGTTTTTCAACGCACTAAATATTCCCTCGCGCCCATTTCTTACTTTCTGCCTAAGACTAAAATATATACTTCTATAAATCTTTGCGCTCCATAATAGCTCAGACGTAATTTTTCAAAGAGAATGTTTCTTCCTTACTTCCTTGATTATTTTTTACTTTTTCACTTTTTTCAACTATCAGTTGCAATTAGCCAGGTAATTGTAAATTGTTGCAAATTTTCGTGAAACAGTTGAAGTAATTTGATGTAGCCAATCTCTCCAAAGTTTACCGAGTTGAATTCTCTGAATTTGAAACTTCGGAGTGAAACTTTGCTATTTACTGAAGAAGATATTCGGATTTCAATTAGCATTAATTTTCATTTCAGAAAAAGGTTGCTACTACTGAAACCAGTAGTAGAAGCGAGTTGTACCTACTTTCTGAAGTATTCTTTCTCGTAAAAAAAGTCTTGTTCTAAAATAGGTCAACTGCCGCACTTTCAGCTATTTTATGTAACGTAATGATTATGAAAATTTATGAGGGATTGGTTACGGTCTTAGTCATCAAGGACGTAAATATTAAATGCAATATGAAATTAAAAGTACTCAAATAACATGCTAAACTTTTGATTGCCACTTTGTTAGTTAAGCAACAAGAGTTTAAAAAATAACTTTTTAGATTTTTCAGCGATTGTTCCGCAATATAGAACTTGCAAAATATTAATGTTAAGTGGCAAAACTTTAAATTTGAAAAGTTATTTTAAGTGCGAGCATTTCATTTTCTCAATTTTTAGTTTCTTACTTCGCGGTAAAAAGTAGCACACGCGTGTTTATAAACTAGGATTGAAACTGGATCTATTAATGCTATAAATAAACTACAAAACTAAAATTTATAAATTGGTTTTTTTATAACATTCTAAAATTGTAAGCTCAATATAAAATGAAATATGAAGAAAATATTTCGTCTACTTTCATTTCGCATTAAAACCTGTATTACGAACATAAAGAAGCTTTACTAAAAGTAACAAAGCCCTTATTTTCTTATTGCTCTGCGATCACTTGAGACCTAACAATCATTGCTCTTCTGCTTTTTTGTAATACTTCTCTAATCCTGCAATTCTCACGGATTCTAAACTTGACACCCTCAGTCGGATACTAAAGGGCGGTAGGGTGAGCATTGATGGCAACCTGAGCGTTATATACTGCAAAGTCGCTGACTTGGCGAGTTTAACTTACCGGTCGATGGACTCGAGTCGTTGGCTCGGTGCGCGTGTGTGCGACTGCTCGCGCGCAAGCGACAAGTCGCGGCTCGAATGCAACGCGCGCATATAATGCGCACCAGCACGCACACACGTCGAAGTACACATAATCTGGGTTAACGTTACTTGCGGGACGTTAACTTCTTGTTCTGTCTATTCCACCTTCATCTTTCTTACGGGCGACTGCCTCCCGATGGAAATGGCGTATCTCGCGTTTCGTTTTGCTGTATTTACAGCTTGTTAGAGTCGTTCCTGCAGGATTCGTTTAACGCTACGGCGGTCCCCGCGGCTGGCGAGATATTACACCCGAGCCCCGGCGCTTGTTTACGCTAAATTTTGCAGAAAGTCGATTTGGCCCGCTCTGAAACTGGAATAAACTAGCGATTTGACTATCTGCGCTGGAGTTTCAGTTGATTAGATGCGCAGAATGAAAGGTGCCGGATCGGGAGGTGTGAAAGTGAGCGCCTGCGCGTTATGTAACTACCTCTCATCGGATTGAAATTTAATCGCGATACAATGGTAAATACGGCGCGAGGCCCGGCAGTGTTTCTCCGACTTTTGTAATTTAGACAACACTTTCTTGCTATCAAGACATGCAGTCCTTACTCGTTGCGTTTCAAATTTTACGAAATACCACTTTTTGCGATTTTCTTTTAGAAAATGATTTTTCCAGAAATAATTTAAGAGCAAGCATTTCAATAAATGATTTAAATAAATCCTTTACCATATATGCAGGAAGGACGTTAAGTACATTTAAAAAAAAGTCAAAATAAAATTCTTAGTTTTTTGGTATTTCCTACATCGATAAGACATGTTCCTCCTAAGATTTTCATTTAACTAAAAACTCGAGTCCGCCTATTTGCCCACAGGACTCGCGGAGAAGTTGTCAGCCAAAGTTTCATCCTTCATTCAGCTTCACTCCACCTACCCTACCCTTCCATCTCCGTATCACCTAAACTTTCCACCTTTCTTCCTCGAGCCTTTCGATTTACATGCGAGTCTACTCCTCCTCCTGTCTGGCTTATCCCTGCTTTAGCTAAATTTAATTACAAAGCACGAAAACAATCGATAGGTACCTGAGTAAGCGTATGCATTTGTGTATGTTAGAGTTTATACGTTCGTAATTCTCTTTTTACCTCTTGTGACATGATCATTTTCATTGTATGTTGATTTTCTTATATTTAACATATTTTTCTTATCGACATTGCGATATTTATTGTTGACATAAAAATATATGTTGCTTGCACAATTTTGATGCGTAAAAGAACACAAGGTTGTTGTTTTCTTTTAAAAAGTAAGTTAAATCGATTAATTCATATTATAATTAATTAATCGCACTTGTTATAAAATTATTAACAAAGTTATTTAACTATAAAACTATACTGAAACAACAGTGATAAATTACTTTAAATAAAATATTTAAAAATGTGGAGGTACGTTCGAGAAAAAGCTGCATTAAAATTTAATTGCAAATGTACAACCCATCGCAGAAAATTGTTATAAGCTACGAAAGTTTCATCTCAACGTGTTTAACAGTCAATTTGCAGCGACACTGCCCATTAAAACTTTTTCATCCACAGAAATCCGCGTTTCCAGCTTGGAACATTTAATTCACGAATATTCAAGAATATTTTTATCTTGGCGTTCCACGCGAGGCCGCACATCGGACGCAAATAAAAAAAAAGGGGAGCTGAACTCGGCGAAAAAAGGCCGCGGCTTGCCAATTTTGATGTATGTCGCTTTGATCGTTGTAATTCCTCTATGTCGCGAAACCGTGACGCGAATATTTTGCCCAGCGGCGCGAGTGCTCGCGCATGCGAGAGATAATGCATAAATGTACGGATGAATTTGTAACGTGTATAGCGTGTAACGTACGCGTCGCGAGTTCGCGCGAGCCCTCCGTAAGCCTAGGAAAGAATAAAACGCAACGGGGAGTCGTGCTCGCGCTCGGCTTCTTACGGATTCCTTTTTTTCTCAAAGACGAGCTCTAAGTGCTTTCCAAAGTACATTCGCCGCCGGGGGAAAAGAGGCTGCCTCGCGAAAAACAATTTGAAGCCAGTCCCTTTTTCGCGAGCCTTATAAATACCATTTACGAGATAGCCGACTATAGGCGCGCTTTAATTATACAGTGGACTTTTAGAAAAGAGGAGGTTTGCTTTTTTCTAAGCCTTGCGCTCAAATATTTACCTATGAATGTCTAATTAAAATAATACTTCGCATCGTTGCTTGCTTTTTCGGTAGAAAGTACTGGAATTCGGGAAAGCCGGTCGCAAAATGGTAATCGAAAATAATTTTAAATACTTTCGCGTTGTTCCACTGTGATAATATAAAAAACAAACATAAACAGAAATTTTGATAGCTTTCCTAGCTTTTTTTGCTAAAAAGTTTCATATTTAAGTTGATCGTTGAATAAGATAAAAACTTTCCACGTTTGCAGGCAATTACTGCAATATTTATGGGTGCATCTTGAGTTTTCTTCCTCGAGGAATAAATGAGCCAATTTAAATAGAAGAACTACGGCTGCAATGATTACGTCAGACTGTTCTTCCTTTTCTCGGTTTAGCTTTCTACAATCTCATCGGAATGCGCACGTGTGCCGAGTAAAACTTCAAATGAAAGAGGAGCTGTTTGGCCACTTGTCTACATCCTTGCCTGGAATGCTTAGAAACGGCTGACATCTTTTATAAGCATTTCGCAACGACTGTGCCATTCCACGTGTAAAAAAGTTGACCTAATACATTTCAATACATGTTTAATAACCCATAATTCATTTTCATTGCAATTTATACTTTTTTTACGATACGTTTTGTAATTGAATATATTTTATAATGAATTCGCCAGGTGGAAATAATAGTAGAAAACAGAAACGGATTTAATTATGCTGGAGGTAGGTTAGCAGAAAGAATATGACGATAATTGCAATGTTTACACTATTATTCTTGTGACATATATATGTTGTATAAATCATTAATATTAGTTACAAAATAGGCGAGAATGAGGCAATTAATTAACCTGAAAAAGTAACATAAATTTCGAAAGTATTTCGTCAATGTTTAGTAACGTTTCTGCGCTTTCTAATCTATGCACTTTTGTCATTGACTGCATGAAGTGTACAACTGGTATACAGAGCTGCATTTGTCTTTCAGACTAGAGAGTAGAAGAAAACGAAAGACAATTTTCGCATTGAAACGAGAGTTCATTTGCTTTATTTCATTTCTCAAGGAAAACGCTGGAATGTGAATGTAAATATTTAAGCAATTTAAAAAGCTTTTTTCAACCTTAATTAAAGATAAACGAGTTTATTAGAAAAACGGCAAGTGACACAATAATTTTGTTGAAAAGCAAAATAAATAAAAAAAAGCTATCAATTATGTGCAATTTGTTGAACGATTCGCAAACAAGCTTGGGCAAGAAAAATTTATAAATATTTAAAGTCATGATTCAATGTATTATATATTCCATGTAATAAATTCAAAAGCTATTCCGCAGCTGTGCGCTAGATTTTCCAAATGCATTGATCGGTTAGCAACAATGATTTTTGTTGTTATTTTATTTGCGAGGATTCGCGAACACTTAAAGTCACTGGCGTGTAAATAGAGGCTGGATAGCGGCCCGAGACTAGATCGATATCCGCGTTTGTGACAAACTCGAGTTTTGTGTACATCCCATTCGGGTGTGCACACGCACTCCTGTGCGTGTGTTATCCGCTCGCGCGGTTTGCGAGGAAATTGCGCGCACGTCGCCCTTTCCACGATAGTATCTCAATTTACAATGGACCGAAATTACATAGTAAGTACTTACATTGTTCGCTCAGATTTGATAACAGCGGCCTGCGTGACACGCACCAAAGGAAAACTTCATTTCACGGTCTAAAGACGCTTGCGATTTTATTTCAAAATTATAAAATGAAAATGCTTCGTTACTATGATTACGTCGCTGTAATGAAAAAATTAAGGTATTTTCTAAAATTAAACAATTTCAAATTTCGCTTGAAATTATCTCTGCAAATTAAGGTTTTTCTAATATTTAAATTATGTAGTCTGCAAAATATTTTTACAGCCTAGCGGACCGAAAATACAACTTTCCGACCTATGCCGTTTTCGAAAGATTGTATTTTCGGC
>JAXIUT010000048.1:7987169-8008652 GCA_035586675.1 Eurytoma californica
TTGCTAAATGCATTTTTCAATAATTATGAATTTATTATTAATTACTTTAAGTATTATTAGCGTGTCAACTTATTTACAGAAACATGAAACGGGTTACGTTAATTTTATTTTGAGTTATTATAATTAAAACACACATTTTATATTCCTAGGGTAAAAAACACGAGGAAACTATTCAAACCGAATGATGAGCCAACAAAGATGACATAAATAGTGAGGGAGAGAAAAATATAAGAAGCGGTATTGTGAGGTAATTGTGGAGGGAGCTCGCAGAGGGCACGATATGAACTGATCATCCGAGCGTGAATTATAATGGTGATAGAACGTTTAAACTTTTGTTGAACAATCGTCAATGGGAGAATTTAAATGGGTGGCTCGTGCGATCGAACAGACGCGCGAGCACACACTCCGGCATTTCGCGACATCGTTTCAGCGATGAGTCAGGAAATTAGCGCTCTTTTCAGCGCCTTCTTCGTTTGATCGTACCTTTTTTTTCTCGCTGATCCCTTGCGATTTCGCATAATCGTGACATAAAAACAATCCAAAGTTTGGTTGGACAGCTTCGACAGGACTAGTAGGTCGAACATTTCATAAGGCATTATTGCAATCTGAGAATTATGCTACTGCATTAACATAAACCGTGTAATCTTCAAAATTCCTTTAGGCCTTCATTTACTTGAATTTATTGAAAAAAATTAAGCTAGATTGCTATTCAGAGTGCATTTAACTACCCAAATATATATTGGATATTTTATTCTTATAAAAGGATGCTATGTCATTTGCGATCAAGTTACCCAAGATCTCAACGAAGTCGTCAAAATAATTATAAATACTGTCTACTTTCTGATTAACTATTGTATACTCAATCCAACATTGAACAATATTTTATGATAGCTCGTATGTTTAAATAAATAAATCATCTAATAATAATAATAATATGAGCAACTGTGCTTACGAAACAGGTATGCAGTAATACGCAATAATGAGTGATAATCCTGTTTTATTTAAATCTGTGTTCATCAATATAGTATCGATAGTAGTATTTACATAATGTTATAGTAATTAAATGATTTCATATCGAATAATAATATATTTATTGGGCAAAATTACGATTAATTAAGCAAATTCATGAAATAAAAATGAATAGACTTTAATACTATAATAATGTTTTTCACTATCTGAATTGATTAGGCTCATGCTCTTACGTCATTCATGCTCTTTTCTATTGTTCTTTCCAGTTTAGCATTTCCTTTTTTATACTTATTTTTGTATTAAGGATCACAAGGAGCTTTAAAAAACTTTTCAATTTTCAATGAAATGTAGCATCTCTTTCTTCTTATGTAAATAGAAGTCCAATATTATTAGAAGCATTGTATTATGAATAATTTTGCGCGTCAAAGAACGATTGTGCTCCAGTTTAAAACGATATTCACTTTTTATAGACTCTGATGACGCCATTATTACACACACAAGTTTAGAATGTTATTTTAACGTTTTAACGACTCTCATTTGATTGATCAATAGAATGACTAACATCATTTTAAAGAATAATGTATAATAATGAATAATACCTTTTGAAATTTTAATGCAACATTTTTAATGAAAAAAATGTTTATAATACTGCGCATTTAATTAAATTACAATATTATACTCTGTATAATGACATGTTGATGTACATATAACCAGTAGTTACGGACTGTCTTTATAGGAAAAGAAAACTTGTTATACAGCTCAATTTAGTTTGGCCTCAATTTAAATATGTTCTTCAATAAATCAATATATAAAAGAAATCGTACACATAAAGTCACAACTAGAACTTACAAGCATATTTTGATTTAACAAAATCTTTATAAAATACTTACTTCTGAAAAAACTATTTCGAATGATAAATATTAATGATATATACAGTAATAAATGCGTTGGTGTAAACCATAAACTTGTACAGAAAATTAAGAATATATGATAAATTTAGCTCAAAAGTCTTTTACAGTTTACACTACGAATGCAGGGAGAATAAAGATGTAACGGAACGCTTGAAAAATTTTCACGGGGTCGTAAAAAGCATTGTAAAATTCACATGGAAAATAAAAGGAAGATCCAAACGGTAAAGAGAAGGAAAATGCAAAAGGAAAAGACTCACCGTAGACTTGCTGGGATACTGATCGAACATTCTGGTCGCGTCGAGCTCACCGTTGAACATCGAGTAACTAGAGTCCAAGCTATCTCTCCTCTTCTTCTCGCCACCTGCATGACACACGTAAGATCAACCGTCATGAAAAAGTAAATGAAAGTTCAAGTACTTCGCTCAATAATAAATAGCGATGAAAATAGGTTCACAGTTTTATTCATTATAAAATACGACATAAATATAATTGAAATAGTATTGTTTTCATTTTATGAATGTATAATAAATTGTATTTCTTTTTAAAATTTTTCATAGTTCACAATTTTCAATTCATAAGGATTGATGCATTGCTTTAAAAAAGTTTATAACGCAACTGACTAATGTAAAAATAATTATTTTGATGTAGGAATGATACTTATATGTAGATCATTAAATTAAAATTAGTAAATAGTCCAAGTTTGATGAGATCGTTTCACTGTAATACTTCAAGCTCCACGCTGATTCCCAGTTACCCTTATTTTACGGCGATAAATCATCATTATTTTACGCTTTTAAATTTGTTTCGCAATTACTAGATTTCATGCAATGTTTTCATTTTGCAACATCAAATGCATCCGCGTTTTAAAAAAATTTTAAACTCAGTTCTCTGTTCTGAAGTGAAAATAATGTACGGAGCGACCCAATTCTGTCAACTAAAGTTTTTCTAAAAAATAAATGTTATTTCGGATGTTCAGTTCCAATTTAAACGGATTATTGTCTTACATAATATTATTTATTAAAATAACATAAACACATTAATAGTTTTTGAGTACTGGTCATTTTTACATTTTGCAACAGCATTTTAAAAGGGTATAAGTAAAGAAATACTTATTTTAAATTGTAGTGCACTTTTTACTCGATATTTATAAATAGACTTAGCAGAAAGTATTGAAATCCGAATATGAAAATGAGGTTTAAAAAAATTTAAATAACGAAACAATATGAAAGTTACAATCGCATAAAGAAACTTACTGCATTTATTAAACTTTTTTATGGCGTTATTTGAGATTTCCATTTCATTTATTTGTCTATAAAATCTTATTCAACTACCTTTAAAAACAAGTTTTTAATTTTGAAACAACTTTTGACATTTTAGTGTAGAAAAGTTTTGATTACATACTGCAAAAGTTTTATAATACATAACCAATTTAATGTCAAAAAACATAAAGTTTTGATGTAGAACGTTCTCATTCGTGATCTGTAGCTATTAAATTTTTATGTGAGAAGTTGCTTACTCGCGGCAAACACAATTTTCTTCGCTCGAATAAAATGAAATGCGCTTTAAAAAATATACTTTTTAACCATCTTTTCGCGATAGTAAATATACCATAAAAAGTTACTTTCGATTAATTAGATATAAAATATCATTTAGCTTTTGACTATTTCAATGTATTTAATCACATGCTTCATTGTTTCGAAAAACATAAAGCGAAAACGAAGGATAAATTATTGCAGAATTAAAATAAAAAAAGTAAAAAGAAAAAATATAAAACAGAGGTTACGAATTTAAAATAAAGAAGATAAACATTGTTTTCATTTAAAATGAAACGATAGCAGAATATAGTTTGAA
This sequence comes from Eurytoma californica, assembly GCA_035586675.1. Taxonomy (NCBI): domain Eukaryota; kingdom Metazoa; phylum Arthropoda; class Insecta; order Hymenoptera; family Eurytomidae; genus Eurytoma; species Eurytoma californica. Next base: position 7,990,901 of record JAXIUT010000048.1, read on the forward strand.
CGTTGTATGGTCGGGCATGACATTTTTATACAGATTCACAGATAAAAGCAAAGCTATACACTAATACTTCGATGCATACATTATATATATGTAAATGAATGTACATATATATATTGCACGATCCACAATTTGCAGAGACTATAATGAAGTGTGGGTCATGCAATACATTCACAGTGCATAACCCACATTTCCGTAATCAGGAATGTGGAATGCAAAGCCATTTCAATTATTGATTCGTATTCTTTAGTACTGTACAATTTTAGTTCTATATATGAAAAAAGAAAGTTGCAAACGTGTATCAATTTGGAATTCATTTCATTCGTTATTAATTGTATTTCGAAATTTTGCAAAGATTGTGCTCAGGTACCAAACGCGGATAAAACGAATAATTTTCTCATGACCTGGAATTATAATCGCTTTGATATTCCTGTTGAGAAAGACTCTTCTAAATTACACGGTCATCTGGAAATTAATGTCTTTTTTTCAAGTTGTTTAAAAACGCAGCTTTTCTAATGTTCAAACAGTCACCGTAAATTAGCGGTATTATGTATGTCGTACAATTTGTAACTGCGTTCTAATTCAATCGTGGATAAATTACAGCCGCTGTTCTCATTGCACATGGTGAAAACCCCGTTATTCGCAAGTTGAGAGGCACTGCTTTACCTTTGAAGCCATTCGTCTGTCAATTGAACAGAAAATCAATGCGCTGAAAGACTTGCTTTGTAGTTTAAGACAATTAATTTTTAACGTTCAAAACGATACTCTAATCAATACTTCGTGTATCCTTGTACGCGGAACTAGAAATTAGCTTTAAGTTTATTAGAATTTTCTGCAGCGTGTGTCACCGATACATATCCGCAAAGTGCTCCGCAATATCATTTTTAAATTAGTATCTTTTTTCCTGTTCTTCGTGTTCTTTACATTTGTTTCATGTTCGATACTTTTAATGTAATGAACTTCACATCTTATATAAGCTTTAGTTTAAGCATTCCTGTACTTTTACTCATGTTTTATAATAATATTCCGCTTTACAAAAACATAAATAAAAAGTTTTCTAGTCAATATTTTCCATAGGATTTAAAGAAGTCGTGTCAGAATAAAAAGTATAGAAAACGAGTCGCTTTTCGTAATGACTTGAAGTCTTAACAAATAAAAATGAACAGTATTGCAATAGCGCGCAGTATAAACTATTTTCAGTGGCCATTATTAACGTCAAAAGCAGCGTAAAACGCAATGAAGTGCGCTTGCACGTCAAAATAACGAAAGATGTCCACTTCCGACAGGCAGAGCGAAATCGGTGGTCATTCGCGTGAACGTATTTCGCCCCCTCCCCTCGCCTCTCCCCACTCCGCTCTCTTCCGATTAACGCTTCAGTGGCCGGCGTTGCATATGCGCCAGTTTTACGATGTCAAAACAAGATTAAAGAATGCAAAATTGTAGCGGTTGCTCGTAATAAAGATAATGACAGTTTGCGGCGCGCGCAGTCGTTGGCCTGTCTCGACTATTTTTTGTTCACCTAACCCCTACCCCCACCGTTCCACCACGAAATCGGCATATCCTCGTGCTTTTGTCGCGGGAAAAAAGCCGCTCGAATTTTTCAGTTTGTAAAACTCTCGTCACGGCCACGACGGGAGCACCATTCACCGTAACGCCAGTGAAGAGAAAGTTGATGTGCAGGAACAATAAGACTATTGTTGGCGAAACGATAAATTTGTGGAGTTTTGCCTCGTATGCGCGAGATCGGCTTTCCAATGTTTAATATCGGGGAAAAAGCCCGATCGCGTCGTAAATAATTTCGCTCGAAAGAACGGGCGAGCATATTTAACATCTCAATTGTCAACATGTCGCCAAGTTCGGGGAAGTCCAAACCCGCGGAGGAGCTCCTGGACCTCGCGACGATAAAATGGAGCGACTCGAGATCGAGCGAGTGTGCCAATTGCTCGTACACATCCGGCCGACAGCTCCGAAGCGGGTCGCGGGTCAATTGCGCCGAGTAACTTACCGAACAGGCTGATGGCGATGGCCCCGACGATGCCGTCCGCGCTCATGGTCCCTCCTGTCGGCCGCTGGCTACTGTCTCCGCGATCCTCCTCCTCCTCCTCCTCTTCGCGAGCGTTCGGAATCCGGCGCGCGCCTCAACGAGCGTTAGGTCGGTGGAGACGCCTCGGCGGTGGCGGGGCGTCGCCGGTCATGTCAGCGCTGCACACTCGAGGATCGGCCCGATCGATCGGATATCCGCGCGAGGCGCAGTTCGCGGCCACCCCACGCACTGTACAAATCGCACAAAATCCTCGCGATCACTGACCGTTAACACACTGGCTGCGCACTCCACGTGTCTCCATCCGAGCTGTCCGGGGGCGGGAGCCTCGAAAAAAGCGACGGCCGAGAGGAGCGCGAGCCAGAGGGCCGGGGGCCAACACGTGTTTACACGCACGCCCGCACACACACAGCGGGGAGCGCGCGCGCGGCTTTCTCAGAGGTCCCTCGGCGAGCGGCTGCGGCGCGATGCGCGGCGGCGGCGGTCCGGCGGTGGGGAGGCGCTGGGGAGGCGCTGGGGAGCGGGGAGGATGAGCGCGAGCGGACCGCGCGCACTGCCAAGGACGACGGGGGGGAGGGGTGAGGTTAGGTCGCGGGCCCCGGTGTCCGCGCTCGGACCGCTCGGAGGAGCTCGCGGGGTGGGCGAGAAGTGAATGAGCGCGGGGGAGGCCGGAGCGGATGAATGAACGGCTCGGGTCTCGGGAGAGGATCAGAGCGCTGCTCCTGGCGGTGCTGCTGCGGCTGCTGCTGCTGGTGCTGCGGGCGTCCCGGCGGGCCGGCGAGGAGTCGGTCGCTGGCGGCGGCGCTGAGCTCCGTACATACGTGTTGCCGCGCTAGTAGCCGTAGGTGCAGTGCACCGTGGCGGTGGAGAGGCTCCTCTGCGGCGCGCCTCCCCCTCCCGCGCGCGCGGCCGCCCGCTCTCCGCTCCCTTCTCGCGCCGACGCCACCGCCTCCTCCGGGCGGAAACGCCGCGCCGCCGCCGCCGCCGCGGCCGCAGCTACGCGCTCTGCTTTCTCGCTCGCGCGTTGCCGTGTGCGAGCCGCCGACGGGGACGACGCCGGTGTCTGGCAGGGCGTCTGCCGCCGCCGACGCCCCGAGCCTCTCCCCGGCGGGTTGCACTTCGCCTTTCGCGTCGCCCCGCAGGCGCTGGCTTGCGTTTTATTTGATGATTTCACAAAACTAAGTGTTCCCATTTGGCCGAGTTGCGCGCACCAGTGTGTGGCATTCTTCAATTTATTGATTTCTTGCGCGTCTAGCATTTTGCATGTCCATTCAAATTTCGAATATTCAAATGTGAAAAATAAACTTTCCGCTGTGCGGATTCACATTTTCGCATGTTAAGCTTTATCGTATATATTTTATAAAGCTGCTAAACAGTTAATTTGAATCTTTGCTCGGAATATCTGGAAAAGTCTTGTAAACCGAGATGTAGATTTAATTATTTAAATAGGGAAAATTCGTATATGCTCGCTGAAAAGTAGATAGATACCGGGTACAGCAAGACATGATGTATTAAAACTTCAAGTGTATCTACTTGTATACGTACATATAATCAGGCAAACTTTGATCGAATTTTTCTCGAGCTTTCCTGGCGTCACAGCCGATTTATTTTTAAAAAGAAACTGATGGATTTATCTTGCAAGGAAGAAATTTTTTATCGCATATACTTTCTACTTGAACGGACAATACTGCATTTTTTTATCGCGTGCATCATTTACTCCAATATTTTCTTTAGATAAGAATTTAGAAAATAGAATTTATTAAGCTAATAAAAAATTCTTTGCGCAATTTTGATTTGTACACTTTTAAAGCATATAAGAATAAGGAAAGTAGAACAAACGACTTATGTAACCTTGATTGTATTTTCGAACACTACAGTGTATTTATCTTGTATAAAGCGCAATGTGACGTTACAGCACTTTCTTTACAAAGTTAAATTACATTTTCTTCCGTGCGCGCAACGAAAAATAGTAAATGTTTGAATAAAATAAGGCGAGTCATCTTATGCAAGAAATAATGAAAAAAATTAGGTCATCGCCATATTTCTCAGTATGCTGCAAAAAGTAGGTCGTGAAAAAGGAAATTCGCAGTGCTTGAAATAATTTAATTAAATTATGAACACCCTTACAAATATATTTAAATATATTTTAATCTTTCCAAATTTAATCTAACTCTTTACCTCCAAGTAAAAAATATAATATGCTTCAAGCTTACATATTTTGCTCGAGCGAGCTTTTATTCTAATAATACAAAGTGTCTGAGTTGATAATTAAAATTAAACATATATATTTACGTGATATTTAACATGAATGTAGGACCCAAAAACTTTAATACCCACATACACGAAAAAGTAAAGTAATTTTTGCACCATTCTTGGAGAAGAGGATGAAATTAAAATTCGATATCACGGCATAATATCCACCGTGTGTGGGGCATTCATTTATGCGTAATTTCCTGAAATAACCCTAGCAAGAAAACAATTTCTAATTGAAACGTAACATTGGATTACGTAAATAACCTGCGTTACCTAATGTAAAATTAACATTTATAACTATTTATCCTTTTGATTTCGCAACGTTACAGATGTCTATATAGTACGACAGGACTAATTCAAACCCGGCAAAATGTTCGAGATGCAACATACTCGCAGTAATTATTTAGTATACGCGGAATATACAAATACTTGATCTCCCGCGCGACAAAGGAGACGTGCGCATCGGTGTATAAGCCAGTTTACGAAGGCAAATTGAAAGCACAAACCAAAGCACGTACACGCACACAGGTACATTTATATATTGTACATACATATCCACTGCTAATTAAACGTACTAGCCTAAACTTCATTCAGTACCTTTTGCCTCGGACATTGAATGAGGACAACATCAAAGTATCAGCCTACATTAATTATACTCCCCTATTTTACCCATTCAAGTTCGAAGATGGAAACGGCTAAACTAATGCATATTATGAGTCGTTTATTTTAGACTTTTAAATTAGGCATTTCTTTGAACAGTCGATTTATCATACATGAGGCGTAAAGTATTGATAGGATCAAAAATAAATATTGAACATTCCGAATTTAAAATGAACAGTGACGTGTGTTAACTATTTACTTAAATTGTTACGTATGCAATTTGAGTTTCTCATATTAACATTAAAAATTGTCATTATTGAAGTTATCCCGATTTGCATGATAATTATCAATGAATATTAAAGGTTTGCAGCATAAAAAATTAACATTTCAATCTTTGACATTGTATTTACGCCCGGTGAAAAATGCATTCGCGCATAAATTTTAATCGCAATACGGTAATAAACCGAGAAGACCGCGGCCTCTTCTATCGAGCGAAAGCATGCACTCGAAACTCTCGGCGACAGCATCGGGCCGTAAAAAAAGGTCGAGGCGTCGGTAAAAAAAGGTCGGAAGCGGGGCAAAAAATTCGCCGTCGGATGTAGTCGGTGGCCGGGCGAACGACCGGCCTCTCGCGCGCGCGCGCCGCCGGCAGTAGTAAAAGGCGAGACCCGCGCCAGACGCGCGCAAAGAAGAGCGAGAGGCCAGGCGGCGACGGCGGCGACGGCCCTCCCGCGAGGCGCGCGTGCGAGTCCGCAACGCCGGGTAGAGCCGAGGCGAGTCTCTCGGTCAAGGTCGCTCGCTCGCAGCGGCCGGCCAGCGCACGTACCGCCGTCGCCCCTCCGGCTTATGCGCGTCTCGCCGGGGACGTACTTTTCAGCCTGCCCGATCCCCTTCCGGGCCGCTTGCGACTCCTTTGGCTCACCCTAAGCAAAGCCCGGAGGGGGTCGCCATTCCTTTTTACGCTCCTGCGCATTTCCGCCTTTACACTTTCAGCTCGTTTTTTAATCAACGTCAAATCAGTTTATTATTTTACAATCAATCATTTTATAAAAGTACTACTTTATTTTCTTCTTTTCACTTTTTTTTTGCCCGTTGGTCGAGAAATAATTACTTTGGTCCCTATTTTCAAGTGAAAAAAAACGTTGAAACAGCACTACTGAACTCGGGTTTCAACGCTCGCCGAATAAGCCCTCCCATTACATTAGGAAATTTTACTATGTTGTGAAAGTTAGTTGCAAATAGGATTTTATCTCATGTGCTTCTTGCACTGCAACGCTGCTAAAAGTGTTGAAATTCTGATTTCAATTGATGGTGCATATTCTCGAAGAATGCAGGACGTACAAAAAATGTTTAATCTCTGGCTGACACAAACCGGTCATTATCTACTGCGCCATTGCTTAACCTGCTTGTTTATAGTTAGGTGGTATTTTATTTTACTATACTTACACTTGAGCAAATAAATGTTCATGGGAGTCATTTCACGTTGAATATCTCATGAGAATATATGAGCAATTTGTATCGCGATAAGAACATAATTATAAGACACTATTGCAAAATAAAAGAATTGGTTCATAACTGCATCTAAACTCGGGCGCAAAAATTCTTATTTAATAAGGGTCTGTTGCGGCAATAAAATTTGCAAAAGGCTTAATGAGCGTAGTTAAGTTAAAATCAGAACTTTACTTGTAAATTTATTTCCTCCGATTTATCATTCTTTGTGGAAATGAATTGAAAATGCAATAAGATTGTGACGGACTCTGATTAAAATTTTGATTAAGAAATCCATTATCTTTCTTGTTTTAATAAAAGATCTCAACTTTGCAGAGAATTTATTTCATCATATAGTTTTGCATGGCAACAAAGTGCATTTAACTTTTAAATTAATGCACTAAGGAACGTCTACGTATATCCTACGCAGAATTGAGAATCCATCTTCTGTTCTTCAATCGTACCCAAAGTGCAATTTAGAAAGCTTTAATTACTTCCTCAACTGCAGGTTGAACAGTGAATCAGTGTGCGTTGAAGCTGTGTGTACACTGAAATGACGCACGTACTGCTATAACCGACATTTTTTCTAATTAAAAGCGAAATTATTGATTTTTGCTTCTGTCACACGTGCGCCTCGATAATAAGTCGAGAAATTCATAACTGCATTTCAAATTGAAAATGAAATCTACCATGTTTAAAAAACTGTACGCCAATCAACCGTAAGTTAATATTAGCTTGAAAAATAAAAGGAAAACGTAAAAAAGGCAAGAAGCAGCAAATCCCGCGCGCGAGGCAGAATCGATGAAAAGTTAAATCGGGTCTCAAGCGGCAGTAATGACTCGCCGGCCAGGAAAAAAAGAGCGTCGGGGCGGCCCCAGAGCTTCGCCGGCGTCGCCTCGATTTCTCTCCTCGGAGAGCGAGGGCACGCGAGCGGGCGACCACGATAATCCTCGGCTGCAATCAGGCAGGAGCGCGGCTCGTAACACGTGGAGGGAGCCGCCTCGGCGCAGCACGTGGCTTTCATTCATGAAGAGCCTCCTCTCTCTCTCTCTCCCTCGGGCCGAGGCGCGCTAATCGCTCTACGCGGCGGCACGCCGGCCCTCTCTCCCGCTCTCGGGTTATATTTTCGCCGGCTCGCGCGCGCGTGGGTGCCAACTCTTCGTGCCTCTCGCTCCCTCCCTCTAGCCGGCGCGCCCGGCTTTTCTGGCGCGATTGTGTGCACGGGAGCGCGGCCGCCGGCTGCATGCGGAGTTCGCAGCGTCAAAGCGCCCGGCGCTCTCTCGTTATCCCGACCGCCGCGAATCCATCCCGCTCGGGCGCCCGCTCTTTCTCACTCTCGCTCTCTTTTTGCTCCCGCCCGGCTGCCGGCGCGTCGTCCTTTTTCTCTCCCGCCCCGATAAAGCGAGAGGGAGCGAGCGCTCGCGGGGATCCCGTGCGTTGCCGTGAACTTCCGATGCGCTTTCGAGGTCAGCTGAATTCGACCCTTCGCCGAGCGCGAGCTAATACCTCTGGGTCACGGCCATTTTCGGCTCGACGCCGGGATTTCGCCGTGCAGCCCGCAGGGACGTTCAACCCCGACCTTTTTTCCGAGCGCCGCCGATCGAGTAACTGCGGGGAGCCTTTGCCGACTTTGCCCGGGGGATATCGAGTCTATAAATAGCGAAGCTTTTAATGTTAATTCAGTCTGGCCGTTATCTTCGGCTTATCCTGTCCTTATCGATTTCTGGTCCATCGATATGGGATTCGCCGCTCAAAGTTCACTTCGGCCAGTCCAAAATAACGCTTGACTTCGCTTTTTCCATTCAGATTTACCGACGAAAATAGCTCATTCACCAATGCAGATTTTATGCGAATAAGTTACATGCGAACTAAGGAGGGATCGAGTCTGTCGCGTAGAAAAACAAGCCTCGCTTTTTCGCCGTAGGTATTGTCGACAACTTTCTTGCGAACGCGTAATTAATGTTATACTTTGAAAAAGTGCCCGCTGAAAGGGCTAACATAACAAGTAATTTAAATTGATGCGATGCAATAAGTTCTCTGAAATTTGCTTATTCAGACAGCAGATTTGCATTTGCAAGGACTTACTCAAGTCAAAGTTTAACAAGTTTATTCAACGCACAAGTTTCCATCTTACTGAACACATTACACAAAGACATCTCAATCAACGGACTAAACTAAGTTTTGTTTTCCGCGATTGTAAACTTCATTTTGCTTTCCCGCTGAGAAAGCTTCGTAATGATAAAAGAAAAACTCTGGCAAAACCTCGCTCGGCACTATTCTTAACTGTCGTTCCTTTAACTTAAATAAACGAACGTTGCGAAAAAATTTGCGCTTTTACACGCGAAAGTAGAAAATTTTGAGACTGAAAAATCAATATCTAAATTTATTATCCATTCGACACGTCGCGCATTAGCAGTTAATCCTAAGATGCACTGAAGATGATAAATAAATCAATTGCGCGTTCCAATCAATTTTTCAACACGTTGTGTATTCATAAATAAATTTAATTCTCGTATTTTCTTTGTGCATTGCTTGAATGATTATTTATAATTATACAACAGTAATTCGACAGCGTTCATTATTAACAGATAAATAATACAAATCCAATCAGTTATAATTTCTCATTTGAATAATGAAATATTTTTTAATATAATTTCGCGAGTAAAAGGAACGACGGACTTTCATGTTAATCAAATTAAACCAAATTATTATTGTAAATGAAATAATAATTCAATTTGATAAGCAGACAGTGAGCTAAAATTTCGATGCGTTCAATCAAAATGCAAGCAAACAACCTCATGTCGTTAATGCACGTTGCTAAGTGAAATTCATTTAGGTGCTGCTATTGACATAAAAACCGATAATTTTTAATAAAAATACCTCTCACACAGACTCGCTTGTTTTATTCTTCGCCAAATAATTTTCTTTCAACGGAGTTTTAATTAAAATCCTGCATTCTAATAGAAAACGATTTCATCCCATCCGGTATTTTCTAATTTTAGAAAAAAATTGTATTTTAAAACAATTATTCGAACTAAATATTAAGGGGCTATGGGACATATAGCCCCTTTTCTGTTATATACCTGAAAAAAGAGTTTCAGATTAAAAATTATATTAATATTATATGTCAATACTATATAACATTTTTTACTAATTTTTATCCAGCTGGAACTTGAGATATCGCTTGTTGAATATTCTTTTCTGGCACGACAACTGTAGACAACAATTTTTGACCAATGTAAATAAGACTTGGCTTAAAATGTTTGTTATTAATGTCATTTATCTCTATTTTAGAGCAAAGTAAATATGTAAAAAAAATGGAATTTTTCACTTTCAATGTGACTTTTAAGACGCCAGGTATTTGATACAAGTGAAAAAATAACAAAGTAATAGCTTCGGTCCTGAATGACATTAAAAACAAACATTTTAAGCCAAGCGTCATTTAAATTGGTTAAAAATTGTGGTCTGTAGTTGTCATGCAAGAAAAGAATATTCGGCAATTGATATCTCAGGTTACAGATGGAGATTAGCAAACAATGTTATAGAATAGCTATTAATATATAATAATATAATTTTTAATCTGAAACTTTTTTTTTCGAGTAAATAACTGAGGGGCTAGACATCCCATAGGCCCTTAAATTCAGCTGCAATCGTATTTTTCAAAAGACATATCAATATAATTTTCTGTATTGTTTAATTAATCAAGTGAAGTATTGCAATTTAAATAAATATCAAGTACGTCGCATACTGCATCGGGCCACGCACATAACTGAAATTTTGCAATTAGCGTGACTATGAGAAAAATAAATGAATCCTACACCTTTGAAGCAGTGTACACTATTGATTTAATCTCATTCCGAGCAGTGCAGTGCGATAAAAACATGCAACAGCCAGATGCTGTACTATAGCGCACGGGGGCGTCGGACGCGCTGAAATAATCCGGATGCCGCGCTCATTCTTAACGAGCCGGCAAAGGGAAAAAAGGAGCAGAGAGGAGCAGAGAGAAAGAGAGGCAAGGGGGTGCACAAATATATGTATACCGAGAGCAGCGGCTTTCTCTTTCCCGCAGAAAGTGAAAATTCCGGGCATCCGGGCGAGCGTTAGTGGGCTTTCGCACGCTCGGCTTTACGCGGGCTCGGCGGCAGCACGCGCGACAGGCTTTTCGCCCTCTCGAGCGACTGCCGCCCCCCTAGCCGTCGCCGGGCGGAAGAGCCGGAGCTCCGCAGGCGCCTGAGACGTGATATCTCGATGCTTCCCCTCCCGGCCCCCGTGCGGTCTCGCGGGCAAACTGCACCCCGGCGCTGAATCGTGACCTTATCATGCTCGACGCCTCCTCCCTTTTAACATCCTCTTACCTCTTCTCGTCCTTTTCGCGGCTAATTCTTATTCACGCCCTTTTAACCCGTGCTAAAACTCGCCCACTGAGCGCATTGTTAAGGCTCTTTCGCTACTGCTCTTCTTCAATGGGACGTAATATTTTTCGCATTTAAGTAATAATTATTATCAAACAGCTAGCCAAATTAAGAAATCCGACTTATTTTATTTTTTCATTCGAATTGTTCAATATTGTATCAAAAGTATTTTTAAACCCTTTTCTCTATTTAATTTTCTGTCTGTTCCAAATTCAAATTAATAATTTGTATTTAATTGACACGAATGAACATTTAAATTTTGCGCTTCCTTGCACGTAATTGAATAGTTTTTAAAAGATATTTTAACTTCAATCCAACGAGTAATTGAAGCATATTTTTACTTAATTAAAATACACATTGAAATGAACGTTCACATAATATTAGACATCTATTGGTCTAATTGAATTGTAAATGCAGTGATCGTTTTAAATAATTTCGAAACGTCGCCAATTTGAAATATAATCTGTCAGGTTCTGATTAGATATCCAATATACCCGTCACTCGCTCGCACCGAAATGTCATTAATAAAGACATCATGGCAGGTTGAAATTCGCGTCATCGTGAAATAGGGGGAAAAAAATGAAAAAAGGAAAATAGTCGAGCTTGCACGGCAGATTTTTGTCAGTCGCGGGATGCACCGCGGGCGTTCCTGCCGCGTCTGTTTCTCTCCCCTTTCTCCGGCGCTGCTGCGGCCTTTTCGGATCGATGTTAGGCAACGACCTTTCGCCGAGGCGGCGCGCCGCGGGAAAACGCCCCAGTGCCCCATTCACTTCGCCCCTCGCGCTCCATCGGCTTCGTTACGTCGCCGCCTCGCCCCTAATTTCTTTGAGTGGACTTTTATCCCCGTCGCCAGACGCCCACCTTACAGCGCCGTGTAACGCAGCTTACACACCCCAATCGGAGTAAATTAAGAGTAAAAAAAGGACCGCCGCTATTTTCTCGAAAGCCAAGTGTTAACAGGCCGCTGGTGCGTAAACGGCGATGCAGGAGGATGCACCCGGGGACGCTCGAAACTTACGGGGCGCGCACGCAGCTGAAACGGCTGGAAGGGTTGACGACCCAAGCTCCGTCCTTTATCTACTGACGGCGATCGATCGGTCACTGTCGCTCACGCGTGCACACCCCCGCGACGCCGCTCACCCTCACGCACCTCCCTCCCTCCCCCCGGGATTCCAGTACTTTTTCCTGCGTGATTGCGCGGGATACTTGAGCGCTTCCTACTTTTCTTTCATGCGCTGAGGGCAAACTCGAAAAGTCTTCTATTCGATAATAAGATGGAATTGGCAATTCGCTGGCGAACTGGCGAATGAATTTTTTTACGACTTCATTACTCGCTACACAAGTAATGTCGGTATTAATATTAATTCAAAGAAATTCAATCAACTAAAGTCAATTGTGAACGAATGAATATTTATTAAAATTTCATTTGGTCTGATGAACAATGAATATTAATTTTAACAACTAATAATCTAGATAGGATTGAACTCTAATTAATTTAATAGCAAATTAATTATTAGGAATGTTATTTGCAGTGAAATTAATTCGGAATTTATATAAAGGCCAAATTTGTGGCTCTGGCCGAGGAGAAAAGAGACAATATCGCATCAATTCTAAGATAGTTCAAAATTCAAATCTTGTTCGTTAAACATTCAGCGTACATTAAAGGAAATAATCAGTGCCGCTCATAAATATTCTATTTCACTTTTGTCCACAGAACGTTTCATTAATTGTGCGGTATAGAGCGTGCGAAGCGAAGCGTAAATTTTCGATTTTATTACAGCATTGATTGAATAGCGGAGTTTGCTCGTGGAATTTTGCATTATTTTTCAGATATAAAGGCACAAATTTAATTGAATAACGAATTTTACACAGAGTGAGCGCGCCGATTGTTGTTGATTTAATTAAAGCGATGTTGAATTTTCAATGCTCTGAGCAAACCGGAAAGCGACGGACGGGGCGATAAGAGGGTCCCAATCGAAAATAAACGATAATAAGCTACGTTTGCTTTCCGAGAGCCCCGGCATTAAAATCGCTTTACGATAGAAAAAATACACCTTACACATTGCAGAGAATTGATTAAAGCTTCCAAAGTCAGTACGTTAATTTCAGAGGGCATCCCTACGTTTTTCCCCTTCCGCCACTTAGGCCGCAATAAAGACTCGCTAGGAGTCGAGAGGAAGGTAGAAGAGGGCGCGAGGTAAAAAAAAAAAAAACATTGGGCATAGGAAGCGAAGCGACAAACGCGCCTCGCGGCTAGCGTCCCGCGCTCGGCCGCCGAATCGACGCGCGGAGGGTTGGGCCTCGCGCGACCGCGACTCTGCTCCCACCCTTTGTACGGCACGCGGCGGCGGCGGCGGCGACGGCAGGCAGGCAGCTCCTCCATCCCGCGGGGAATCAATATCCGCGAGAGAGCCGCTCTCGCGGTCTCGCCTCCCCCACTTTGAAGCGCAGCCAGCACCCCTCGATGTAAGGGGTGGTTGCCGCCGCCGCTTCCGCCCCTCCCAGCCCCACCACCTGGGCCGCGCTCTTTCCGCGATAAACGCGATTTGGAGAAGGAGGAGAGAGGAGAATAATACGCGAGTATACCCCCTGACCCCCGCCCCCCCTCTCTCTCTCTCTCCCCCTAGCCGTTTTTCCACATTCCTCCTCTAGTCTCTCTCTCCCCCCGCACCTCTCTCACTGTTACCTCGTCATCTTTCCCGCCCCACTGTGCGCGCATCCAGGCTTGGCAACAGCCCCTCTCTTCTTCTCTCTCTCCCTCTCTCTCTCTTTTGTTATCACTATGTATATACGCTTTGCAACTTAAATCGAAGTTTCTGGCTGCCTCCAGAGCGCACTTCCATTCCACCCCTTCCCAGCACCCCTCCTGCCTCTCTTTATTACATACATATTTTATGACGTATTTTCATAAATTCCATTTCCGTATTTCATCTAAATGCTGCTGATATTAGCATGTAGACTGGTTACGCGAGGCATTATCTTGAGCAAAGCTTTATTAGAGAACAATGCAAGCATTGTACCGTTTATTACTTCGCTGCGAAAATGATAACTATTGCGAATACATTAATCGCGGCAAAATCTTTTATTGCAGGGAGCCTCCCTGTTAGCATCCCATATCTCAGCAGGTCCGAGCTGTTAAGAATCCACTGGTTTTTGATCGCGCAAATTGCCGCGACAGCGCGCTTATTAACTGCGCCCCATAATAGAGTGCGTGTGCGGCGCGGTGGTGATCGTCTAACCCGAGTGCGAGCATCGATGGCCCATCGATCAAGCGTAAGCCTCGTCTTTGTCGTGCGCACGGGGGCTTTGGAAAATTGATCAGAATCTTTGTCGGCGCGGCGCAATACTTAATCTCCATCCCTCTCCGTTTTCTCTCCCATTTAGTCGCGACTTTCGCGAGCGCGCCTCGTCGATTCCCCATCTCTTTTACGCCGTGCTCTCTGCCCCCGGCGCGTGCCCCACCAGCCCCGCGGGGGTTGTCTCCTCTTCCCCGCTCGAGGAGTCTTGCGCGACTCCCTTTCGCGCTGCCGCCACCGCCGCGCCAGCCCGCCCCCTCCGCTCCTCCCCTCCCGGCCCGAAGCTGCAAAACATTCAATTCGAGTCAAGTTAAAGCGAAATGGATTTTCCAGTTCGCGTCTGTACAGTCCGACCGAGAAACTTCGCTCAGCCGCTCGCAGGTACATCCAAGCCTCCACCCACGAGCGGTGCTCCGCGTTAGCGGACGGAACCATCCATTAGTGGTTGCCAAATTTTATCATTCAGAGTAACACGTTAGCTGGGTAAATGTGGACACGTGGATGGCCCCTGGTAGATTAAACAGATCGGCCATTTACCGGCTTTTTAATAAAACGCACTTCATTCAATGTTAGCGCATCGATTTTTTTTCAAAATTACTGATAAAAATGTAGAGAACAGAAATTTAATTGGAATTTTTACAAATGCGAAGCTTCAGTGAATGTAATAAAATACAAAGTATTTATTGATATTTCTTTCATACAAAATTTCAATTGCGAAAACCTTTATAATATTTTTATTATGTGTGTAGATTATTTTAGAAACTTTTAATTTTAAATTAAACGCTCGAAAAGGTCAATGTTTATTTTACAATGCAATACACGTTCCAGGAATTACTTCAAAGCCTGTTTACAAAAGCGAATGTAATAAAAGTACACAGAGCAATACTTTCGCGGAAATAAAAGGAACTTCTTTCCCGGAAATACAAAACTCTAAGTTGAGATTAAAAGTCAAGACATAAATTGAAGTGCAGTTTGCTGGATTTTTAATGCTACCTTAATATTAAACATATGGGTATATATATTTTTTGGTTTGTTAAAAGACCGCCAATATTCTGCATAGAATATTGTTTTGCAAATAGGTTTGTCAGTAAATACATCTAAATAATGTTATGCATCTCTGTATATAAAACGCCGTTTTACGTACGCAAGCGTCCTCTAAATCGTCTTTTTACGCGGTCGTAGCGTAAAATATTGTTCGATACACGTGCGAGAGTTGATTTTAGCCTTGTGTGAACTTTTCGCACTCGCTTCGCTTGTGCGCAAACGTCACACAAGGCTAACAATCGCTTTCTCGCACTTGTATCGAAAACTACTATTTCGATGCCGTTTGAAGTCTATCTTAGAAGTGACATGACCAATAAAGTCTAACAGTTGGTCTTGGACATAATGTGTAATATATTTACGTTAATTACAATAATAGATACCGAATACTAAGAAATAATATTTATTTATTCAGCAATAAATTTTCAATTTTGAAGAAAAACAAAGTTTCCACTTCCAAGAATAAACGGCATCCTGCTTTTATTAAAGTAAAGTATGTTTGCGAGCAAACGTACATTCGGAGAAAAATATATGAAATAAATTCACATAATATTTATAAGAATTTGAAATGTTACTTTTACTCGCGCATTTCAAATTCAAACTCTATGCAATACAGCAGCTCTCGCACAAAGTAAATGTCGTTAATAAATAATGCACTGCCCGTTCTGTAAATGAATGCACGAAAAGTTTTCGCAAAACTGTTCCAAGAGCAATAAGACTTGCACAAATTGACAAACTTATGTAGGTGCATGCGTAAAACACGATGAAATTCTTATATGCTTATCATTATTCGAAATTGTGCAATGTTTAGGAAAAAATAAACTTCTTGTCTAGTAATAGTTTGTTTAAATATCGAGTAACTCGCAGTCGAGACATGCCGTCGTCATTTTACATATCTTAAAGTAACAAAGGGGGCAGGTGAAGAGAAGCAAGAGGCGGCGGAGGTGGCGCAGACAGTATACTTTCGCCAGCCAAGTGCATGCGTCGCCAAGTTTTGCGCCGGCGGAATAATCGTCGCATAAATAATGAGCACTATAAAGTTTAGTCTAATAACAAAAGTAACCGCCGTCCGATCCTAAGTAAAAGAGGATCTCTGCCTGCCGCTGACAGGGGAGAAGCAAAAAAATAGAGGAAAAAAGAGAGAATGGGAGAGGGAATATAGGAATGTTAAGCAAGCGATGAATTATGTATTTGGGCGCCGGTACCGAGAGTAAAAATGAGAATTTTACCGTATTTTTCGAACACTTAAGTCTTTCCTTGACTCTCTTTCACTGGCTCTTCTTTTTTTAAATTTTCCAACCCTACTTTATTGCTGAAACTTTTGTGTGGAGCGGCACGGCTGCGAGATGAACCTCTCACGTCTGCAGCGCGTAATTTGATGAGAAAGACGCGGAATACATCGACGCGTATATTTTCCTTCGCCTGCATTTTTATTTCACATTTCTCCCAAGCTTTTCCTAGAAGTGCATTTGATCATTGCATCTGCCAGCTTTTACTTTCCGTCCAACCGAAAAGAATCGAGATAAAAATGTCCCCGATAGATCAATGAGCCTCTCGGTTTGCCGGCGGGCGCGAAAGAAAGGAGGAGCGATTGTTCGCGCGGGACAATTAGCGGGCGCTTGGGTCCGAGATCCCCAGCGGCGATGAAAAGAGACTCCCTCTCCGCGCTCAACGAAGCTTGAACGGGCGGCACGCGAGCGAAGAATCCGGCCGCTAAGCTCGCCGGCTGCCGACGCAGAGCTCCGCGGCTTTAACTGGCAAAGCGAGGGAAAGAGGGTGCATAAGCCGCAAGGGTGTCGGGAGATCGGGCGGCGGCGTTCCTGACCTGGGAAAACGCAAACCGCCCGGCGACGGAAGGATAAAGGGAGGCGGGCGAGCGCCGGGTCAAGGTCGTGCGTGCCGGCCGTAATATCCCCGAGCGAGAGGGAGCGAGGCCGGGCCGGAGGAGGGAAGGAAACTCCTCCCCCGCGTCCTTTGGCGGAAGACGACGACGCCGGAGACGCGACAGAGCTAGCGCCGCCGGACGATCCCGAGGGAAGACTTTCCTCGCCTGCCTCGAATAACCCGCGGTGTGTATAGCCCGAGCAATTGCTTAAAAGCGTTCCCCTCCCGCCTCTTGAGAGACTGCCGCTGCGACTTAATGAACCGATTTTCAGATAACATTCCCCTTCGACGGCTTACTTTATATATCTTACACGATTCACCTTTTTTCGCCTTTTGCAAAACTGCAGTTGCTGATTAAAATCAAATGAGCTGATCTTCAACTACGTTAATACTTTCTACATAAGACTGGTTAGAGTTTTTTAAATTGTGTTTTACTATTTTCTATAATAGTAGTTTTCGATACTATTCACACGAGTCCGAAAATCACTTCTGACACAAATATCGAACACTATTTTATGCAACGATGTCGTAAAGTGCTGATTTAGCACACGCAGGAATGCGCAAGTGTGCGAGAAGCAGTGCTTTACGCACAGAGTTGCATAAAAATACATTTTTTTAAATATCTTTAAAGATACTAATTGGAGCATACCTGAAATCCCTTAAAGAAACGAATCACATGCAGCACCACATATTGTCACAAACGGTACCACATCAGTACCACATAAAAAATAAAATTACTA
>JAXIUT010000048.1:8012299-8024072 GCA_035586675.1 Eurytoma californica
GCCTAGGGAGGCCGAAAATACAATCTTTCGAAAACGGCATAGGTCGGAAAGTTGTATTTTCGGTCCGCTAGGCTGTATAAACCTTTACAAGTCGTTTCCAATGAACCAACATCGATTTTGTTTTTATTTTCACAGAAAACGAGGCATGACCGACACGATTGCACGCAGAGACGAAATAATATTTAACGACCTTGTGAAATATAAAAAGCTGGATTTAACGGGATTTTAAACCCTCCTGTAGGAATCTGCATTATCGGCACGAGCATTTTATTTATTGTTTAAAAATCAAGGTCATTTTTCGAAATTCGGCCAATGTACTGTCCTCCGTAATTATGCAAAAAACTGTAAAAAAATTTCAGCCAATTACATTTACAAATGGCTTCAGGAAATTGTTTGAAAATTTTTCGTCTTCAATAACTTTACGAAATTATTTGAAAAATTTTATTAGAATTTATTTAGAACTTTATTCGTAGTCAATTTTAAGCCAAGCTATTTTCGCAATTGCGGCGAATTCATGAACGATATTGCACATTGCGAAGTAATTTTATCCACAATATAATGTTTCTGTAAAATTTCATTTCCCTGTATAACTTTCACCCTCAACTTTCCTAAATGCTCATGGTTCTTGAATAAAACTTTTATGATTAGATTAAGCATGAATATTAAATACAATAACTGAGTACACTATTCGTGTAATGAAAAAAGGAAACGATTTTAAAAGATCGCACTTATATTGCACATTAAAGTCCTTATTATTTTATAATCTTGTAACAAGACTCGGTAGAATTAAAAATTCTAATGACTTGGATAGCCACAATGTGCAAAACCTTCATTACTCATTTGTTTGAGGCGATCTGTTTTGTCGACTCTTAGAAAACCGGATTTAACTGAAGCTTAAGGAGATGAAAGAGAAGACAACGGGAAATGCAGTGTGTAAGTCGCCAGTACGGTACCGGTAAACTATATCGTAAGTACGCAGGAGAGATGTAAGCGTTTGATAAAGAGGATAAATTAGAAAATTACTTGAGGAAATAAAGTCTCTTACTACAATCTAGTAATACATTAAGAAAGAGAATTTATTTCCCCCCACAGTCTATTTTTGTGACAGGGTTTGTCGTAGTAATCAACGATAATGTACTACGTTTCCTATGGTATTTAGTTTCAGCTTCCACTCAATAAAGTATGGTTTTCTAAAAATCTAAACTTGCATAGCGAAGGTTTTTTTCCTCATTGTGAGCATTCAAGTTATTTAAAAAAATAAGATTCGAAATACGTCAAAGAAGCCTGCCCTAAATGTTTGACATCGGGACATTTCTCGTTAATTTCAATCGACTCAACTCCCTCGACTGTCAATAAATTCCCTAAGTATATTAGAAAATAATCGTATCTTGTGTGTGGCATTGCACTCGAGGCAAGGAAGTTTTCGAAACAGACGGTTAGATTCCTTTGATGGTCCATCCACCTCAGGGCTACCCGTTGTGATCAAGGTCTAGAATTCCCAAAAGGCATAAACGCGCTTGTACGTACAAACACGCAGTCAGTCTTTCAACGCACGTTTTGGAATATATCGCAGAAAGGTGCTATTTCTCTTGAGTACATAATCATTAATCGTGCAAATTTGTTCGTTAAATTCGTTAAATCAACAAGGATTTGCAGCAAGTAGCTTATTTTTGTCCTCGTGCCTTTGATAGTAGCTTCCAAACACTGCAGAAAAAATACTTTCACGCTATTTCATCGTGGCGTAAAATTTATTTTACGGATATAATCATACACTGGGAACAATTTATTTTATTTTTATTTAAGAGGATCGTAAGCTTAAGCATCTATTCGCGAGACTAACGTTTATTAAAGTTTAAGTTTATTTATAATATAATCGCAACGAATGAACGTGAAATTATTGTAATAGACAGTAGATTTAAGTGGTTAATGCATTCAAAGAGTAATGGATATCATTCATAATTTTAATAGCGGAAGTGTAAGCACTAATAATCTATGACAATTTGCATTCATAATCGTAAATAAATGATAATCAATTTAACAATAAAAGCTTTTTAAATATATTTAAAAGCACTTTAGATTCATTCCATTGACGTTTGAGAAATTCGATCATGATTTGATTGACGTAGATAATAGAATAATATTGGATACGACAACTGTACTTTGTTCAAAAGGAACAAAGGGAGAAGCTCCCCCAGCCCGACTACTCGGTTGAATGGCTACGCTTGATATGCTAATAAAACTTAATCAATTAAAAGCACTCACGGAATAAAAATACCAAAACGCTCACTTTTAGCGTAACATGAAATGCGATAAATACAATTATTGTGTAAAAGCTTTTTAGATTCAGCAATACGATTAAAATAATATTTTCGTGTGTGGATTGCAAAGTTTTGCAATCATAATTAATGTTAGTAATTATAATTGAAAACTGAGTGAAATATTAATAAAACATTAGCGGGTAAAAATGTATGCAATGCAAATTTGTTATTATTCAGAAAATTCTTTTAAAACAAATGGAGTTTTTTTTATTAAGCAAATGTGTCGTTCTACTAAAAATAGTGCTGTCACTGTAATTAAAAGGAACGTACGTTATTAAAGTGCATCATTAATGGTAAAGTACGACGTGTTATTTGTTGTAATTTCGAATTGGAAATAAAGTTTCTGAACTCGCTGAAACTTTATAAAAGTTTTATCTGATTAAGCCGTGCTCAAAATGTGTAAAAAGATGAATTTGAAAGTTTCCTCAGCGTGCGTACTTTGTAAATATAGACAATCTGCTGCAAACAAAATTATTACTGAAAGCTTTTTCTGCAAATTCCTACAAATAAAAATTCGACTGCTTGGCAATATTTGTGGAATAAAATTGAATCTCCATAAATACCACTTTTAAATTCATGTACATTACTCAGTACGAAAGCCCCAAAATATTATATTGGGAAGATGAAAAATGCCGCGATTTTAGGAAGAAAATAAAATAAAAAGTAAGACAAAAGATTGGGGGGAGTTCTCGAGGATGCAAGACCCTGTCGCGCGATACATCATTGTCAAGCTGATGCGAGGGGGTGGAAGGGGAAACGCGAAACGAAGTGATCCAAGTGACAGTTTCTGAGGCGCAACATGAAAAATGAGGCCCGTCGGGTAGTGCACCGGACTTTCCTGCAACTCGCCCCCCCGCTACGTCCACTTTTCCTACATTCGTCTGTTTGCTGCCCTAACACTTGCTCGAGCGATTCGGTAAAATGTGCAGCGAAATAACCCGTTCAAATTTACTCGTTCCATTTACCCACGATCGTGTGCTTATTTATCCTGCGCCTTGCACAAACTTAATTCAACGGTTTAATTTCTATTTAAAAATTTAATTTAGCGCGCATTTAAAATTTGCATTTCAAATATAAAGAGATCGCGTTTTTGCAGGCATAAGAAAGGACGAGACAAACGCGTCATAAAGATACAGAACCGAGAAGCTGAACAATCTTCCTTTTTTTTTATACATTTAAGAGAGGATTCCATTAATTAAAGTGACTCGAGAAGTAAGAGAACGAATTAGTCGACAAGTTCCCTCGGAGTTAGCGAAGCCGGTTGCATATACACGTACAACTCCGTATAACTACAAACTTAAACAACTTCGAAATATCGCAATTCAATTTGGAAATTCAACGAACTAAAAATTCAATGTTTCCATGCAAAGTCTCGAACAAAAAGCATACGAAACGAAATGGGAAAGGTATATATAACGCAAGAAGAAGACGGGGAGGTAAAAGTGGAAGTAGTAAAAAGAAAAAGTTTTGATCAGGCTTAAAACTCTGACTGGTGGTTGTGCAGAGGGAAAAGGGAAAAAAAGATAAAAGATAGTTGTGTACCCTTCACGTGTACAGCCGTGCGCTACTGCATATACATTTTGTACTTCCATTCCCAAGACTTGATTTTTATCTTGCAGCAGACATTCGATGTTGAAATATCGCATACAAATAATCCTGAAAAAATGTTTGCTTTACATTTTCTTTATCTAATGAAAAAGTTAAAGTTAATAAATTCAATATTGCCAATTCTGCAATCGTTATAAATTCATGCCTATAAACTTTTTTCGCGCGCAATAAAGATTATCATTAACGTCGCGGCACAGTAAATAATCTTCGAGTCCCGAGTGAGTAAAACTTGACGTGAAACTTGCGCGAGGAAAAAAATCGTAATTTCCTCCAGCTGCGTATCTTTGGCGCGCGTTACTATGCACGAGTCAGTATACTTGTCCGTATTTGTGTACAGCCAGAATCCGCGGCGGGAGAGGTGGAGAAAGAGGCTCGGTATATATGGCACGACGAGTGCTCATTTCAGATAGGCGAGTTTCAAAGTTTTAATTTCTTCAGTTTTACGAAGCCGGTTTTATGAGTTGACGTAATGCATACAGGGGCGGCTCCGCCGCTGCCGCGGCACAGAAAGAAAAGCGGCTGCTCCGCGGGGGGAGGCGGAGAGGAGAAAAAGAAGAAAAAGCGCGCGCGAGCACACATTCGAGCGCTATCATGCTTACATCGCTCTTTACCGCGTCCAATCGCGCGGAACCCAATTGACGTGTAGACAGTTTCGAAAACAAAGCTTTTTCCTACCCCACCCCTTCCCCCTTCTCGTTTGCTGGCCGAGCGCAATTTTTTTCGGGAGGAAGATTTTCCTCTTTCCCTCTGTGCCTCGAGCCGAAAACTTTTTACGAGCCAGCTACCCTCCTCGCCGGCTTTTATTGCATTTTCTCTCACTGGTTTTATAGTATTTTATTTTAAAACCACGCGCTGATATTAGTTTTGCGGGGAGGCATTCGTTCTCGAGCTTTATGCACTCGTCACTTTCGCCAGCTTCTTTTCCCCGGCAAATTGAAATAAGTTCAAAGACGAACGTCGCTGCGCAGAGTTTCGTTTCAATTTACTATGATTTCACGCGGGCGCCTCCCATAACCCCAGAGCTTTCGGGCGGCATTATTTCGATGCTTCCAGAAAGTTCTAACTACCCAATTTATTGATTAAAACTTAACGTCAGTCTTAATTAATGCTGGGAACAATGCATCCATTACCAATTACCAATCAATTGGCTTTATTTCTTATTTCAAACCTGATTAGGAATACAATGATTGCCGGAAATTTCATTGCCGGTAAGTTAATTTAACGTTCAAGATGAATTAATTTAACGATAGAATAAAGAATATAATTTTATAGATAGATTTTTAATGTGTCATTCTGGTCCAGTCTTATCTTGATTTATACTTTTTTTTAATATAAACGTCTAAAATTTCACATTAAAAAAATCGTTTAACATTGATTAAATCAGATTGAAATATTTTTCATAAAATTATTCGTATATTCATCAACAAGAAAAGATAAAAAAAAATGTCATTCATTGAAATGAATAATGTTAATGGAATATTAAAAAAAATACGGGAAAAATCTTTCAAATTATTATTTTACGCATTAGAGTAATCAATTAATGGTTACATATTGTTTTAAAAGTATGCATTTCATTACTTCAACTAAGAATACGTCAGTATGGAACAGAGAATTATCGGGACTCTATTTACATAACGATCGATATAGTTTCAGTGAACTTTGCAAAGATTGAAATAACGAGGCGAATTTCATTTTAATATCTACATTACCATATCGCATCTAATAGATTAAGGCGATGCTGTACTGCTTCTTGTTTATTATTTTTCATATAAATTCCAATGTTTATTTCTACAACAACTTATTACAATGTTGCTTTTCAAAATTTTTTAAAAGAGTAGGCAATTCATTTTCAAATTAATTATGGAATATAACTAAAGTCTTCAATTAAATTCCGTTAATGAATTTGTGCGCTAATGTGCTTTTGCATCGTCTGCAGTTTTAATTAAATTATACCACCCCACACTTGATAACGTGTATATATTTACATAAGATTTTTATAAAATCATTTTTACTTGTTTTTCGAATAATGTCTGCATTAGTGCAAACAGTAACGCAGAACGCGTAAATTGATATTTTAATATTTAAACGACATGAAAAAACTAAACCATTGAAAACATTGAATAAATAAAAAAGTGCAAATCATGTGTAAAAATAAACTCCAAATGTAGCTCTTGGAAATAAGCTTGTTTTATTTTTACATCTTTAAATAAAATAAAATATGTGAACAGCTTTTCCTACAAATATAACTTTTTTCTTTTTTAGTCCTTGCGCTACTTACGCGCAAAGCTTGGCCTACTTTTCGATGTACCACTCAGTTCCTGACAGCGTAAAACTGATTGATTCAATCAAAGTAAATAAAAGCGAAAGATAAATTTATTATAGAAAGTTTATTGCATTAGAAAAAGTCAAGATAAGGTCGGATGAAAGCACTTTTTTAGAGCAGTAATTTCGTTCTTCAATTCTCTGTTCTTGAAAAAATACATTTTATAATGTAAAAATGCAATTTAATAAAAAAACTAAAAGTTTTTAATATCATAAGTAACGTAATTTAATTTTCTCGTTTTTTCGTGTTTATTATTTGTTAACGTCGAGCAAATGAATGCACTTTTTAGTATAGCTTTAGCTCTTTTCCATCAAACTTGAACCTGAAATTGAATGTTAATTAATTTAGTACTGCTAAAAGTAAGGTAAAAAAGGATGAACTTTGATTAAAATGTCGAATTGTGGCGAACTCATCTATTCTTCTACTTTTTCTGTACATCGTTCCGCTAAAGTTTCTAGTCGCCTCTAATAAACTTATTTCCAGTGTTCAGGAAAGGATAAGGAAGAGCAACGAGTTTGAGGCTGATTGGTGTAAACGCGTACTACGGCTGTCGTCCTTACCGCAGCGGTCTTCCTTTTCCCACAGTGTTTCCCTTTAATGGTTCGTGTCCTCTCCCCCGTCCCCGGCGCTCCGCACTTCCCGCATCTTCTTCGCTGCTAAAACAAACCCCCAGCGCGTTAATCTCGACCGCAGACGAAGCTAAATTTGTTTCCTCGAAAATTGTATTCTTTTCCCTGTAATCTCTTATTCCATTAGCATGTCGGGAAGTGTGCGCACATCCCGTAACTCGGCTGCTTTTAACATTTTTTATTTCTTTTTAACATATATTTTTTCGAGGGAGCACATTTTCGCCTCTTGCATGAAGTAATTCGAAGTAAATTACCCTGGTTCTGCGGTTGTAGCGAAATAACAACATCTAACAGAGATGGCCGCAGAAAAAAATCTCGTGAATTGTAGAGGAAAGAAAGGCGCGCGCGATGCTGGCTTCCGCAAAGAGGCAGCATCTAAATGTCGACCGAATCCGGCGCAGCTTGAACTTTAGGAATTCTCGTCACCCCCTTGACTCGGCTCTGGAGCTTGCGCGCCACTTCCCGACGCTCCCTGCGCTCCCGTTCCCGCTGCACGTGTGTACACCAGTCACGATTGCAAGGCGCAAGCTGTGTACAGGGCCTGTGCATGTTCATGGCTGTGGAGGATAAAGAGGGATAAGGGTGGGAGAAGAGGCTGAAGGGTAGTCGGCTCGGCAAAGAGACGATCGGACGGAGGAGGGAGAGAGAGAGAGCAGCGGGCCCTCTACATATGTAGTGGAATAATAGTGGCGCAGGTGTAACGACCTCGTAAATCAAAGACACACTAAATTCCGGTCGTTCCGAAGCGCAAGCGAGCAAGCCTTTGCGAGATGACGGCCTGGTTCGCGATAATAGAGAGAAAGAGACGCTCGGAGGAACAAATCCGTCTCCCTCGCTTGCCATTGCGCTCCTTTGGCATTGGTCAAGCGCCAGTAAAGCTAAATAATAATTCAGCCCGACAGCCCGTAAAGTATGCAGCACTTCGGATTTGAGTTTGTCAATTCCGTGGCTTATGCTTTTTTTCGTCACTCGAATAACTGATGTTACAGAAGGAAAATAAGGAGATTGATGTTTACTACTGTGACAGATTGTAAAAATTAGATGCTCCGTCAGCGCTGCATTAAATGTCTATTTTGAGATACTAACCTCGTTGTAGGATGACACATATAAAAGGCATCACGAGTCTAATAAGAAATGGAAATAAATAAGCAAAGCATAAAACATAATAAATAACTTATTTAACGAGACGTCGTAAACTTCATGTCAACGAATAATTCTTGTCTAAATTATCGCATTTCTCATTCATTCTATTAATAAATATAAAATACATTAATAATCATTCTAGAATGCAATTCTAATATTAACAATATTTAAAGTTACGAAGTCATACACAAGTTTAAAAGTAGAAAACCTATTAATTACAATTACGCAAAATGATTCTTTGGAGCTTTTATCATTTTTATTATGAACAGCAATATTCCGCTTTTATGAAGAATGATGACAGAAAGTTTCATTCTTTACAATCGTTCTTGTAGAAAATAAAAACAAACAAGAATTACTCAAAATGGAAATTTATTGCAGTATAAATTTATTACAGCGAGTTTCTAGGAAACCATTGATCACATTAATGAAATAATACGTGTTTTCTGAATATTCATGAGGATATAATTAAATTAAATAATAAAATTTAGGAGGATATAATTAAAATTTAAAACAATTTTATAATAATTCCTATCATGAAATACTAATCATCGTGCGACTAGAAAAAGCTCCATTGAATTAAACGAATGTTCAATTTAAACTTACTAAATCTTGCAGAATTTATATAGATGAATATTGAATTCCGTAATCTAAAGACGTTATTAACCATAGGATTCAGAAGCAAAATGAGAACAATAACAATAGCAATATCAATCTTCAACCGAATGTTTAATACAAACTTATATATCTACATCAATCAATATGGAAATAAAGCATTATAAAGCGACGCAATACATCGATTGCTCGTACAATATATACTTTAATTTAAATACGAAATCAATTTATTTATCTGCACGAACAAAAGAGGGAGATAAATGAAACTCAACAACAGCAGCTGTCAAAAGAAAAGTAACAGCTTTTTTTACCGCCTCCTGTACTTTTTCTTTTTGAAAAATAATGTAAGAGATATAACACATTTTTCTCTTTTCACCATACAAATGGATGAATTATGGACGTGCTGCTTAAAAATTAAACGTAAAGTTTCGTTTGAAGCTTCCATTTCATAAAACATGTACATGTGAATGTTCCAGCCGAAGGTGACGTTAAAAAAATCTATGCTAAACAGAGAAAAGAAGCTCGGGAGGAAGTTGAGAAAAAAAAAGCTTGGCTCGAAATAAAGAGAGTAAAAAGCGACGAGCCGCGAGAAAGGTAGAATATACGCAACGGATCCTAGGAAAATATAGGGATTAATAATCGTAAAAGTCTGTGTCATCCAACAGTCATAAAGCTGCAGGTAATATTCCTCGCGCCTGCCGAGTTCTCCAGCTACTTTTTCCCACCTCCTCCGCCGCGGCCCCCCCTAAGAGGGGAGGGGGCGCACGCGCCCGCCGGTGTCTTACGCGCCGCCGGAGGAAGAAGAAGCGAGAGCAGCAGCTAGTATCCCATTCTCGATGAACATAACGCTTACCCCCCGCCCCCTTGCACTTTTCGCGATTTCATTTCGTTCCGCCCTGTCGCTCATCGTCGGCTGCTCCTTTCTTTGAGCGGCTCAAACCTTATCTCTATCGCTCATCTCGCGCTTCGAATGTCTGCCTTCCGCGGGGCCATGAAAAATAACTCGTACTTGCCTTGATAATGGCCGAATTTGAATGTTCAGGAGGGAGGAGCGCACGTGCGAGCGGGAGGGGCTGCGAGGGAGGGAGAATACCGAATAAAGCGCACGACTGCCCGGGAATAAAAGTTTTGTGTAACGTTTATTGAGATCCTCCTCGGTATTCGAATTTCTTTTATTAGCGTCGAATCGCTTAGAAACATATTGTACTGCCAACAAAATTTTATACTTTATGCGCCGCGATTTCGCTCGATAATACTCCATTCGTTATTCAAATTTTGCCTCGGCGAGTAAATATTTTTAGATTTGAACCAAGTGTACATATTATGACATGTTTTATTTCTCTTTCATTTAGAATGACTTGTGAGACATATTTAGTCTGTGAAAATAATAATGAACTATTGAAGTGGGCTTTTATTTACATTTAACTGATACTCCGAAATTTAAGCCCGGTATTTTCATATTATTTTTGAAAGGATTACTATTAAGCATCATAAAAAAGAAAAAATTTTATTATCTCAGTCCGTAAGTTCTAAAGTCTCTCTTAGATATTGCATAAGGTACCAATAATGTGATATGTGATATAATATATCACGCTTTATGTTACACATATATATTAAATATTTTACACAATGAATTTAATCTCCTGAAAGTATCGGTATTTCAAGTCTTGCTGAGAATATCGAATATAGGAGCGCACACATCAATTCTTGTCTGCCACTCAGACTCAACCATTTTTTAAAGTAATATATTACATAAATTGAAATGTCGAACATCAAGAAACTTAAAACTTTCCATTACTTTAAAAAATAGACGACTGTTTTAAAGCAATCAATAAATGTCACGGAGGAATTTTTCTATACCCATTGAAAAGTGAATATTGTTATAATTTTTATATCGAGGATGTTTCCATGAAAAAGAGAAATTATAAATAGTAGAATAACAATTAAAAACAATGTTATATTAGTCACTTTAAGTAGGAAACTTTACTCATTCCACTAATCAGGAAGTCCTACAAGTAAAATTAATGTTATTACTTCTTCCAAGAGAATTCTATCAAAGGAGAAATTTACTTAAATTCGAATCATTTACAAAGTTTACTTTCGGAGGGATCTTGTTCGTTCCTCAATTATAAATTAACGTTACGGATCTCTTGAAATAGAAATTGCTTAAAAGAATAATTTATAAATTGCGATATTTTTGAAATGAAGTTTGATTTTTGCTTGCGTACAGATAAAAGAGTTTTTTGATATATTTTTGAAGAGCGAATAAAAGAAGTATGGAAAAATAAAAAATCAATGTTTCTCGTACTAGCGCTCCAGTTTTATCAGAATAGAATTTTTTCTTTAAAATCCCCCAAGCTTTTAGAAAAATGAAAAAGAATTTAAAAAGAAAATCACATTGTGCAGAAGCAATATAAGAAGAAGCCGATTCCTGTAAAAACGTGGAATCAAAAGTCAGCGGCAACAATCGTGCGTAATGAAATCTTAACCGGATACAAAGCGACTCCGGCAGGCCGCGATTAATCGGCCGACGGAAGCGAGCCTCAATCGAGGGTCGGCGTGGCTCACAATCGCGATGAACGAGCCTCGGAAAATCCGAGAAAAAGGCGCAAAGGAAGAAGAAAGGAGGGAGGAAGGAGTTGTAGGGCGATGCATCGAGCTTGCGTGCGGCTACGTATGAAGCTAGAGGAGGCGAGCGCTCGGGCCGCCGGCACCCCGGGGGAATCAATAACCGACAAGGGTGCTCGAGCCGGGAGGGGTTGGAATTCCAGCCCCCCGGAAGAAGCGCGGCCGCGCGAGAGAGAAGCCGCCGTCGCCGAGGAAGACGGCGGCTCGGTGGCCCCGCCCCCGGCACGCGACCAGCACGCGACCGGCGGCGGCGCGGACAAGACGGCGTGCCGCCGCCCGCCCGCGCATCCTCCGAGCGAGCCTGCACGCGGACAAGCCGGATTTTTCCGCGACCCGCCCGCCAAGTGTTTAGTCAGCTGGGGGCGGCGGGTTCCTAAGCTCGCTCGGGTGCATCACCGCCGCTCGAAAATTCACACCTCCCAACCCAGATGGCAAGAAACGTTGCTTGGTTAGTTTCGATTACGTTTCAGAAATGTTTCTGAAACGTTAAAATGTCCGCTGAAGTTTCAAAA
>JAXIUT010000048.1:8024172-8075284 GCA_035586675.1 Eurytoma californica
AAACGTTTCAGAAACGTTGGATTTGAAACCTCAGCGGACATTTTAACGTTTCTGAAATGTGATCGAAACTAAACAAGCAACGCTTCCTGATTTCCAGGACGGCGTTTCTTCAACGTTTCTTCAACGTTTCTTTGCTATCTGGGAAGTACCTCTAAATAAAGAAGTATTTAATGAGCATAATCTGCAACTTATAATTAGAATATGAGAATATTTTCAATATTTTTTTCTTTTTATCCTCGAGCGAAGAAAATGCATAGCGCTCAAAGAGTTTTCCATCAAAATTCCATTGGAATGTAAATATTTATTGGAGATATAGTAAACACTCGATTCAGTAGATACATCGCGGGTGTGTTCAGACAAAATATTCTTTTTCAACATTTTCAAAAAGTTTTTTAAAATCTATCATCAGCAAGGCTTCACTGGTCTACCTCATAGTTGCCGGGTGCATTTTGACTGCTTATTAATGTTTATTATTGTAAAGGGAGTGCAGAAAGCCTTGTGAAAAAGAAGAGATCGGTTAAATCTACACTCTGTTTTCATTCAAAATATCCCTTCACTAGCATTTCATTACATCCGATACAATAATAAACTATATTTACTTTATAAGAGCTGAATTTCTACATCGTTTTTATATCACGATGTTTGTTTCAAAATATATTTTTCTCAATTTTTATACAATACTAATAATACTCCGAAATATTGGCAAAAAAAGTCGAATTGGAACTTGTAATCATTAGGAAAATATGTATTCAGCATACGTAGTTTTATTATTAGTCACAATTTTTTTAAAATAAATGTTGAAAGTAGCGTATATTTTTTCAGTAAAACAATCGCTAAAAATATGACGTGATGTCAAATTGATTATTGATTTTCTCGCATTTGTATATAGTTGAAATGTACTTTTATTTAAATGCTGTATAGAAATTCATGTACACACACGCAAGGACGAAAAATGAAATAATTCAGAATATGCAGTTTTTGTTGCAATTGTAGTATAAATCACAATTTTTTATGTTACGTTTAAAATGTCAAGGGAATCTGATATATTGTTTGATCAATCAATTCCCCTCAGTTCCCATAAACAATTAGAGATCTCGGCGAAAGTTGCAACGCTGAATCGAAGCATAAAGTATTCCCTTGAAGATAATAGTGGCCATGTCTTCTTGATTGATTAAATTCAACGCTGAATTGACAATTAATTGCTTCTCGATAAAATCGCTCCCTCCAGTGCGCTGCACAAACACAAATGCGATTTGCCAAAATCCATCCCCTCCAGCATTTCATCTGTGAGTTTAGCCGGCCGTTGCTCCGGGAAACGAGGGAAATTCGCGCGCGCGCAAGAGGAAGAGGGAGAGAGAGAAAGGGGGAGAGGGAGAAAGAGAAAGAGGAGGGAGTAGGAGAGGCTCGTAACCTCATGATCAAAGCGCTTTGTCGGCGAAGGGCGCAAACCGGTGTCCCTATTACTCGTAAGCACTTTAATCGAGACTTTGACTTTTGCGATTAAGTAGCGCGAGTGCATTGATGGCTATTGACGCGCCATACAGCTTTGATTACGTTTACAAGTAAAATACTTATTGTTTACAGTAACAAATAACAATCGATGAAATTATTGATTTTCGTATATTCTCGCAGCCACCATTTGAGTTTGCTATTTTCCGAGAATTCAATTGAAAGCAATGTCAATTGTTTCGGCTCGAAAAATATTGTTTATCAAAGCATCAGGAGTAATTAAATGAAAACAGTTATTTTAAATTGAAATAGTACTGCTATGCTCTCATTAAAAACATCATTGCGAATCTCTAATTTGGCTACTTTTAGCAAATGCTCCGACATGGTCGGGTAAACACAAGCGTGCGGTACGTACACAACAACGGCGTTAAAGCTTCTTGTCAGGGGAAATAATGGAATGAGAGAGATAGAAAAGGAATCTTCTCAAGAGAGCTAGGCGTTATTAGCAAGATTTCATTGTTTTCTAGTCGTTTCAAGTCTATTGTTATCACAAACTTCTATTGCGCAGCACGCGCAGAGTTACAAGCGAAAAATATGCGAGGTAAAAACTTTCTGCTTTTTACACGCCTCTGCTGTGTATTTTCATTCCGATACGGATTTATTAAACTGTAAAATATGTTTTAATTAAATTTCGAAGCATCGGACTTTGGGAAATAAATATTAATTTGCAGCTTGAAAAAGCACAAAATTAAAGTAAGCAAATATTTGTTGCCGTTTAAAAATTGTTTGCACTTTTTTTATTATTTGTGCGACGCTTAAATTGAAAAATGCTACAGATTTAAAAAATAAGACATCGAAGAAAGGACAACAAAGAAAATTGAAAATACTCTTCTTTCCGTCAGTCAGCCCGCTAACAACTGCAAGAAAGAGAAAGAAAATCGGCCTGGTTCAACGGAAAGAAAACAGCCTCGCAAATCAAACGAAAAACACATTTTCGCTCTTCTTTCTCGCTCTCTATTTCTATTTCTGTCTGTCTGTTCAGTCTACCGCACTCACTCACTCATGTAAATATTTACTCAGGAAATATACGTGTTCGTCTCGCTCCTCCGAATGTATATTTCGTTCCCATGTATACCTATACACGTAGTTTGTGCACCCTCTCGATTCCTCCCACCACATCTACTGCATCCCTTGCTTCTATACCCTCAGTTAAACTTCTCTCTCCCACCCCTACCTTCTCCTCCACTCGTTCATACCCTCTCCTATATTACTTTTCAAGTAAAAAAATTGCTGTACATCTAAAGTATATATAGTTTCGATCAAACTAAATTGACTATAATTTCATTAATAGATTGCTACCAACTATTGACCAGTTAAATTTATAATTCATTCTAATGTAAAGGACACTAATTGTGATTATGAAACTTAACATTTTGATCACAATAAACAACAATATTTATTAAGTTTATTTTAATTTGGTAAGATAAATTAGTACATTACGTAGCTAAGCCTGTATAATAAGAAATGTCTAGATCACATACAATTTTCGACCGAGGCGAAGCCGAGTATACTATTTTTGTATACTATTTTTATTGGAATGTATAGGGTATTATTTTTCGGCCTAGCGAGGCCGAAATTACGAACTCCCGATCGGGAGCCGGGAGGGAAGTTGGTACTTTCGGTCCGCCAGGCCGAAAAGAATCTTATTTTCCATTACTTATTAAATTACTCTTTCATTTTAAATTAAAACTTATTATAATAATAATTTAAAATTCATCTCGTGTTTCAAGTGACCATGAGATCGAGTGGAGGATCCTGCAGTACAAGTATAGCCTTCTCCAGACGTCATGCCGATCAAACATTAGATTATATACAATAAAATGATAGGAAGTAAATAAGAATAGTATCATTTATATTAAAGTTGCCACATTTTATTTAAAATACTGGCAATTGACTAATAAAAAATGTTGTTTTACAGACATTTGGTTAAGCAAACGCAAAAATAAAATCACTTCTTTTTCTATTATTTACAATGATTTCACTAAAAAGACATAAAATAAAAGCTCAGCTTTAGATTATTCGTCATTTCCAATTCATAAAAATGAATGAATTTTATAAAATAAAAGTTTCTTCTTTATTAAAATTCGAAACAATATTGCTTATTAAAAGAAATAATTAAAACTGAGCACAATATTGAAACATTCGATTAAAAATATGTCTTACGCCAATAAACACGCGGAAAATATATCTTTTTATTTTTTTTTTTTTTTTTTTTTTGCAAAATTGCATCTTTTAATACAAAAAAAGAGATCAAATAACCCGTGAAAAATAAAGGAATAAGACAAATTTTTCTCTTCTCTTTTACGTTCCCCTCACCGCCGTCTTATTTCAAACTTTCAAAAGAAGAAGTAGAAATGCTTTAACTCGAAATGAAATTTCACAAAAAGTAAAAGCAAAGAAAAGGTCGATGTAATGAAGAAAAGACTTCGCGGAGAGGGAAGAGATGATCTTTTTGCTCGACATTCTAGAAAGAAATTACACAAAGCGATACAAGTTTTCTCCCACTTGTACGGTCAGCCCTTCAAACTTTTTCGAGTAATTATAAAAGTCTACATTTTTTATAATCCTGCAAGTTTTTTCGAATTTGCTTGGATGATTGAAAAAGTAATTTTATATAGTACGAGCTTTTGAACGATTTTCTGTGGGAAACATTGATTTAGTTAGTCTTTATGACTTTTTGATTACTACTATATCTGATGGTATTAAACTACAAAATCTGTCTTTAGCTTTTCTTGTATCTTCTTTATTACTACTTTCTATTGTTATTCGAGCCTTGTGATCACTGTGGATGAAAACATTTTTTATTTTTAAAATAGATAATTGTAAGTTAATTAAGTTTAATGTTTTATGTATTGATTACCTAGCTCCTTCTGGGTAAGAACCAAATATAACATGTGGGAATTCTCTGGAAACTTTTGTTAAAGCATCTGCAAATACATCTTCCGTAGCATTGATATACACTTCTTCATGTACAAAACGATTAGTAGTATCAAATAAAACCTACAATCGTAAATATTTAAAAAAAATTTAATTTGTATCATTTTAGTATTTCACATTTAATACAATTTCTTGTTAGAAAATAACTATATTACCTTATATAAACTTCCAAAACCTAATTGAAGAAAAACTGGTGATCCAGGAAATACATGGACATTTTGTAGTATCACACAAGGAAAATTAAGAGGAAGTTTTGTTTCTTTATTTATTCCAAATTTCAGATGAGCTTTCTTTGGTATCTGGAAAAGTATTTAAAAATTATTTATCCCATATTTCAAAATTTACTTTATTAGAGAACATGTATCTCTTGTTACCTCTGCTAATTTATATGCTGGAGATGAAGGATCTTCAACACCAAAATAAGTTCTTATAATTTCTGCTATTGTTGGATGCTGGTGTAAAGTGTCATTAAAAGCCTTTGCTAAGCCTGAAATATGATCCATAAATAAAACTATTGTTTAGAAATGAACTAAATATTATTTTATTCATACCCTCATAGGTAACATCATCATGAGTTGGTCCAATCCCTCCTGATGTAATAACATAACTATATTTTCCAGAGAACTCCTTGATTTCTTGTGCTATCTCATCAACATTGTCACTTACTACTGAAATCTTCAAGAAAAATATTTCCTTTTTGCACATACATACCTCTCTTGATTATAAACATACTGGTTTTCAACTAACTTTTTCTACTTTAACCCCACAACGATAAAGATGCTTACAAATAAAATGTGAATTTGTATCTCTTACTTGACCTTTTAGTATCTCGTTTCCAATTACTGTGAAATATTTTACAATATTTTAAATATATGTAAATGTTAAAATATTATATAAAAAATATAATTTTACTCATCACTCCTGCTGTTTTTGGTTCTTTAGAAGAGCTACTCCATCTTCGAATAAATCCAATTGAAGCATCCCCAATATTAAATAAACTTCGCCAGTAAGAGACATTTAACAGCAACATTTTGAAATTTTTATTTAAAATTGATTTTGATGCCTTACTGTTACAAAATTATCAAAATGTAAAATTGAAATTACTTAAAATCAGGAGTGACATTTTTAAAAAGTTCTGTAAGATAAATAAACAATTAGAACTTGACCTTTAAAATATCTAGCAAAGGATTCTAAACAATCGCTAGACATACCAAGTTAAATATAAAATCCAAAATAATTTCGATTTAGAGTGCAACATGTAACAGCACGAACCACAACCAGCAATTCAAATAGGTTATGTCCGTGGCGGTGCATGTACTTTTCAGTCGCTCGATATTATAAATCTAGTCAGTCTTCGAAGTAGAATTGATAGTTTCTTAAATATAATCTCCTTCAGCACTTTAGAAGTAGAATTATCCGAGAAAAGTAGGTGCGGGTGAAAGTTGTCTGCTCATTAGCTCGTCGAAGGTCCATAGCATGGTAATGACAAGTGGAGTATTGCTAAAACATTCACCAAAGTCACTTTATAAGTATTTACTACGAGAATGCGAAAAACTGCCAGAGGGAGCGAACAAATTTTATAAACACTCAGTCAAGCAGGTATTAGTGAATTTTTATAATAAAATATTTACTCATTTTTTAAAAGCTGATCATATTCTCCACTACCGAATTACGTGATGTTCTCGTGACTGCCATAACCTAGTACGCCTCGCAGGAATTAAATTTTTATATATAAACAATATTGCATCAAACAATAACCTTTAAATAAATTATTTTGCAATTAAATACATACCTAATAATTTTTTGAAATTGCTATATAATTTTTGTATTGATCTATATTTTCATTCATAAAACTCTTAAAAATTACTTGTGAGTTTTGTAAACAAATAGTTGGTTATTTAAATTAGAAAGAAAAATCAAAATTTAAACTTAATTTATTTAGAAAAAAAATATAAGAAAAGTACATGTATATCAATTGCACATTTTTTATCTGATAAATAATTAAGTACTATACTACTGTTAATATTAACATTAATAATTAACATTATAATTAGGTTTTTTTATCTCATGGTGATAAATATATGTTAATTTAAATTTATCGTTTATATTAATCTAATAATACAAATAATGTACTATTTAACATATATATATATATATTTAGTCCTAATATTGAGTTTATGTAACAGAGTTTTAAACAGCACGTATCAGAAGCTGATCAAGAGAGAGTGCAGCAAATTATGGAAAAGGCACTCCTTGATGCCAAGTGGATAATGCAAAAGGTTATAAAATGTTTTACAATGAAACAAAAAAATTTTAATTTACTTGAACTTTTTAATTTTATTTTCAGTATAAAAAAGATTCCACACCAGAACCACCTAAGAAATAACTTCAATAAATAGTTAATAAAAATGGAAAGCTTCAGTAATATAGTTACTCAAGAATGCCAAACTGGCAAAGCTAATTTCTGGAAAGCCTTAGAGATTTGGCTAAAGAGTCCTCATCTTATAAATCGCAGAATATTAGCTTCAACGCAATTAAGTTTTTATAAATTGAAAAATATTGATAGCGCTGAGATTTTTAAATGGTTTACAAATATTAAAGATAAACTTGTTATTGATAATAATGTTAAAGAGAATATTTTAGATTCTTTAAGACTATTAAATCAACAGAATATTTCTGTTGAAGATTGTTATGATTTAGACAATATTGATTACACTCAAAATGAAACAAAATCACTTTATCTTCGATGCGCCAAATTATTACCAAGGCATCCTAATAAATATTCACAAACTTTGGAAGTTTCGATAATTGATTTAGAACATAATACTGTTACATACTTTTTCCATAAATATGATACCAGTGAAGAAAGTAAAACTTTAGGTTTTGAATTTCCATATCAAATAATATATGAAAATAATCATGTTTCGATTAATGTACAGTACATAGACAAATGGAATGACAGTGGGAATTTGTCATGGTTAACAAATCATTTTCTTCCTAAATTACTAAAATGGATTGAAAATGAAGGCCCTAAAAATAGTTTAGTTACAGGATCTTTAAAACTGATATCTTCAGAAAAATATACTCAGTTGTATAATAATTTGAAATTAAAATATGGACCTCAAATGATAAAAATTTGGCCAGAGAGTACCGATCCTTTGAAGTTTGTTTATGAAGATGTTGCCATTGCTACTTATTTATTAATAATATGGGAATTAGAAAGAGAAAAATTAAAAAATACGCAAAAACAATCATTTATTGATCTTGGATGTGGAAATGGATTGTTAGTTCATATATTAAATAGTGAAGGTTATCCAGGATTGGGAATAGATCTTCGAAAACGGAAGATTTGGGATTTATATCCTAAAACTACAAAATTGGAGGTAATTTTTGTTTTGTACATGGTATCATATTAAATTTAAATCGTATTTATGTTAATTTTTAATTATACTATAGGTACAAGCAATTATTCCATCATCAAAAAGTTTATTTCCAGAAACTGACTGGTTAATTGGTAACCATTCTGATGAACTGACCCCTTGGATTCCTGTTATTGCCGCAAGAAGTTCATATAAATGTCGTTTTTTTCTATTACCTTGTTGTGCTTATGAATTTAATGGTAAAAAATATCAAAGAGAAAGTTCTGGTTCTAGTCAATATCTTGATTATATGAAATATATAAAAGATGTAAGTGTAAAATGCGGCTTTAAAACAGATATTGATAAACTGAGGATACCTTCAACAAAAAGGATTTGTTTAATTGGTACTACAAGAAATTATAAGATATCAGAAAGTGGTGTTCATGATTTAGAAATCCAGGAAATGATAAATACAAGATGTAATAATAGCGAAATTAATGATGTATGGTCCAGTGAATTTAAGCCTAGAGACAGCGTTGAGAAAGTGAGAAATTGTACTCAGATTGATAAAGGCCTAATATCTGATATAATAAATATGGTAGTGTCACTATTGCTGAAAAAGACGAGAAGAATTGATTTAGATGAAAAATCGGGAAAGACATGGAATGCCGGTTGTGAAATTGGATTGCAAGATGTAGCCGCAGCAATAAGCTCGGAAAAATTAAAAGAACTAAAACATGAATGTGGAGGTTTACAAACTTTGTTAAAAAATAATGGACACATTTTTAAAGTTGAATCGGGAAAAGTCAGATTTCGTATACCAGGAAAGGATAAAGCAGGACAAAACAAGAAATCAAAAAACTTAATTATAACAAGGAAAGTGAAGATATGTTGGTTTTATGAAAATCATCCAGATGGCTGCCCACTGACTGAGAACGAATGTGATTTCAAACATTCTGAATAAAATTAATTTATTTAAATTTATTTTCAACAGTTCTCTTTTAAAGCCTTAAATCTATCAGTTGTACTTTAAAAGTTATTATACATTTTTACAATTTGTAAATAATTTTAAGTCACTTAAGGCACGCAAAATCTTAACTATTATTTGGATATTTTAATTATTTTGTAAAAGCTTTAAAAAACATTTTAATTGCATTTATC
This sequence comes from Eurytoma californica, assembly GCA_035586675.1. Lineage (NCBI taxonomy): Eukaryota > Metazoa > Arthropoda > Insecta > Hymenoptera > Eurytomidae > Eurytoma > Eurytoma californica. The sequence continues at coordinate 8,033,139 of JAXIUT010000048.1, forward strand.
TATACACCGGCGTTCAAACATACTTAATATAATTAAAAGGAAACAATATAAAAATATTGTTATAACAGAAAATAAACGTATATTTTAGACTTTGAAATGATTTCTTTCACTATTAAACTATATATACTTATCGATATTACTATTAAATTTCAGTCTTTATAATTCCATGGCGTAATATTTAATAAGAATATTATGCAAAATGATATTCTTTCATTCTTGCAAAAATTGATTATTAAAAAAAGCTGCTTAAAAATATGTCTACATTATAAAAATGGCATAAAAGGCTATAATATATACAATTACAAAAATGGCAGAAAAAGGCAGTTGCTATAAAACATTTTGAAAAAATATGTTTAAAATTCCTAAATATGTAACTACATCACATCCAGCTGTTGTACTTACATTTTTTTATAAGCAATAACATATGCAATTTGCATTTTTCTGATTTCTTTTAAAACACGAATTAAATTAATATCCGATAAAAAAAGATTTAAAAAATAAATCGTACGAGAATTTACATTTCAGAATGATCCCATTAAACAAATTCATTAGTTCTACTTAAAAAAGTAGTCAATTTAAATTTTCATGACAACATCGCGGATACATTTGAATTAGCTTCTAAAAATCTTATTTAAAAAAATAAATAAAAAAGTTTCGACATTTACTTAAGTAACTCGCTAAGCGAGATATCATCGAGGCAGAGATTACGAGATTCGTCAACGTTCTGTTGCAGCAGTTTCGGATCATAAGAAACGAACTGCTGCTCTTTCGGCAGTCGCTTCGTTTCAGCCGGGTCAAGTTTGTGAACGCGTCTAAGGTGGGTGAGGAGATTGCCGCTTTGGGTGAAGGACCGCTCGCAATGTGGGCAGGCATGGGGTCGATCACCTTTATGGTACTTTTCGTGCATCTGAAGAGTCGACTTCTGGCTGAAGGATTTGCTGCAGATTTCGCACTGGAAGGGTCGCTCGCCTGTATGGGTGCGTTTGTGTCGCTCTACCTGGCACGGTTTCGCGAATCCCTTACCGCATACATCGCACTTGTGTTTTAAATTTCTAAAAAGCAAAACAGAAAATGTTCAAAATACTGTTGAAATATTGCCGATTTGTTTAATTTATTTTTTATACTTAAGGTATTTTGCTTCGTTCAAAGTATCGACATCATCCGAATTACTCATTGTCGATGAATCAACATTCCCCATCTGTAGGACCATGCAGTTGTTTAACTGGTAGTCATTCGCATTCGTTATAGGAGGTATCGTATTTGAAAATTCTGCGGTGTATACTATCTGATTAGTTTCTTTCTGTAGTTCGTGTGAGCTTATAAAATTGTTCTCTGGAACCAGCGACTGGGTGCAAATCATAGAATCATCTGTTTGAATCGTGACGAGGCCATTTGCTAGCAATAACTGTACCAGCTGGTTGTTTTCATTCAACGCGAGGAGATTAGTACCGTCACTCAAGGTGGAATTATCAGTCAGGGTAACCTGATCTGTTACTGAATTGATCGTTATGGTATTCACATTTTGATTCTGAGTGGTATTCTGTAGAGATTCGTAAATATTGGGTACTTGCACCATCTGAATTGATGTTTCACTAGGCTGTTCTGTGCCTTCGGTCTTGCCTTTTTTTGATTTTCGCGAGGTAGAGCCTGGTTCTCGGGTATGGGAAATCATGTGGACTTTGCGATGGCCGGAAGTACGGAATGTCATGTTACATATTTCACATGAAAATGGCCTATCACCTGGAAAAATAAATTTAATTTAATAAGATGAGTATATGTTGAATATTAATTAAATTATTTTTTTTTACCTGTATGCAGTCTCATATGCACCTTCAGACTTCCTCTGGTTGCATACATGGTATTGCATACGTTACAATAGTATGTTTTTTCGCCTGCATGTACTTTTAGATGAGAATCTAAAGTACATTTAACAGCGAAACATTTATCACAATACTGACACTGGTATGGCTTTTCGCCGGTGTGAGTTCTAACGTGTCTAATGAGATCACTAGGTTTTCGGAAACTTTTTGAACAATATTGACAAATATTAATTCTTTTATTTACTGGTTCCTAAAACAACATTAAAATGATTTTGATTTTTTATTAAAATAAATAAATCGAATTAAACAGCGATTATACATACCTTATTGCTTTCAGACTCAAAATCAATTATATCGTCAACTCCTAAATTTTTAAGTTTCAACTCATGTTTAACATGTTCTTTTATGTGCTCTCGCAATTGCAATGTAGTCGAAAATTCTTTATGACATTCATAACATTTGTGAGTTCTAGATAAAAAATGTTTTATGTAATTAAACATTAAGAGGATATTTTTTAAACATTTAAAATAATAGTCTTCTCTTACTCTTGATTTTCGTGAACTTTTGCATGCTCGCTAAGTTCTTCATTTGTAGCAAATTTAGAAAGGCATTGAGTGCATTCATATACTTTGTTTTGGTGTATTTTAAGGTGTTCTTTTAGACTGTCTACGGTAAACTCTCCAAGGTTGCATGTATGACAGCGAAGATTTTTCATGACTGAATTTTTATCATTTTGATTTTGATTAATATAGCCTGTTAAAGATTCATTATTTTGGTTTTCATTGTTTATACGATTCTGATTAAGAACAGAGTCAATTGCTATATTGTTATCAACTAATTGCACAGTATAGCCTTGAGTTTGGGATAATTGATTCTGCAAAATGTTAGTTAAATCGGTATTAGTATTTGATATTCCCATTATTTGAGAGTCGGCCTGTAAAAGAATGATATAATTACACTAAATAAAATAGAATAATAAATTGTGTTTTTATAATTAATAATTAGATTTAAAATGTACGACTTATTTCCGTACAGGATATATAATTTACCTCTAATGTTACTTGGCTGATATCAAAATTATCAAACTGTTGAGCAAAAACATTATCAGCAGTAATAGAAGTATTCATTGCTGATTCTAAAATTTTTCCGCCATCGTAAATTATGCTTAAAGTAGGTGCTTCTCGATTTTCTAAAGTATTGATATTATTTTCAATTGATTTATTTGTATTGTTTGGTGTAACATTTAATCCAATATTAAATAACTGATGATTCAGTGTTTCTTCAAGTTGTCTTATATTTTCCTAAAGTAAAAGTAAGTAATATTTAATTTTTATTTTTTAATAATTTTCTTTTCTTTAAAGTTTTAGTGTACAAAACAATACATACAGGTGTCAATGTTTGATCTCCTGGATAGTTAGCTAGGGTAATAGTACCTGTTTCACTGGCATGCAATGTTTGTGTCGAATTTATATTAGAATTTTCTACTGTGGTTACATTTGCTGTAAAATAGACAGTAGGTTCTAAGAATACTACATTAAACACTTACACTCAAGAAATATAATTCACACTTTTTGGATTAAAAAAAAAAAAAAAAAGACACTGGTAGAAAAATATTTATAATTAAATTAAACCTACTATTTAGAAGATTCTGTGAGGCTTGAGGAATCGATAGAAAAGATGTTTCTTTACCACCAACTATAGCTTGCAGTTGACCATTTAAATTTTGCTGTAGATTTGCAGTAATTGGTTGAAGTATTTGCTGATTATTAATTAAAATAGGCTCTGCGATTGTTATCGTTTCTGTGTTGTTCCCGATTGAGTTTGAAGTTTGTTCATGTTTCTTTTCAAGTTCCAGTTGCTGCATATAAGAATGTTATTTTTGAATTCAATTAAACCTTTGTAATATATACTTTACCAACCTGTTGTGCAATTTCTTGTTTATGTAGCTTCATATGTTTTCTACAATTTACTGTTGATTTAAAAGTTTTGTTACAATAAGGGCACATGAACGGTCGTTTGTTGGTGTGAGTAATATGATGCCTTTTCATGCTACTTAGTGTTGAAAAAGTCATGCCGCAAATAGAACATTCGTGCGGTTTTAATAGATCGTGCGTCCGCCGATGAGCCTTTAATGCGCTGTTGGTGGAAAAACTCCTGCAACCAATATTTAGCGTTTAACTTCATACAAATAATTAATAAGAAAAAAAATATAAACCCAACAATTCGAGTTTTCCTTACCGTTCGCACATGTGACAAGTGTAGGGTCGTTCCCCCGTGTGCTTGCGGTGATGCTGCTTAAGGTGACTGAGCTTCATAAAAGCTGCTGAGCAGACGTAGCATTTGTGTGGCCTGCCTTTGCCGTGGGCAATGTCATTCCGATACTTAGGCTGAGCATGCAGCATGCCGTCGCCTGCTTCTGTAAGCACTAGCGGTTCTTTTAACACGACTTCTGGTATCCGATTTTGAACCTCGGGACCGCACTGTTTTTTACGCTGACACGATTTGGTCCTACCAACTTTTTGCTGATTTTTGTTTGCTTCCGCTTTTAGCTGCTCCTTGTGAAATCTAATAGAATAAAAAATACATAACATAATTGTAAATAAAAAAAATTTTAAAGTATCCAATTGCTTCAATCGATTGGCACTTACTTTTCATGATCTGTCAGTTCGCTTTGAAATTTAAAAGAAGCATAACACAAACGACAGGAATATTTCTTTGTATTTTTGTGAATCTTCTCATGTGTTAACATAGTCGATTTTAAAGTAAATGATCGGTTACATGTTTTGCACTAAAATTCGTAATAGAACTTTATAATAAAAAATTAATTAAAAATGTTTTTATTATAAATAGCACCTACCTTAAATGGTTTTTCTTGCGTATGAATTCTCAAATGCCTTATAAGATCGGAAGGCTTTTTGAATTTTTTAACACAGAAATTGCATTCATAAAACCTAGAGTTATTTACATATCGCTGCTTTATTTTTATATACCTTCTGAAAATAAAAAATTTAAACCTGTTAACTCTGAAGTAAGAACTCTCTTTTCATATTACTTGATTTTGCTATCAAACGTACCCCTGAGGATCGCTAGATGTTTTGTCCAGTAACGTGACAAGTGCCGTCTGTTCGGTGTTGTCGGTGACGACGAAACCGTCCTCAAATTTCTGGGGAGTTTCCGTAGTGGCGCATCCCGTTTTGTCTGCTTCAGACTCAAGCTGTGATTCCGGCAGCTGCTCATTCGTAGGAACCGTGTCGCCCACGACCTGCTGAGATTCTTCCTCCCCTACGTCGTTCGCCTCTTCCAAGGGTGCTACCGATTCTTCTTCTCTATCCGTGATTTCCTCAGCTCTGGCACCTTCATGCACTCGTTTCATATGACCGTTTAAGCTGCCTAATTTTTTAAAGATGCACGGACATTGCATACAGCGATACATTGTCGATCCTTCCTGCGCCTTGTGCACCCGCTCTACATGTGAATTTAAATTTCCTGAAACAAATATGAATGTCAGAAAATCATCTTCCAATATTTTTTTATTAAATGATTATTTTTTCGTGAACTAAAAAAGAAAAAGTAAAACATACCTTTTTGACTAAAGGTAGCATTACAAAGATTGCAACTATAAGGTCTGACTCCATTATGCTGCCACATGTGGATCCTTACAGAACCTTTTTGAGTAAACGCCCGATTGCACAAATTGCACTGTAATGGAGAAACAAATAATTATTAACTGAAGAAAATATCTTTTATAAATAAACAAAAACAGATGAAAAAGACAAGAAGCTTAATTTTGATGCATTTACTAAATGTAAAATAGTCTCATACGAAGCAGATGTATTGAATTCCTTCTTCCAAAAATAATCATCACACTGTAAGTCTTTTTCGAAGACTTATATTTAAAAATAACATAATGAATGATATTATAGGCGGTGTTTTTTGACATTTCTATTTTAATAAAAATTAAATTAAAACAGCTAAATTATAAAGCAATTGAAAAATTGTAGAAATGTGGAAGCAAAGTAAAATGAACAAAGGGAAAAGAATTTTCATTGTCAAAGAATGATAACGATAAGTTTAGCCTAGCGTAGTATAATGGATGAATAATAAATAAAGCTACAATAATTAATGTTATTCAGCGTGCATTTATCGTTATTAAATTGAAATTGATGAAATTGATTTTGTTCAATAATTTGAACAAAAAGTTATTCAATGCCTGTATTGATAAAAGACATCATATCAACAATAATGAATTATAATTCATATACATGATCATAAAACAATTATTATAACATTAGCAGAATTACTTTAACAAAACCTTTAAGAATTAAATTAAACATTCAAAGCAATAGAATATCTATTTAAATTAATTGATCAGTATAAAAAATAGTTTGGTTTACCTTGTAAGGTTTTTCACCGGTGTGGACTCTGATATGTCGCACCAGCTGACTGGGTTTGTCGAACATCTTCATGCATATTTTGCACTTGTAGGTGGTCCTGTGCCTGATACCCCACTTGGTCTGCTTTGTGAACTTCGTCTGCAGCTGCAAGCATGTCGAAGAAATTAGAGGACACGATAGCGGAGACGCCGGTTGCCGACCTTCTCTTATCACCGACAGCCTTCCGCTGCGGCCGCGTTGCATCCGAACTGTCATTTACTAACATTGAACCAGTAAAATGTTCTACATTTATTTTTTCGAAAAACGATCTCCACATAGTTGGATCAAAATTCAAGTTAATACGACAAAAGAACATAAAAATGAAAAAACTTATTTATGAACAAGTAAATTTTGACGAACGGCAAAAAACTTTGAAGTTTCTTTAATGTAAGGACGGAACAGAGCTGAAGGCAAAATACACTAGCAGTTAGGTTTTTGCGCGCTCTCTCTTACTTACTTTGTAATGATCCCGCAAGTGTTGCCGGTAGACCGCGGGCTGGGAGAACTGCTTGCGGCAGAGCTTGCACTTCCGGTGCTCGTCCGTCGAACATTTTTCGTTGTGCAGTTTCAGGTGCGCCTCCAGCTGGGCCTGCAACATCGCAAAATCGCCAATAGCTTACTTTCGCAGATCCAAACGAATAAAACCTTTGAAAAATGGCTAAAGCCTTCAGCTTCAGGCTAAACACTACGTGACTTTTAGAGTACACGTTTTTTGGGAGGATTTTACTGCTGGTTAAAAATCATCTTTGTGAACAGTTTTGTATCATAAATTAAACATGGAAATTTTATTAACAACTCGGGCAAGAAGTCACAAAAGAAACTGCGATAAACTATATTACGTTATTAGATTTGTACAAAATAAAAAAATTCCTTTTATCATCAACGCTAGGCCTTGCGTATAAATTAATGTCACACACACGCGACAAAGTATTTTGTTATTAATAAGCATATCAGCAAGTTATTACTCTTCTTCTTCACTTTTGTCGCGGTAATCATCTCTCCATTCGTTTACACCGCAATATATCTACAGGGGCGATTAAACAAATTCACAGAAACGCCGAAAAACAATGCACCTTGTAGTACAGCTCGCCGAGTCCCAGCGCAAAGTAAAAGACCTTGGAGCACGTGGCCAGCAGGACGAAGTTGAAGCACTCAGTCGTGAACTCCCTCATATCTCAAGCGGCGTCCAGCTTCGCTTCGTCTCCCAAACCGCCCATCCAGTGAAGAAGAAGGAAGAAAAAAAATCGCCCGCAGTGGCGCGCTCGCCTATCGCTTCTCCTAGGATCGTCGGAGTTCCCGCGGCAACTCGAGCGGGACGCGCGGCTCCCGGGGCTCGCCGGCGGCGCAGCTGTCACCTCTGGAAATACACCCCGAGGGCGTGAGTCGCGAGCGATCACGTCCAGCGCGCCCGGCTCACTGGCCGCTCTTTTATCAGTCGGCGGCGCCGGCCGCGCCGCCGCCGCGGTGGACCGGCCGCTTTTCAGGAAGTCCCGGCCGCCGCCGGCCTCCTATATCGTCGACGGATGCATCCGCGCGCTACTCCCCTTACGATTAGCCGCGGCGAGCGTATTCCCCTAAGAGATATAAGCCTCGGCGAGACGCGTCGCACGAAAGCGCCAACCGACTCGAAAGAATACGACGAGCGGATCGCGTTGCACTCACTAATTTCCGAGATTTCCTCGTGCGCCTTTCATTCGCTGCGATTTTGCGGCAATTTATACAATTATTGTACACTCATTTTTACCCTTTACACACTTTAACAATTTTAATATTTTTCTTTTTATATTAAAATAACTTATGAAAACAGATGTTAACACTACACATTTTAATGAATTTTTGAACATTTTTTTACTATTAGAATTCTTTAAGTACTTCAAGTTTCACTCTACAATATTCCAACGCGTTTGAGACAAGAGAGATGAGAATTAAGTCGGTCTAGTTATCGTGGAGAGCAGATCTATATCTCGCACATATACATGTTGTCGTGTCTGCATGCGCGGCTCATACGATCATAAGGATGCGGCATGTCAAGTGGCCGGCTGAGCGAGATGCTATCGAAATGCGCGCCAATTCACATATATACACAAACGCGAATTCAAGTGCAATGGACTCTGAAAAAGTGTAACGCGACGTAAGCTCTCGTCGCATAACGCAAATCGAACTGCGCACGCTGTGCTCCGAAGCAATTACTCGCGGCGAGGTCTCGCAATCGAGTCACACGGAAAAAACTGCTCGATTATAGCGAGCGCGCGGATTGAATTATATTCTCGAAATCTCAAGTTCGTTCGCCCGCCTCGACGGTGCATTGTACACGCGGAGTGGGGCGAAAGTGAAGAGGATAAAAAAGAAGAGCGAGGAAGCGCATGGCATACCGGTTCTCGAGAGAAAGACTTTCGTCGCGGCTCGCAAAAATAAAAAAAATGCGCGCGAAAATTAATGTCGATCGTTAATTCCCCGCCCCGCGCTGCTCGCTTCTTGCGTTTCCTGCGATTATCTCGCTCTTTTAATGCCGTAATCGACGAAAACGGCAGAAAATGGGCTATATAAGTGCACATTAAGATTGCTAAATTAATTCGAAACTTTTATCATGGTGCAAAGTTTTGCGGTGGTTCATTGACTTTTTCATAAACACTACGCATCTAATTTTTAAAATATGCAAAAATTACTGATATTAGTTTAAATTGAAATCTACTCGATCGATAATTAATTTGTCAATTCTATAGGGAGCGAAAGAAAGCGATAGATCAGCAGGGTCAGCGCCTACTCGGTCTATGTGACCCGTCCTTATCGAAATCTGCGAGAATCCACGGACGGAGATCGTACTCTCCCGCGCGCTCGCGACTCGCTCAGCCCATCCCCAGGAAAAAGTCGTTCGACACGCGCGTTACAAACCAGTTCTATTTCGGTGTTTAACGCGCGTATTATGCTTTCGTCAATCGCCCGCCCGCGCGAGCTTTTATCGTGCTTCCGCTCGAATTCTAAATCGAACGACTCTGGAGAGACGAACTTTTCTCCCCAGCGCGCGAGTCTCGGGGTAACTCGCATTGATCCGGCGGTGTCGAGAGAACTTTCGAACGCGTTTATTAGGTGTCTAATCTTAAATGCGTTCGCGAGGTAGTTAAGCGCCTTTAAAAACCCCTTAACGATTGCTTTTTAATCATTTTCACAGATCAAATATTTTTAGAAAAAAGAAGATTGATAACAACATTTTTATTGTGAGACTTTAGTCACTAAACGGAAGATACACTCTCGAAGATATAACTTTTGAAGCGAATGCTCGTACATATGTCGAGATTTCTTTGACGCGTGTGTACTTATTTTCATTTATATGACCAATCTATTTTCTGCAAATGTCTTGAATCTTTCTTCACATTTAGGTATAATTGCTCACCCCATTCGATGAAATAGAAGATTAAAAAAATACAAAAGAATTAATTAATGAAAATTTTAATTAAACAGTAATTTTGAGTTAACGAAGCAAAGAAATTTGATTAAAAGTCGAGAGCGAATTTCGAGTCTTTATTAGCCCACTATATTCTCCCGCAAAATAAATGTCAATGATCGTCTCTGTATGACCGTAATCTCGAAGATTGCGTGCACCACTTCGGTTGGGACACTGATATTAATGATCTCGATAATTTTTTTCTGGAGTTTCTTCCACAGATTCTTGTTCTTTAAATCATGTTAATTTATTATTTAAGCATACTTCAAAAAGATTTAAAAATTACTGATTTTAATTATCGACAATAAATTCATGATATTCTTTAAATACACGTAATTTTCTATTTCTATTGAAAAATACGAAATATAAAATTTTCATTAAAAATTCTTTGAAAATACTGCCAAGTGCACACATTTACCGCTACGAAATTTCAATTCCAATAAAAAAAATTAAAGCACACACACAACTTTCTCCATAAGCGAGAACAGTAAGTAGGCTAGCGCGGCACGGTCACAATTTCTCGCGAAATTTTTTTTTTACACCAACGCCTTCGCAAAATCCGTCACTTATGAATCGGCTGACTGTAGAGCTTTTAGGCACTGCCATTACCACGTGCAACGGACCGCGTCAAACGCGTAAACCGGACCGGCATGTTAAACGCGTTTGAAGTCGATAGATGCGTGCGAACTCGGCGCGACTTCTCGCCTTACTGCGGCCGAGGGCCGGGGAAAAAAGCGCTCGCCCGCTATGGGAAGACGAAAAAAAGTGTTTATCTTGCGGACCAGAAGATTGGACTTTCGTCTATCCCGGGAAAGCCTCGTGTGACCGATTTATCGTTGCGTTTTTTTCTTAAGATACGACTATACTGAGTTACATTATTTCAAGTGCAGGTGAAGAATTAATTTAACATTTTTGGTATACCTCTTAAGAGGCAAAAATATGATTATCGAAGAAACTGATTCGAATTAAAAGTAGTAAAAGATTAGTTAGTCAAGATGAAAAAAATGGGTCAGTGCCTAAGAAAGACATGCGCGTCATCACTTTGTAAGAGATCCTTTGCGGCGCGTCCTCGTTGACTCCTACGTCAAAAATGTGCATTGTATGCGTTTTTCTCTTGTAAGAATCTCTCCGAGGAACTATTTACATAGCTCCACTATGCGATTGCTAACTCTAATGGACCACTTAACGATTCCTTTTAACGCCTCTAAAAAATTCGAACTTATTTTTTCGAAAGAAAAGTACATAAAAAAAATAATCAGGCCGCACTGTACGAAAGTCAACACGTGTCTGAAAGAACGAAGGCGAAGGGCCGAAATAGTCATTACACGGCATGCATAAAACATCGAAGGGGAGGGACTCGCTGGCATTATACACTCGGCGTGCGCGGAAAGCCTTTAATATGGTAAAATACCAATTAACGCCGACAATCGCGATCTCGCGCGCCGACGACAAAACAGATGTAAGGGCCGCGGGTGGGTTGGGGCCCGAAAAATGCCTCGTTATGCACTCCCGCGATGGCTTTTAATCGGCCTCGCATTGATGAAAAATGCAATAGGCGCGAGCTCGCGCTTGCGCGCTCATTCGGCCAGACGTTCTCGCGCGCGCCCGCACGCACGTGAATGCCGCTTATGCACAATCCCTACATTTCCGTCCTTGAGACAGCATAATTCAGCCGCGCGACGGAAGCCTGCGCTGAATCGCCAGACTACCGAGCTTTCGAGTGGCCGCAGAAATTTAGAGTGCCGTCAATGTTTCCCGACGGCTGGCTCAACCTGTCGCTAACAGCACTGCAAAATTTTAATTGTAACTGTTCGAGTGCTACTTTGGAAAATTCAATTTTTTTTTCATTTACTTAATAGCTGAGGCTTACGTACTGCAGCACTTGCAGCGTTATTTTTCATTAGATAGTCGCTTTAATTAGTTTCTTGTGGAAATTAATTAATTTTCAGTGATTTTTAATGGACTTATTTCTAAACGAGCTTGTAAATAAAGGTGTAAAGGATAATTGGGCAAAATGTCCTTGTAATTTTCTTTTTGTATCGGTACTGTGCAAGCCAGTAAGTACACTATGACCTCACGTCATCTCTTGAAAACGGCTTGCGCAACTTCATTTACTCTCTCGCAGCTCAATCGCCGCCTACGACTGTTAATCTTTTATGGGGCAGAGCAGAAGTGCCTCCCGCACACAAGAAGATATATACTACCATCTTGTAAACCGTTAAAAGATGTACGACATATGCAGTTTAGAAAACATCGAAGAATTCAACCGAAGCTTTGCTTTAGGATTTTTTATGTTTTTATAAAGACTTATACTGTACATTACTTTGCTTAAATAATCAGAAAAAATAAAGATAGTGCAAACTTTTTGAGTGAGTTAGTCAAAATGAAATAAAATCGCACCTTAATGAATTAAATTTCTAGGAAGTTCAGTAAAGACTATATTATGTAATTTTATAAAAAAATTTGTGCATAGTTGAATAAATAAATACAATACCTTTGTTTCGAATTTGTCGTCACAGTCCGTACAATATAGGTTTTCATCTACCTCATGGATAACCATATGTGTTTTGAGACTGGCTACTCGTGCAAATTTTTTTCCACATTCGGGACATTTTGGATCACTGAAGATATGAGTTGCCATGTGAAGAGTAAAATTTGACTAGAAAAACAATTATATAGTTTACTCTAAGTATTATAAAAATGGAGAAAAATTAATATTTTTCAATTTAAGATACAGGGACACTCCAAGCAATTATTGAATTTCTTTTATTAAGTATCTCAATAATTATTGATGATTTACAAGATAGTGAAATCAAGATCGTTTTAAGAATTCATAATTATAATTTATGAATTATTATTATTTTGTCTTTGGATAGTCCTATTCTAATTTTTCTATTCTAAGAAAATGATCATTGCAATGAGTGAGTAATATATGTACTTTTTATACATTTGACTTTGAATTGTTATTCTAGAGAATGTTACTCACTGGTACATTGAATGATGCAGGACATTTTGGGCAATGGTAGGGTTTTTCTTGGGCGTGATCATGCATGTGTTTTTGCATTAAGTATTGTTTTTTGAACTCTTGACCACAAATGTCACACTTCAAACATGCCGGCTACGAAGAAAAATTATTTTAATAAGGTAAACACTGGGTGGAACACTCGATGAGTGAATTACTTAATAATATAAATACCTGTTTATCAGTTTTATTTTTTTTCTTTGCTTTACCATGACTTTTACCAGACTGTTTTTTCTTTGGTAAATTTTCTTCAATGTTTTCAGATACTTCTTCTGAAGTCTCTTCTACAGATATTATAGGTATGTCTTTCTTAGAATGTAAACGAGTATCTAAAATATTTTTTGAACCAGTGTTTTCAACTCTCTTTTCAGCATGATTTGATGTTTTTGAGGGTTGTGATTGGGATGTTGGAATTTTTTGTAGAGAATCATTGATTGCTTTGGATTCTTGAGAGTGCAATTTTGGATTTCTTTGAGTAGGATCTATAATGACTTTTGTATATTGAGATTGTGATTGTTTATTAGATATTTGATAATTCTGAGATTCTAAGTTTATGACATCGGTGGAAATGAAATTCGATAGCTGTTGAGTATTATTTGGAAGAATATTATTAATTTGTACCTAAAAGAAGCATAAAAATAAAATTATAAAGGTAATACTTTAATTAAAAAAAAATGTAAATAAACCATACTTGGTTTAACACAATATTGCAGCTTGATGATTTCAATAATTGAATTGTATTGGCAGGTTGGTCTTGAATAATTGTTACAGGAGTTGACATCAACTCCAAACTGCCATCATTTGTCTCTAAACATAAAATATTTTGTAAGTAAGTTTATTTTTATGTTTTACAATTATAATCACAGAATTATTAACAGTACTTACGCCGTACAGTCAGCAGAGTATTGCCATCATCTGTGAGCATAACATTCATAAGCAAGGATGAATCCATCTTGGACGCATTTATGAACCTTACTTTATTTCTTGATGCACCTAAAAAAATATATAACATTAAAACCCAAGTTTAAGTTTAATACTGCATATTTCTTGGCGTCAATGCTTTGTCAGTTTATTACTTCAAACTAAATAGAATCGAATTCTTCGAATATAAATACATATCTATTTTAAAATCAGTTATGAAATAACCTCAAGAATTTGGAAAAAGATCTTCCATCGAGAAGGAAAGTCGAAAAGTGGCACTGCATTGCAATTGTCCGGAGTACAAACGCTTACCTGCATTTCAAATGCCTACGGTGCACCCCTACTATGGTAGCGAATCGTGCAGGAACATCGCGACCACTTCCAGATAAGGAATTATTTCGCGTTATAAGGCGAGGGTAAAAGAACAACAATATACATGGCGGCCTGTCAACTGCTCCGAAACCATGTGCCATCTTCGGTTGGTATTGCAGCGACTGTTTTTCTTAACGAGTAAACTAATATTTTGATCGCTAATAGTCGTAGAAGTTTATACAAATCTTTTCATAACTAATTAGGTGAATTCATGACTAAATTGGTGAATTAGAATGTTGGCATAATCTAGACATACAATTTAAAAGGCCCGTTGGTAATAAAGAGTTCCTCCTTATCAAAGTCTAGTAAGTGATCTGAAACATGATACCCTGCACGAAATCCCGATTCATAGTACACCTCCGCAAGGCCGCAAAGTAAGGCGTCGCTAGGGCCTCGAGATTTTTGCGCCCACGAGTTTATCAGCCACCCCCGCACCTTATCGCCTCGGTAAAAAATTGGTCGAAAAATCGGCAAAAAATCTCAATAATTGCAGTACCCGCACAGGTGGCGTGGGAAGGGGGCAATCGCCGATGATTGAAAGAAAACACCCACGCACATAAACAATCGAGTCCTCGTACTACTCGTGCGCGGGTGAAAGGTGGGAGGAGAGGGAGGAGGGGGCGTGCGAAGCGGCGTGCGCGCGCTCTGCAGGGCTGCTGTTGGTCGGCTGGCTCCGAGACTCTCAGTGCAGCCGCCGCCATGTTACGCGCTCGCCTCGGATACGTCCTTCTGACCGCCGGAGAGCAGCCTCAGCGGGCGTCGTAGGTGCCCGTCGATCCGGGAGCAGCGGCCGCGTCTTCGAGGACGCCGGCACCAGTCGCGGGTGCCCAGGCAGTGGAAGTCCCAGTGTGCAGTGGAAGTCGCAGCACAGCCCCGAGGCGAGCCGCTCCGACTCGCGTCGACCCTTTAATTCTGCGGCGGAGGCTCGCGCGAAGACAGGAGTCCAGCTTGGTGCTGGTGGAGGACGACGCTCGGCGCATGGGAGACTCAGGGGCCGGCACGGTTGCTGGCTGGCCGGCGGCCCGTCCCCCCAGGCCGCGATGATCGTCGCCGGCGGCGCGCCCCCGCGAGGAAGCCCCAAGCCCCGAGGAGGAGGCCCACGCTCGGCCGCCCTTCCTTCGCAGCGCCGTGCAGCGCGTGCGCGCGTGTGAGTGCGCCGCTCATCTCCGCGTACACGCGTCGCAGAGCCGCGCGCCGAAGAGGCAAAACACATAGGTGCCCGTGTCGTCGCCGCTGTGTGTGCGTGCGCTCGCCGTCGCGCGAGAGTGTGAAATGAAAGTGCCGACGCCATATTGGCTCGCCGAGGAGTAAATCGCCCAAGAGGACGAGAAGGAGGAGGCGGCGGCGGCGCCGCCGCAGGGAGGAGGTGAGCGAGGGCCGCCGCTGTCGAGGTCCTCAGGCGCGCGCGGCAGCTTCCCCGTCGCCGAGGCCGAACTTGGCCTCCGGGAGCGGGCGCCCGATTCCTCCCCCCTCGCTCTCTCTTTCTCTCTCGCACGCTCGCTCTCCCCCGCCCGAAGGTAGCGCGCCTGTTTACGTCTTCCGCGGCGTCGCTGGCTACGTCTCGCTCGCGCTATCGGCGGCTGCGCCCGCCCGCACGGGAGAGCCATGGAGGAGACCAAGATCATCTACCACATCGACGACGAGGAAACGCCGTACCTCGTCAAGCTCAACATCTCGCCGGAGCGCGTCACCCTCGCCGACTTCAAGAATGTCCTCAACCGACCCAACTACAAGTACTTCTTCAAGTCGATGGACGACGATTTCGGGTGAGTGCTCCCGGCGTATCGCTGCCTCTTCTCGCTTTTTCTCGCGCTCTCCTCCTTTCCTCCTTCTTTTCTCCTTCTTTTCTCGCTCTCGCCGCTGCTTGGTTATAAACTCCCCCGCCTTTTTATCTGCCCGAGCGATGGCATTGTATCAGCGAAAGTCGGAAACTTCGAATCGCCGAGGTGTTCCATCCTATCGCTCTTGTCTTGTAAGAGATGCTTTTTTTGCGCTCTTTGTATGCCGGCGCTCGAGGAACTCTCTGTTGCGATGGGCACGTTTCGGAGCCTCCTTTCACAATCGCGGGTGTCACCTTTTTTTTAAAGTAATTGCGATTAAACCATTCATTGTAGCGCCGCAAAATGAATGACAGCCTTTGTTGTAGCAAAAATGAACAATTAACAAAGCTGTTGCAGTTACTCGACAGGATGCGGGAAAGATGCTTTAACCGAGAAACTTTCCTAAGAGCCAGGATTCATTAATCCTTTTCGTTCAATCAAATTCCATGGATAAATCGATGAGTCCGAAAATATTTCAACGTTTTGTCTATTTTTTGCCTTGAATTTTGAGTTTTGGAGTAGAGTGCTTCAGATAGCTACTGCAGACAAAGAAAATAGATATCGTTTCAATTTTACATCTAGCACTTTATTTTGAAGTTTCATTTAAAAATCGAGTTTTTCATAATTAAAAATAATCGCTTTTAAATTTTTATTTGAGTACTTCAACTAGCATATTATTACATTATTTGTAAATATTGTGTCGTAAATTAAACTTGTGGATGTAGAAAATACATATTAATGTCGTGGTTGAATATGCAAATACTACTTTTTTGCAGTAAATTACGATTCAATTCATTAACATTATTTTAGACTTCACAGTCTTTAGTAATACGTAGTAGTTATAAAAAACCCGGAGCGATAAATTTATAAAGAATTTTAAAAGTTGTTTTTTTAAATCTTTTACTAGTGAACTGAAAACAATAAATTGAAGCGTATGCAGATGTTAATTTCTCGTACGTCACATCTGATAAATCTATTCTTATCTATCTTATCTCTATCGTTCCATTTAAATCGAAAACAATGGAAAAGAAGTTTTAATCCCATTTCCGTATAGCACGCGTGATCGATTTGAATCAATTTTTTCCAAGTTCATTTTTTAATTATCTACAAATCTATTAGCAATAAGAATATAGAAACTTTCTAAAATGATTTGATCAGCTAATGCTAATTCATCGATTCGGCGGGTTCGAATTGAAAATGGTCCTTAAAATCTTTTTTTTTATACAATTTTAAAATAGATTTTAAAACTGTAACTTAATTTATAGTAGCGATTGTGCTTCCTACTCCACCCGTACCAGGCTTTCTGCTTTATTCAACTGTGAATTCGTGGCGGAAAATAAATCTGTCGACGGCCAATGTTTGCATTCAATAGATCATTCTTACCAATTTTTCACTTGATTCGCTCTTAAAGCAAACATCTGGATGCTTGGTAAAGAAATTAGAATGGGATTATTTTCGTATTACTGCAACTAGTTATATCGTCAGTTGTAAATACCGACTTTTTTTATGATTACTTCTCTTTAAGCTACGCAATTACAACAATTATACTTGAAAAAAAATAATAGAGTATCCCTCGGAGTAACCACAGTTCGAAAATTGCTGGCAATTTTCACGGGATAAAAAATTAAAAAAATTGGAGACTGCAATTACTCTAATAAAAGAAACGGTGTATCAACGTCGAGCAGACATTGTATACACTTCTCTTTCGGTTTTTATTATGTCCACCTGTCTCTGCCTTGAATCCCTTGAATCTCTGCCAAAACACCGCTTTTTTGGACTATTTAACCAATATTATCGATCGAGCCATTCAACCTCCCTATTGTAAATTTTCTCCCCACCTTTACATATTCAGCATTTTAAATAATCCCCTGCTCTCGTTTTCGGTGCAAACTCCAGTTGTCCCGATTTAAATAATCGCATGTGATTCATTAATAATTGAAGCACCGCATCCGATTGTCCGGGGAGACAAACCGCCCGCCCCCACCAAAATTACTCGTCCATATTAACGCGGGCGCCGGATACAAAGGTATTAATTGACACATCCGCTCAATTAATGATCGTAATTCATCGCGCTGTAATCTTTTGACTTGACGTTTTTTTTTTCCTTCAAATTGACGAGTCGCACCACCGCAGTCAGTCTGTGAAGTCAATTCACACCTGGCAGCGAATTTTTTCCCGCTATTTATTAAATAAAAAAATTACGAAAGGCAAAAACTTCAAACATTGGACTTGAACCGCTTGAATTTCTATAAACGTCTTTCGAAATCTCACGAGTGCGCCTCTCGTATGGCGCTTTTGACTCGTTGCACAAGCAGTGCCAATTAAATATTTCAATTGCTCGTTGAAATCGAAGTCTGTTTACTCTTGCAAACTGTACACGCGAGCGAATCGCGGCAAGCCACTCGCGCGGTAAATCCGTCGGTTGCACCGATGCGGAGTAAATAACCCGGCGAATGCCGAAACCGCAGCCATTTTCGTGGCAGGATTCGCGCGACGATTGAAGACGGCTTCTTGTGGATCCGTCGCCGCCGTCACGCAACCTACCCTCGTCCTTCGGCTGCGCGTGCGGCGCTTTTCCTTTCTTTTCACGCGCGCGCGCGGGGGATGCGGCTTTCCTTTGCGCCGCGTCCCTTTCCGGCATACTCGCGCGCACCTACGTGGACGCCGATGTTGATAGGGCTCTCAGGCTCCTTTGATCTTCGGCGTTTTTCCTTTTCTCGCCCCGCCCCCGCGCGCGCGCGCTTTTTTTCTAAAATTTTTTTTGCGCCTTCCGCAACTCGCGCGCGTTTTCTCCCTTTTTCGGGGTCGGGGCGAAACGCTTTGACCTCCGGGGCTCTTGTCTCCTCGCTCCTGCAGCCGCGGAGCCCGCCCGCCTCTCGCAGGAGAAGGAGACGGAGGGGGAATGGGTTTTTAAAAGTTTCGCGCGGGGCCGCCCGGCGTGAATGTGCGTGTGCGCGCATTAAGCGCCGTGCGCGCGCACACAAGCGCCCGCTCAAATGTAATGTTTTAATGAGTGCGCGAGAAAAAGAAAACGTCGCCTCTTTGCCGCGGAGCCCGAACCTCGCGCGAAAATTTTCAACCCCCCGCCGCGGTGAGCGAGTACGCGCGATCCATTCAATCCCCTTTGCCGCCTGCGCCTTTCTTTCCGCTTTCACGGGAAGGGCGCTCTCGCGAGTCGAACTCGCGCTTTATCAATCAATGAGGCCTCGTCGCACGCTTCTTTCTTTTTCTTCTTCTTTTTTTTTCATATAAGGCCACCGCATACGAGTGCGCACAAAAACTGGCGAGTCTTGCAGTTTGTGTGTCAGCGAATCATTGCTGCTTTTTTGACGTAATTTCATTAATTCAGCTCTGAGGAAAAAAGTAAATTGTTTGTGCTTATCTGAGAACAAGTTAGAAGTTGTTTGTAAATAACGATAAAAGAACTTTTCTTATTAAATACTACGTCACTCCACGAACAGCAGCATCGATCAAGACGACACGCGACTGAAAGTTGAAAAATGATTTGTCCAATATTTCCACATTGTTTCGAAAAATCATGCTCACGAAGCAAGTTGTAAAATGAGAGTAACAAAACAGCTGATTAATTTGCATGCGCAGGGTCGTGAAGGAAGAGATAGTTGACGACGATGCCCATCTCCCGTGCTTCAACGGCCGAGTCGTCTCTTGGGTAAATATCCGTTTGAATAATGCGCGTATCGCGCGATATTATGCCATTAGCGCGGCGGCGCGCTAACGATCGCAATGTTTGCAGCTGGTCTCGGCCGAGGGTAGCAACGTGTCGGACGGCGCGTCCCAGTGTACGGACACGGTGCCCCACCAGGACCCGAAGCACGACCGAGTGGATCATGTCACCCCCGGCCACACTACTCGTCCGCCCCTGCCTCTGTCGCACGACGACACGCTCACGGAGACCGAGAGCATCATCAGCAGCAGGCAGGGACACCACTTGCACAAGTCGTCGAGACACCACACGGACAAATACGAGAAATACAACAAATACAACGGTACAATGTTCTTGAAATATCTTTTTTTTCCTCCTGTAGCCTTTTGAAGAAGAATAGTTTATTGTGTAAATTCCATATTTATATTTAAAATGGATTTATCAACACCAGAGAATGTTATTTTTTTTAAGATTTAAGAGCAGCAGCTAATGTTAGTTACTGCGTTCTGTGTTGCAGGTTTACGTATAAATGGTCACTCGAAGCATCGCTCTGGGCTTGGGTACGAGTCAGCGTCAATATTAAGTTCCGATTTGGAGACAACGACTTTCTTGGAGTCGGACGACGATGCCAGTAGTAGAATTACCTCCACAACTGGAAGGCATACTAACATGAGCAGCGCAGTTGACAGAGCAACGCTTGGTAAATAATTAATTAAAAAATACATATTTTTCAAGTTTTTTTTAAACGAATTATTTTACAAAAAATTCTGACTTTATTGCAGATCGGCGCAGACCTCAGAGACGTCGACGTCACAGGTTACCACCGATGTCCAGGACATCTTCATTCAGCAGTATTACAGATAGCACAATGTCCCTCAATATTATAACGGTCTCCTTAAATATGGATACAGTCAATTTTCTTGGTATTAGTATCGTTGGGCAAAGCAATAAAGGTGGGGATGGCGGAATCTACGTAGGCTCAATAATGAAAGGGTAAGTGTTTTAAATTTGTCTTGTAAAAAAGTGCTCTGTATAAATGTTGTTCTATTAGTACAGCATTCACTTTTTTTAAATGTTAATCAAAATTTGTTGTCTGTTCTATGGTTGTACTTAATATTATTTTGTTTTAATAGTGGCGCGGTGGCCTTAGACGGTCGTATAGAGCCAGGTGACATGATTCTGCAAGTAAATGACATTAACTTTGAAAATATGTCAAACGACGAGGCTGTCCGAGTGTTGCGTGAGGTCGTACAGAAACCCGGGTAAGTTCATCTCTAATGCACTCAAATTTTTCTAAATTATTTTTGGTAAATTTTCCATGTAGCAATGTAAATTAAAATTCATCGATTTAATCATTTGTGCTTGCAGACCAATAAAGTTGGTAGTGGCCAAGTGCTGGGATCCGAATCCGAAGGGTTATTTCACGATCCCGCGGACAGAGCCAGTACGGCCAATCGACCCTGGTGCCTGGGTTGCTCATACAGCAGCTATTCGCGGTGAAGGCTTCCCTCCTAGGCCGCCCAGTGCAACTACCCTTACATCCACGTCCAGCAGTCTGGCCAGTACACTACCAGACACTGAGCGTAAGTCTGCTTTCTTTGACCTCTGCTCGTGAATTACAACTGCGTTACACTGCTTTTGTGACTAATCTCGCCTGCATTGGATTAAATTATCATTTTGACAAATTTTTTTTAGATATTTTAAAATATTAATAATCTTAACTCTTTCTGTTTCGTGCAATATTGCTTGACATGTTATGCTTTTATTTGATTTTATTTATATCATTATCTTGGCGAGAATTGTTTACTGTCATGTTTTTATTTTTTGACGTTACTTTGTTTTTGTAACCATTAAAAAACGAAAACAGATACACTTAAAACAGTTTAAATTGGCCGGGAATAAGGTAGAATTGACAATATTACTAAAAGGACAGTAATGAATTTGTTCTCAGGGCCATTCGATGAGCTGGATCTGTCAGTCAACACGGACATGCCGACGATTGTTCGCGCAATGGCCCGGCCGGACTCGGGCCTCGAAATCCGCGACCGTATGTGGCTCAAGATTACCATACCCAACGCTTTCATTGGTGCAGACGTGGTCGACTGGCTTCACACACACGTTAAAGGCTTTATCGACAGGTCAGTTACTTTACTTTTATGTAACTTTTTTTTAATACTATAAATATTGATTGAAACATTTGTTAAATGAATATGAATTGCAGGCGCGACGCTCGCAAGTATGCTTCGCTAATGTTGAAGGCAGGCTTCATCAGGCACACCGTCAATAAGATCACCTTCTCCGAACAGTGCTACTACATATTTGGTGACCTGTGCTCTGCGATGAGCAACATGAAGCTTGACTGCGACGCGGTGGGCCCGCTACCTCCACCGAGCGCTTGGGACATGCCTTATTCGGGGACGTATGCGCCTCATTCGGCCACGGGCTACAGTCCCATGCCCTTCAACTTTACCAACGAGCCAACGGTCTACGGATATCATCGAGAGGATAGCTTGCACAGCGGTTCAGGTATTTCAGCTAGCACTCTTGAACCGGTTGCGGATACACGTAGCGATAACTGGAGATCGTGTCATGCATTACTCAGCACATTTTAATATAGACTATGCACAAGCCTAGAGAAAAATACCATCACTTGGGGATTATTTGATTTTCCTATTTTTATATTTCCTTAAATCTTTCTTCGTAAATACGATCATACAAACACTCTGATACCCATAGCTGCTGCTCACCTTTAACTAGACATTTAGTCCATTTGTCTCGAAAAGAGAACCTGTATAGAAAGGAGATTACCAGAATAGTAGATGGGATGGTTGGGTAGCGCTAGTGGTGACTGCACAACGCAGCGAAATTACAAGGAAAGCAAAACTAACGAGGGCGAAGCACCTAGATAGTTGGACGGTAGAATGAACATTAGTTTTATTTTACTTCTTTACCAATCGAGGAACAAATGGAGAGGAAGGCGAAATGTTTCTGTATACTTTTATAGGAGAGAGCAGCGCGGGTAGCGATCGTATATTGAAGGCGGCCATGCATGATGTAAAGTCTTGTTGTTCTGCTTCTGAATCAGAACTGCAGATGCCTGTGGTGCCGGCGATGCCGAAGAGCACGGCGACGACTGTGACGACGGGCGGCAGCGGCAACGGGAACGGGAGCGGCTCGAACGGGAAACGGTCGACCGGCAGCCGCAGTCGTAGCAGCGGCTCCGAGCAGTCGGTGCAGACGGGGACCGGCTCCGGCGGCGGCAGCAGCCTCCAGCAGCACCAGCCCAACCAACAGACCCAGCAAGACCTATCTGGTAGTAGACAGTCATTTCGCATTGCGATGGGCAATCCCTGTGAATTCTTTGTCGATGTCATGTAGACGTTGCTGGTGTTGTTGTCGTGTAGCCTTAAGGTCCCGAGCCCAATGCCTGAGGAGGTTTCGCTTTCAACGCGCGGACGACAATCTACCCTTGACGCAGTTCGAAGCTATGTCAATCGTCGATTGATAACAATTGGGGATTTGCGATCGAGTAGCGCGGAAAGAGGGATTCTCTATGGGGGATATCTTCTACTACCTCCTCCTCCCACCTCCAATGCACACAATCACACACAAAATCGCAAATTCGCACTTTTTTCACGGATTTTATTTCTCGCACTCTTGTACGTGTACGAACGAAAATAAGGTATGCTCTCTGAATTCTTAAGTAAATGTCTCTTCATTTGTTTCATATTTTTTTCTTTCTTTAATTGTTAACGAATTTTTCAGCTTCGCAACTTGTTATTTTGTTCAAGTATATCGGTGAGATTTTTTTATTGAGCCACTCTCATTGTGTTTCAAAAATGGTCAAACATCAAACTTTGAAGAATTTAGAGAGTACGAGATTTATTTTATTTTCTCTGCGATCGAATAGATAATCGAGTTGGGTTCACCAGTTTCTGATCTTTTTTGTTAATTTTTACACACTTGTGATTTTCGCCTAACTTTTTTCATCATTTTTTCATATGAAAAAGACACTTGGTACTGCAATCATGAAATGAGCAAGTCCTAAATGTTTTATATTCCGTTAATAAACTTGAAACTTGTTATCCAAGACTTTATAATACTAAGTGTCTAATACAATTTTATTTTAGATGAGATGTGTTTAATCGATATCTTGAAACGTTGCGAACGCATCCTTTTGCGCGTAACAATTCTTATGCTATTTTTATATAGAGCAAACTTACAAAGAAGAGTGGCTTAAATATATTTTTATATTTATAAATATTTAATTTTTTTTATTGTTTATGAGTCTCATAAAAATATTAGTTTGACTAAATTTAAATAAATTCATACATGTACATAAAATACGTTAAATTTTTATGAGGCACATTTAGAGTTTAATGTTTTAATGTACTATCCTGAGGTACACATATATGTTATTGTATATATTTCTTACAGATAGACGAATAACATTTGCTAAGCTGGTCTATTTATAATACTGAATCTTTGGTGCAAGTTTCAAGTTTAACAACAGTTTTAAAGCAAACAAATTTTGATAAAGGCTTAATCTTTCAAATAAATAGATTCTTAACGTATTTTCTAAAAATAGAAGTAAGAAAAGTAATTTTAATGAAAAACAAACCCCATTGGATTAATACAATTTAATGTGATTACTAATACATACATAAATGTATATTTCGTTAATTTGTCATTTCGATTATTTTATTTTACGTTTTATATCACATTTTAATGAATTAATGTAATGGCAGTATCATTTGAAAATCATGGAAAGTCAGAGGTGTGTAGCTTTTAACTACAATACATGTTCTATCTATTCTCATTAATCATAAAACATAAAAAATATGATGAATATCATGCAAATTCCCAATTGGTTCGTGGTTAAAGCACTAACCTCTCCTGCGTTTCTCTCGTAATGGTAGAATCTTCTTGTAACTGTTTTTTTTTTTTTTTTAATTTGTAGAAACCTGACACGTGGTTTTTCGAAACTTTGGTCCACGTGTCAAGCATCATCCGTATAATTTTTTTTCATTGCACAATGCAATATTTTTTAAAGGAAAAGATTATCTAGTATCTGCTGTTTGAAGCCGGCGCACAACACCTTCCATCTTGCATTCGTTAAATGAACAGTGCACGTATTTCCTAGCATTTTTTTAAATTTGTGTTATACGTGATGGGCGCCGGCTAACGTAATGTGTATCTTTATGTTTATTCCTAGCACTTAGTAATAAATGTATCTTTTCGATTGTCTTTGCATGCGTCGGGCAATCAATAGAAGTTTATTTGGCTCGGAAGTCAGTTCTTGAAGTAGTTTGAAGTATTTACCCCGTATTTTTTCCAGAACAATATTTTATCAATAATTTTTTTTTACTAATCAATGATCTTCCATTTCGGACATTAAAGGGGTTCGATTTATTGTTGTAAATTTAATATTTTTATACACGTATTTTTACATTATTTGTAACAAAACGTGCTACATTTTACTATTTGGGAATTGGAATTTATTTTATTAAATGCGAAATTCTGCACGCTAATAATAGGATCAATTTACCAAAAACTGTTGATACAATATTGAAAGAGCTTGAACTTATTTGAAAATTCTATGCAAACTAAACATTGTGCTATATTTCTTTTTAATGGAGTCAGTTATTTTTATAAATACATTTTTTATTAAATTATTTTGTATGCAATATCTTTGATATTTTGATAAAATTGTACATACCTATATTTACCTGAACAAAAATGTAACTAGCCTAAATACTGTATTGAGAAAAAGTGCAATTTTTAAATACTGTAAATAATTCTTGATATTTATAATTAGATGAAGAATATGCTTTTCGAACCCCTTAAATATTTTTCATTTTCTTAAATGCATTTCGTTATTTTTTTTTCGCTAAAGTAATGACAATTTTCACTTTTACGCATTTTCTCGGTAACACCGAAGAACCATTTGTGTACCACGATTAAACTTTAGCTATAAAGCACGAAATCTGTGGTCGTTGAGTATGCGCGGTGTCGGATACGTAAACCGTTAGCCTCTTACTGCGAAAGAACTTGAGCTTACATACACGCAAGCATGACTCTTTTCCTCTGATATATTGTAAATAACACTTTTTT
The DNA here is from genome assembly GCA_035586675.1 of Eurytoma californica. Classification (NCBI taxonomy): domain Eukaryota; kingdom Metazoa; phylum Arthropoda; class Insecta; order Hymenoptera; family Eurytomidae; genus Eurytoma; species Eurytoma californica. The sequence continues at coordinate 8,058,747 of JAXIUT010000048.1, forward strand.
TATTTATCACGGAAACTTGTCTAAATTCACTAGCGAACTATATAGATATTGAATTTTATGTTGCTGAAGTAAAGTGCATGAGCCTAACGTAAATTTGTTCAATTATTCGTTTACGTTATACGTACATCCATTATCTTTTCTCTTGAAATTGTCAAAAGTTTGAACAGTAATCGCCTTTCGTTAAAAATAAAATTCCTTCGACATATGATCGAGGATTGCTAATGACAAAGACATTAATTCTCTTCCGTTTAAATTCGTTTTAGGATTGTCCACAACAATGGGGCAGCTATTTTTTTAAAAATAGTCACAGTGGGTATCCGTGAAGGATATTTTTCTCTGACAAGTAACAAACTTAATCGTCGAAGCTGTGAGAAAAAACGAAATTTAACGCATAATTCGTTGCACGATAAACAATTGGCTTAAAAAAACTCGGGGAACCGTTTTTTTAAAAAAAAATTACAAATTACACGAGCTTTTTTTCTATATAGAGGAGAAAAATTGAGAATTCAAACGATGAATCCATGTGCATGCGGACGTAAACTCGAGATTTTTTTTACATATTTATATATAAATAATTATAAATATTATATATATGTTATAAATATATATACGGAATTGTTAACACAGAGAATGAATGGAAATGAAAATCGAAAACCAATATACGCGTCGCTCTGTGTCACAACTAGACAACGTATAATTATCGCATTTTACGAAACCGTACAATTGTAAATAATTAATTATCTATAACGATGACTATATACTATTCTCAAATGTGCCATTTACGCATTTTCTCGTTTAGATATTAAACGAAAATTTGAGGAAAATTTTTTTTTATAAACACAGTGACAGCGGATACAAAAGCGAGGTTTCAGATAGATAGTCGTTTCTTTTTTACTCTGTTCTTTTTTGTATGTATGTAATATGTTGTATCAAGTCGGAAGAAAATTTATGTGTACAAGCAAGCATAATACTTTTTTATTCATTTGATTCTTTTATTTAGTTTCTGCACATTCGCATGAGCATTTCACAAAGTGAACAACGTAAAATTAGTCGTTAGATTAGGCTTCGAGGTAAGTCTGCCTGAGTAAATGAATTTTTTATCTCAGTCAACTCGCCTTGGTAAATGTATACGAAAATTCAGTCAAAATTCAGCTCGTTTTTGTCTTCCGTCTATGTTTTTTTATATAAATATTTATATATATTTTTAAGCCTGTAACAAATGTGATTTTGATCTCGCTTGTCACCCCGTGACACGTGAACATTTACGGAACGCGATTTACTTCCGGGTCTCGATTAGAGCCACGGACATAAAAGCGAAGGCACAAACATAAAACAGCGCACCTCTTTTGCTCGAGGAATGAAAACTCGCTTTAATCTAAAAGAAAAAACAATTAATGAACTAGAGAATATATTAAAGTAATCACTCGAACGAGCTTATTTATTTATGCTATTCGTTGGATTGTATTTGATGCTATCGACTGATTAAAAAAACTAGCCGAGGGGCTGAAAGTAGATGCGCAAAATGTCACTTTTGTATTTTTATAAGATTTTAAGTGTACGTACGTGTTTAAATTATAATAATCGTATAAAACAAGATTTAAAAAATATCAAATTTTCTTGAATTTGAAAAAAATAATCATCTTGACTTTCACCTTGACGCTACAGTTGTATCGAACAAGTATAAGTGTTTTCGATGTTAGTTGTTTGTAATGGAAAACTTTTAGTTTCTGTAATTATGTGTAGCAATACAACCGAGAGTTCGGAACTTTTTCAATAAGCCTGCCAATTTTTAGTAGAGTTCTTTAGACAATATTAAAAAGGAAAAAAAAATACTTTTGGGTATTAAGCTTATCCACGTTATTGAATTAGGCTTATCGAAAATTCTCCATGCTCGAGGTGAGCGACGCCAACACTAATACGTAAGCGCGTCCCGTTTGATGGAATTTTTCATACATTTCGATACGAATTAAACTATAAAAGAGTCGAGTAATGAAAAAAAGTAGATATTGATGCTCTTTTAGACTTGAAAATTTTTAATTGTAACGCAAACGTCTTCGCCGTCGCGCTAACCGCCGCATATCGTCATCATTTTGACAATACCTTCGATAATCGATATCAGTTTATCGTCATTATTATATCCTTTTGTAAAATATACTCATATTTTATATTCAGCCTGGCCTTGTGGGGGTCGAACGCAAACTTCGGGCTCAAACGCAACGCGAAGAAAGAGTAATTCATTTACGGAGCCACACGGTGATAAGCGCTCGCACATGCAATTACTATAATTGGATAAAATTGAAAGGAATTTTGAGAAAAAAAAGTTCATTAATTAATTTTACGTTCCTCCGCGTGAAACCGCGTTAACAGACATTCATGCGTAATCACCCGCAATGAGGGCGACAAAACTCGGCGGTGCCATTTTCCTCGATCCTCGAGAGAGCCGGGCTCCCTCGAGAAAGTGAGAAGAGAAAAAAAGCGACAAGACTGTGCGCACACGTCGAAGCCCGAAGTACGCGAGCGATCCAACTGCTTTTTCTTCTTCTTTTATTTCTCATCTCACTCTTGTTTTTCTTCCAATCCGTTCACCGCCCACACGCTCACGCGCCTTTCGCTGCGTCACCTCCAGCCACCCTCTCACCTCCCCACCCCTGCCACCTCACACACACTCACACACGCGGGATCTCGTTGTGCTGCACACACGCTCCACCTTGATTTTGGCTGAACGGCAAAGCGTCGCACCCGAGAGCACGAGCACACGCCTCTTCGAGAGCGAGAGAAAAAAAGCAATTATGCCGAAGCATTAAAGCAAAAGACCCCGAGACGACGCACTTTTGTAATCCAGTAACTATTTTTGTGCCTTGCTGTGCATCCCCCAACACCGCGACCCAATAAAGCAGTCCGACGCGCCCAAGAGGAGACCCAGACGCAGACCAGCGACCTGGACAACAGCAGGGAGGGTATGTCCTCTTTTTTATCTTGATGATCTTTTTCGCATGATACTTTACTCCCTTTATTCTCGTGCTCGATGATGTAAGGAAGTCAGTCTTTGTGATCGGTGTGTGATGCTTATGTATGACTCGAGAACGTCTTGCATTTTCAAATTTGTTTTTTCTCTTTCAAAGTAATTACTGCATTCGTTTTTTATTCAACAATTTTATTTACTGTAAAGCTGCATTTATCTATATATTTAAATAATAAGCAAATCAATTTTAAAAATGTGCTTGCTCTTTTTAAATAATTTTGGGTGTCTGTGTTTCAAATTAAGTATTGCCTTATGACTTTTTAAGAGTAAAAAAGGTTTTTTACATAAGTGTGTTTACGTACATGCAGTGAAGCATTTACTTAAATAAGCACAAATGATAAACATTCCATTATAAAATTTTTTTTAATAAAAAGGGACTTTCCTAATTCTCTTCGATAGTGTGACCGCTAAACGATCATTTAGACGAATGAAAAAAAGCCTCTCCTGTATAACGACGTCAAATCATTTACGGTTCTTTGTTTCCTTTCCCTAGATGAAGAAGACATCCTGGAGTACCATTTCTTGCACAAGTGAAGAGTTAACGAATGCGGCGCGGCGCCGGATCGATATGCTACACACAAGTGATATCTGCTGAACCGTGAAACACAAAAAAGTAAACGAGCATAAAGTTAAAAGGGAGACAAAATAAGAATACTAAAGAGCGCGTTCGTCGCCCCCGCGAATATCCGCACACCCACACTCGACCGTCACGCACACACACAAAGTAAAACATGCACACGAACATGGCAAATCGAAGGATTCGAGACCACTTTGCGGCAAGGCTCGGCAACACACGAGTTATATACATATTATATTTCTGTACGTGCGTTTCAAAGGGACTTTTTTGATACACATAAACTGAATGAGTGATAAAGACGAAGAAAACGGAAGAAAGGAAGGGGGGTAAGATAAAAGAGAATAAAGAAAATTCGCGGACGAACATTTTACGAGACAAGGTACTATACCATTTTGCACTAGGGTATGCGTATATAAGGTTTATGGTATCCGACGTTGTTGTATTGAAATAAGTATATAATTATATGTACGGGGGAGAAAGGGTAGACGAAGGCGGAGTGCGAGTGACTGAAAGAGAGAGATGAATAAATAACAGGGGTATATAATCATTGTTCGATTAAAATCCGAGGGTTTGCACGACCGACCGGGTTCGCGCCACCCTCGGAATTCGATCATTACACACATGACCAATCAAAACCAACCAAATGCAAAGTAATTAATAATTATAATAATAATAACAATTATGATAATGATATGTCCCTTGGGAAATATCGAGCGAATCCAGATCCAGAAAAAAAACACTTATCTCCAATCGCGACGCGTTGAATTCTCGATGCTGCGGGGAGAGCAGAGTGCAGTCTACCGCGTGAACATTTTTTACGACTTACCTTCCACCTTGACAATGTCAATTTTTACACTGTCTTCGTCGCGTTTTACCTTCGCGTAGTACAGCTCGCATTGAGCGATAGTTTTTTAAAGTCCGTTTTCTTTTTAAACTTACGAATTACTTAAACAACGACTGATGATTAAATTTTGATAGCCGTTTTTCTCGAACACTGCCAGGCGAAAAAAAAAGGCTAAGCACCCTGCTCAAGGGAACCATTTCAGCGGGATAAAATGAAAATAGCGACGATAGTCGCGAATTGAACGCGTGGGCGATAACGACACATAATACAGTTACATGAATCGTAGTAGATGTTTAAGGCGCCTTACGAATGAATCGCTTCCGAAATTACGAGACATCGTTTTCTTGCACCTTTATTTTCTCGTTACTAAGAGACGTCGAGTTTTTCAAATGTCAAAGTTTCGAATAATCAAAATAATACGTAATTTGAAAGTATACATATATACATATACATAGAAAGTTATGGAGATTCTACAATATAGACTGTACATTTATGTATAAAAATTATAATGGAAAAAATCAATAAGTACCTTAAATAATTAGTCGGCGATCATTTTTTACTTTGATATTCAGAACCTTTCAATACTTCATCCATTCCAGTGCATAATCAAAAGATAAAGTAATCTGTAGTTATAAATATAGAAGAATGAAAAGTCTGAATGTTAAAGCAATTTTGGTGTTTATCATTATTTATTGACATTGGTTTGTCATCAGTTGATTTTAATTTTCTAAGAACTTTTTTTATCATCGATTTAATATATCATAATAAAAATTTATCATAAAAATTTAGAGAATTTAATCTTTGTGCAGTTAATTCGAATTAAAATGAAAACTTTTTTTTATTCCTTTAAATTTTTGATAAACGGTAGACTAAGGTAGGAAAAAGTAAATGTATTAAAAATGTGTGCCCTTCCGAGTGAATGTCAATTGTGAAAAATTGTTTCAAAGATTTGCAAAATTTCAAAACATTTCATAAAAAATTTTATCGTCGGGACAAACTTTCAGTCAATTTTACGATGAGGTAATATTACGTAGTATTTGCACTAAATATCGTAAATCGGCCTACAATGAAAATTTTAAATCAATCGAGGCGAAGATCATAAAAATTTATAGGCACGTTTTATATACGGTAGAAGCTTCTGCCTTTTTGTAATGTTTTGATACAGGAGGGTCGCGTTGTTATATCGAAGAGTAATGAGAAAAAAAAGATATAAAAAAAAGTTAGACACTTTGAAAACTGGACAAGCAATAGAGAAAAATGATAAATCGAAATTTCGGAAGGAGCCTATGCAAGTTTTCTCTCCCTGTCACATGTCGGGTCGAGCTCATTTTTTTTTAGCGACGATCGATGATCGATACCCAGGATCAGTGAACGATGCAGTATATATGTACAAAGGTATCTGTACCAACTTTTTGATATGCGTTTTTTCAACGTGTTTTGACGAAAAAAAGACAAAAATGAATGGAAAAATTTGTCGTTTTGTAACCTCCCCCAACCCAACTCCCCCCCTCGATTGTGACGTTCGGTTTGATTCTAATAGAGTAAGGTTTTATACAAGAAAAAAGATGAAGCTAAAATGATGGAAGTAGGAGGAGTAAACACAAAGTCTGTGCCAAATGCATGATGAAAGTCTCAAAAGCTTCCCGTTGATTGCCCACCAATTAATCATTACCGATAAAAAAGAAGACTTATTAAGCGAAACGAAGAATTAACCTCAGATATACGAGATTATAATACAACCCATCGAAGGAACGTGGGAACTGATTCGTACGAATTTAAACGAGGACTTTTCTTTGTCAACACTTTTGTATTCTAGAAAATAAATTAACCTGGTGTGATAAGCATCAGTAATTGCCATAAAATAAGCTCTCTCTGTGTCTTTTATTATGCCATCACATAGCTACTTGCATTTATTAAAATACTCTTTGAACCTCATATACATAGAAATGCTTTCATTTTACAGTTATAAAAAAATTATGACCAAAATAATTAATTATTTTTCCTAAAACTAAGCTTAAAAAATCTTCATTCGGTAAGTATAATATATAATTTCGTTTTTCTTCTATTTTCTAAAAGAGAATGCTTTAAACAATTTAGTTAGAACTCGCCATATAAAAAAACTTTGAACCAAACCTCGAGCGTAGCTCCATTTTATCATTAATCCGGTTCGGCCGCGTACGTACGTCGGAAGTCTCTTGTTTCATCGCACAATCGGCACGGTTTTTGGCCGTCCTCGGCATCCCGCGGCCGGTTGAAAGAGAGGGCCACTCCCACAGCCGGTGCGACGCGAAAATGCGCGGCTCGCGGTCAGCAGCGTCGAGGTCCGGCCGAGGCAGCAGCAGCGTGCGCGCGAGGAAGTCCGAAGCTCCGAGGCGGTGATGCAGGCCGACGAGGTCGCGCCGGCCTCCAGCCTCGTCGCCCTGGCCGGCCCCCTAGAGTACATGCCCACCACCTATGACTGCGCCAATTTGAACTTCGTCGACGCGGCGCAACGACGCGCATGCAAAAAGCGCCGTGAGTTTTTACTTTTTTATTTTCGTTTTTTATTTCCGGTCGGAAGCTGGTCAGGTTAACCTTAGCGCAGTGTTTGATGAGATAAATTATCGTTTTAAAATTATTAATGATTATTTTTAATTTTGTTTAAAGCGTAGAATAACAGTAACGTTATTTTTTACGGTTTTACATTATGGTTATTTTAAAAAGATTTCTAAGTTTTTACGTTGAAACTGGTACTTTAAATTTCTTTGCTAATTGCCTGTAAATTTAATTCCATCGAGTAGCTTAACTACGCATGTGCTTTCTGAAGAGTGTAGAGCCCAGAAAAGAAATGAAATTAATGCCCTTAACGATGTGTCCGTGTCGCCATAAAAATTGAGCACGAGGAGTTCAAGTTCAAGTGCAATTTAGCCTCATTAAGTGTAATTTCCCCAATTTCTGGTCGTTTGCACCGTCGAAACGTTAGTCGCGAATTTGTAGGTTCGCGCCGATCGTCGGCGAATCGATCGCTGTCGAAGGTGAATCTCGTCGACAGAAAGAAGATCGTCACGGAGTCGAGCGCTCCAGGTCCGAACGGCGCGGGCCGCGCGGGACGATAATTGCACCTAATTAAGGTCGATTGGTAAGTATATAGCCAAGTGCGAGGGCGTAGAAGACGGCGGTAGAGCTTCATTGGACGAGTTCGATTTCCATCTAGATCAGTGCCTTTTCCGATCGCATCTACGATAGGCTGCCTTGTAAAAAATTCTAGCCCACTTGTGCTCATTGCATATCTGTGCTGCTTCTTCTTCTACGAAAAATTCTACCTTCAGTAGTTTAATGTGATCTACGCACTTTTTATTCATTTTAATTTAATTTTAAAAAATGTCATTTCTTTCAAAACTTGAATAAGCAAAAAGTAGACCAATTTTATAGCACTGATAACTTAATTAGTATGGATTAGAATTAACCGCAATCAATTATCAAGTTACCGAACTTAATTAATAGTGAGAATTTTCAAGACATTCTATTGATAATCTACTTATAAAAGATGCTGAAGATGGTTTATTAAATCTTCTTCTTTTTTTAAGTTTTTTTTTTATTTCTAGTCTTATAAATAAAATTGAAAAATAATCTTGCATGAAAGAATCTCCAGGACAATGTAAATCCGGTAAATCCGGAGAAGAAATTACTATTGGCATAGTCAGTCGCAAGTGAAATGAGTAAATAATTTGTTTTCTCGGCTCGTCCACGATGGGCAGCAATGAGAGAGAGACCCACCTACAGTAATGCGCGCCGCTCATTCATACCCTATTTTCGTACCTGTTACATGTGTAACTCCATAAAGAAGCAGCGCGAGTCCTTGACAAGCAAATCTAATCAACGCTTCCCCCCCACCCCCGCCGGCGACCTCCTCCGTTTCGCTCCCGCTTTCGCGGCGGCGAATCCCAGAACATCGACATGACAATCACGCCTTGCGGCAAGCGAGCTCGTTCGCTCGCTTACAATAGATTAATTGCCAGATCTGCCCCCTCCGCCAGACTCTGCCAGGGCCCCCCACTCTCGGATCGTCCAGATTGACATTCAGACCTGTCCTAGATATGACAGTCGGCGAGAATCGCCCGCTCCCGACGGGGACCATCTCGATCGCCTCTCTCTCTCCTTCTCTCTTTCTCCCGCTGCCCATCCCGCTGTCCATCCCTCTTCGGGCCCGAAATCCCCTTTCCTCCTTCTCTCCCGGGAGCTTCCTCGCGAAGCTCGGGACTCGCGCGCGGCCCCTTTTTACTCCGAGTCGATCTGCCCGCCTGGAAGCTCCGGGATCGCGGTTGTGCGGACGCGCTCGCAAGCCCCGGCTTTCGAATTTTCCCGCCAACGCTGGGGCGAACGCCGCGACCTTGCCCGACTTCGAGTGAGCCAATTGATCAATTTTTCTTGCTCAAGTTTCGCCTTTTGTCGGGGGACCTTACGTTCGGCGCTCCCCTGCTGTCACGAGTTGGAATTTCAGAAAAGGTATGAGTAATTTTTAGCTCCGCGCGTGATAAAGCTTGCGCTCGTTCCGGAATGATTTTATTGAAAATATAAATTCAATCATTTCCCTTCAATTGCGGTGACTCAATGGAATTGCCATTAAAAAGTTAAATTTGTATTTAAGAATGCGAGATTTTTTTCTCCGCGTATATTTTGCAGCTCTTGCAATAAATTTATGATAATTTGCGCGGAGTAATCTTCGCTGCGAGGGCCAGCAGATGAAAAGACTTGAGCAAATACGGCGCAAATTGTCCGATTCATAATTGTCATCGATCTGCTGGTCATTCAACCAAGTTTGCGCGAGTTCTCGAGCTCGTCTGAGCACTGAATAATCCTCAAGTGTCCTCGAGTTCGCGAATTCAAACTTGACCACAAAAAGGAGGAAAGAAGGAAGCGGAGTCCGAACCCCACGGAGCTTTTCTCGAGAAACTGAAGCTTCGCCAGTCGTAATTAATCGGTCGATTTTCGATGAGTTTCGCTCAAGGAGTTTCAAGTCTCTTCTTTATTACAACAACTTAATTATATGCTGATGAATTTATTTTTCTCCTGATACTTAGCTCGTAACTACTTGAAAGCGGACCTTTTGTTCGAGCTAAGTTCCATTGTAGTTCACCGTCGATTGTTCCTTCATTTTCAATATACGTATAGAAGTATTGACTAATTTTTTTTTATTATTAATTAAATATTTGAATGGCGTTTTAAATATCTTATCACGCACAAAAAAACGTTGCCTAAAATTTCACGAAGCTCCAAACAGCAAAGACGCTCAAAACAATCCTCCCGAGTTTTTGAAGATCCGCCTCTCTGCAAAGCCCGCGCTCGCTCAAACGCCTCGAGGATTCTTTCTCGCGCGTGCAGTGCTCCTCGCGAGGAAAAAAAACTAAATAAAAAAGCAAAAAAGAAAGGGGTCCACGCGGACAGGAGAGGCAGCGGTAAAAGCCCGGGTGGCAGCATCTAACGGATTCCTCCCGGACTTCAGGTCGTCGCGCGGGCGGCAGGATGCGGATGGGCGCGGAGACCGCCAGCCAGATAAGCGACGACGAGTGCCAGGGGGGCGGCATCTGCCCGTCCTGCAGGCTCGCCGTCAACAAGGACACCGGCAGGCTCAAGTACGTACTCCTGACCCCCAGCACCCGTCCCTCTCTCTCTCTCGATTGATTCGCGCTACTTTTTCGCCTCTACCCCGGGAGGGTGGGCGCGGCGCCCCATGATCAAAGGCCTCGCCCGTTTTTCCGCCGCTCTCTCCCGGTAAAAGCACTAGAGCCCCCCTCTCGCTCGCTCCTTCTCGCTTTTCCTCTTGCGCGTCTTTGACGTCGATGCGGGCCCAAGCGGATGACTCTCGACTCGCTGTGTACACTCGTGCGAGCGCTCGCCTTTGTGCGCCCGCTGAATGTCGGCCCGTTTGTTTTGGTCGCGAGCTTTTATTCTCCCGCGATTTCGCGCGGCGGGCGCCGCTGGCCCCGCCGAGACGCGGCTTCGATCGCGAACGCGATTTCCTCTTTTTTTTACTCTTTCATTCGGAGGCGACGACTTTCGATGCGCCCCGGCTGCCGAGCTATTGGGCACTGATGATAAGCGATCATTGACGGCTGATCGCTAAGCGCGATTATTCATCGAGTACTTTACACCGGGAGATATTAATGAAGGTAAACAGGCTTTTAATAGAATTCAAGGCTAAACGTTTATCGTTTACAGCAATTTTGCTTATTGACCATTTTATCAAGATTTATTCTATCAATTATGCGCGCGTCGCAATTCTTTTACATTGGGGCGCAGATTTAGGTGATGTGGCATACCAAGACGTTAATATCGGTACAGGCATCTTGATAAGTTGTTATCCCTTTCGAAATTGAATTTTTTACGTTTCTTTCAATTTTTTTCATTTTTACATCATTTTAAGAAAATAAAAACCAGGTTTTCTTTTTTCCTTTGAAAAAAGGACGTTAAGTTAACGCTTAATACGTTTTTACTATTGCGGCCACCGATTCATATTATCGTAATTACGCTAACCACTAATAATGATCATATAATGAATTGCCGCTGCTAGTACTTCACGTGAATTAAGGTCGTCATAACAAAATTTCAACATGTAGCAAATTGGACGTTACCGGTTCATCGACATTTTACACTTTTCGTCAAGTTTGTGAAAACTCAGTGAAAGTATGTAACACACGAGCGCCACTACTTGATCTTAATGAATTGTTGAGGCGAGACAAGAGAGAGAGGGAGGGAGGGAGGGAGGGTAGGAGAAGCAGGCGAGAAGAGCACGATGAGAAGGAGTCGATGATACAGATGGTGCATGGGCGGTAATGACATTTGGCGCACGCGGATAAGGTTCATGCTGCTGATTCCGGCGGTCATTCTGCCCGTGACGATTATCATCATTGCCCTCTCCAAGTCTACTGTCATCGGCAAATTGTCGATGCGCTCGGCCCACAACGCGGCCGACGATCCACTGCCCACCGCCTCACCCCTTATCGATGACAATGTCGAATTCATACGTAAGATTTTTCATATTTTTCTTTATTTGATCATGAGCTTTTATTTATTATTTTAAATTTTTAAGTTGAACAAACTCAAATATTTTTAAATTAGTGTCATGTTCTCTTAAATGCTAATCATTTTCAGAGCCATTTTCATTAAATAAATCATTGTTACTGATGCAGTTAGAATAAAATTTATATTTTTTTCAAAGCCACCATTAGGAATGATATCGATCAGGCGGAAGTCGCCGAGAGAATTTTACATCCAGACATAGAGACCAGCTTCATCCCTGCCGAATCTTTGATCACGTCTCATCCCCTTCAACGACATAAAAGGGATATGAGTCAGGTGTGTACTAGTTTTATCGTATTTAATGATAAAAATTCTTTGATATCATAGTATGCGTCTCTGCACTCAAAAAGATTCCTAAACCTTTTCATCATTTTTTTTTGTAAAATAATTTTTATCAATATGTTGCATTCACTGCTTTCTATCTTTCAACATTTATAAAAAAACTTTAAAATGATTAACATCTCATTAAAAAAATTTGAAATAGCATGGTATTTTTCTATTACTAGTAAATATCTGCCAACAGTGCACACTCCCTTGAAAAATAAATAAAAAGCTACTAAAAAAAACAAATAGCTATAGATTTGTATCCAATTCCACTTTTAAAATCTACAAAAAAGTAAAATGAAAAGTAAATAAAAAGTGTACGAGCGCATCGTTAAACACGACTCCCTCCCTCTGTTCTGTGCGCAGCGCGTTGACGAGCGAATGGAGCTGGAGCGAAGTGGCGCCGGGACGATCGGTGCAAAAGCGGCGGGGCGGCGGAGCGTCGTCCATTCAGCGGAGCTCCCGTCGCCGCTGTCTCCGGAGCCGCAAGTAAATTTCTCACGGTAGAACGTCCTAGAAAAAGCGGCGCGCCCATAGGCGCAAGCACGCCAAGATGAGGAGCAATTTGGGGTCGCGATTTCGCGCGGATAGGATGAATTTCGCGGCGGGGGTCCGTCGCTGCTCTTTTCACCCGCCAAAGCGGGTCAACAGTGTTTTTTTGAAAAAACCGCTTTCTACCCGGCCGTGTGTTTAGCCGTTATTGAATTGAAGATGCGCGCCGCTCGCGCTTTTTTTTTATACGCCGAGACGGCACAAAAGGTGCGCGCAATGAAATGCCGGCGGTAGGTGTACCCGATTCAGCCGGCTGAATGTAAGATGAATCGGGGAGAAAAGCGGTTTTTTTCACCGCCACCGACCGCTAAGAGGAGGAAAAGGGATTTTTTAATGCTTGCGGTGAAATTTTCAAGCGCTCACGAGCGGTTTACATTTCGGACGAAAATGCGATTGCGCGGCCTACATATTTTTTCCTGTATTCACGCGACCGGCCGACATTAAATGTTTCGCGTGTGTGAATTGCACATCGTGTAATTAAAGTTTCGGTCACTCTATACAAAATTCCATTTTCTGCGAGTAAAAGAGACTTATTACTTCAATGATGCGAGTAAAAGACACGACGGATTTAGTCATTTTTTTGGATTTAAATTATTCAAGAAAAATTTCAAGTGAATACGGCGAAAGTCAACGAGTGCTGGCTTTTATGCGCCTTATTTTTAATCTCGAGAAAAGTTTTCTGTAAACAGCACAGGCTGAAAATATTTTCTGCCATCTCCGATGTTCACGAGGCAATCAGTCTTTGTAGAGGCAGATTGAAGTTTCCCTTCGGCTTTAATATTGAAACGAGAGATGTAACTACTCGATAAATTGGATGTTTAAAGCGGTTTCATATTTTTCCCTGAATTAAAAAAAATATTGCATAAAAATTAGATAGAAGCAAATGAAATTTTAATATCAAAAGCTTCCAAACCACTTTGCATTCTTATTTACGCGATCGATTAGATTCTCTCTCGAGTACCCAAGACGCAACTAAGCCAAAAGTAGATTCTCAATCTCAAAGATTCCCGCTTCCCTTTCAGTCTTGAAAACTGCTTTTTTTTTATCGAAAATAAACTTTTGAAAAAATAACGCATACGAAGGAATTGCACTCGACGAAGCGCACTCGTGGATCGCTTTGAGTTCCCTCATTGAAATTGCAAATGCGCCGCGTTCCCGTAATCTTGAGAGCGGCAAAACAAGAGTTATTTTTACAATTCCTTTCAGCCGGGGGTAACGAGAAAAATGAAACAAAGCACTTTTGCAGCTTGCGCCCGAGCGCCGAGGGCGCGGGAGAATTGCCGATAAACAAATAGCGAGAGACTTGTTGAACTTTTTGATTAAAGAGATAGGACGGTGGGTGCTCAGCGGAACCAGGACGAGGAGAGGAGGCTCTAGCTGGGCGAGAATCACGAGCCGAAGGGGGATCGTCAACCTTCGCTCGCGTCGTTTCGCGGCAGAATGGATAATCGACGCGAGGTCCATTGACTAAATTCAATCTATTTTTTATTCAAAGTGAATTGTCAATTTTATTGTTTATTATTATTTCTGTTCAGTGGAAGCGTTTCTGTATTGCCGTGGAAAAAATAGGGGCATTGTTTTTGCTTTCAAAAGATGATTCTTCCGAGCGTGCGTTCATGCCCTCATTCTTTTTTCATCAGAGTAATCGACACACTTTTGATTTACACGCTGACTTCAGAAGCTCACTTGGAATTGGAAAATGCCGCAATTTTAAAATTGTACCTTGTGCGCGCGTTGGAATAAAAAATCCACTGGAAATAGAGTGCTCGAATTTTTCTTCGAAATCAAAATAAACGTTTGTACGCAATGAAAAAGAAAATAATAATAATGAATAAAATCCAATTATAAATGCTGCTTCTATAAAACTATAACGTCTCAATTGGCAAGGCGTCGTTATCCTCTTTGAGATCCTCGTGCACAAAAGACTTGGTTCTTACCAATCGATCGAGGGCCGGTCCTGCTTAAAGTCGGGGGAGGAGGTCAAGCGTTTTAACCACGTATGAACGGAGCGTATGACGTTGCAGGCCGACGCAGGCCCGAGGAGATAAGGGAGCGGGGCTTACGTCCGAGCTCGAGGACTGCGACGACGAGGAGTCGGAGGAGGCGAGCGTCGAGGAGGAGTCGGAGTCGGAGGAGGAGGAGGAGGAGGAGGAGGCGGAGGAGGCGGAGGAGGAGGGGGACGAGAGCACGAGCTTCGAGAGGCAGCCGAGCCGCTGGCGGTCTCGTTCGCGTCCCCCCGACGCCGACGACCGTCGCGGCTTCGAACACTTGTCGGTAAGATTCGTTCGGCGGTGACTCGATTTCGTTGAGTCACGTAGGGAACCGTCGGGAAATGGATTTTTCTTCCACCCTTGAATATTTGCCTTTACGAGCCTATTTTATGGGGGATGCTGTGCGCTCCTGTACTTGATTTATACAAATTGAAGAGTAAATTTGTTTGCAGGTTGTTAACATTTCTGTTGTTAATGCTTAAATTATTTTACTGCTATAGTAGTACGTGTATCGCAAAAAATTAACTTAAATAAGCTTTTGAAAATTTACAACTTTTACAATTTATGGTTTTTAAGTTTGAATGGGCAATAAAGTATATAGTTGCAGAGTACATTATTTTGGCCGAATTGGTGCGTTTGAATTGAAACAAGGGCCGGGTGAAAACGAAGCGCGGATAACGGGGGCTTCATTTTTAGGTAGTGGAAAGTAAGCTCCCAAAGTCTAATTAAAATCCGTTTCCCGCAGGTTGTGCGCTCTCCTTGTTAGATAGAATGGAAAATTGCCAATTAGCCTCGAGGGCTTAATGCGACTCTCTTTTTGCATGAAAAGGGGAGACTGCCCGCGGCCTTTCAAACGCTTTTTTTACGGCCTTTCGTTTTAGCCCTGCCACGGTATTTATCCCTTTGAGACTTTTTTTTCAATCTGGTTTCCCTGTACATTTTATAGTTATCCAATCTGAAAAGAGAGAAATTTAATGAACGCCACGGTTTGTATGGCGCTTATTTTTTTACAACAATCTTTGCAATAAAAGTTTCGTACACGATAATTCGTTAATAGATAAAAATGTATCTGCTTAGTCTTACAATGAAGAAAACGATGGATCTCTGGATTATCGAGCTTTCTGGAAGAGCGATTGGAACGAAGATTTCATTCGCAAGGCCCAAGGTTTTTATCTTTCACATTTACGAAAAAGTCTAATAATTTTGTTTTTTTTTTCTTTTAATAAGCTCGTTTGAATAGCTAAAATGATGCTGAAGTACATGGACAGAACGGCGGATCCGTGTCAGGACTTCTATCAGTACTCGTGCGGCAATTGGGAGAAGTACAATCCAATCCCCGAGGACAAGGCGGGCTTCGACACGTTCGAGACGCTGCGAGAGTCGCTGGATCTCGTGCTGAAGCAGCTCCTCGAGGAGTCTACCTCCGAGCGAGAGGACAGCGCCATCCTCAAAGCCAAGAACCTTTACCGCAGCTGCATGAATTACGGTGAGTGGACAGGACCGGCCGAAGCCACTTCGGCTGATCTTCCGGGACAATTAATAATTAAGAAATAATGATTACTCGCGAGCAATAATTAAAGCAAGAAAGAAGATTAATAATTGTAAGTTGGTGCGGCCTAGAGATATTGGAGCGGCGGATGGAGCGTCCGCTATTGGAGTTATTGGATAGACTGGGCGGTTGGCCGATTCTGAGGCCGCGCTGGGACCCGAACAACTTCGATTGGCTTCTACTCGTCGCTCAACTCAGACTCTACAACAACGACGTCCTCATATCCGAGTGGGTCGGCCCCGACATTAAGAACAGCGATCATAATGTCATTCAGGTGCGTTCTCATTTAAAAAGTGAAATGATTTTTCGATCGATAACTCGTTATTTGAAAAATTACAGTTCGATCAAACGACTCTAGGATTACCGACGAAGGATTACTTTCTCCAGGCAACCAATACCATTTACTTGGTAGCGTACAAAAACTATTTAATCACAGTTGCGACTTTACTGGGCGCCACTGTGCGAACCGCTAGCAGTCAGGCCGAGGAGTTGATTCAATTTGAAATACAGCTAGCGAACGTACGTTCTATCCGACCCTGTTGAAAAATCACAGCTGAGATCTTACCTGAGAACTTAGCTGAGATCTCAGCTAAGATCTGATGCCAAATTCTAATCTGTCG
>JAXIUT010000048.1:8075384-8118367 GCA_035586675.1 Eurytoma californica
AATTATTATACGTTAAGATGTATGTTTATGCAAGTTTGCATATGTTTCGGTACGATTGCGTACATTTGTGTACGTTTGCGTACGTTTGCGTACGTTTAACGTACGTTTGCGTACGATTCCGTACTTTCTTGGTACAATTTGGACATTTTGAAAATTTCCATTAGGGAGGATTTATTTTGACAATCATTTACAAAATAAAATTAATTTTTTCTTCTTCAGAAAAGGAAAATGAAAATTTAACGTCAGAATTTGTACAGTTAACTATTAATTAAAAGAACAACTATATTATAAATTGAACTTGGTAAAACAATCAATAAATACGTTTTTAATTAATAATTAAATATTATAAATACCTTATGCAATGTACATAAAAACAAATTCAATCTCAAAGACACCCGAACTTATCTGGTTATCGTGCAAGAAAATAAAATCGAGAAGGAACAACCGTCACGGACGCTAGTAAAGTTAATTAGCAATCTTTATCCACTAGTAGTGCGCCCCGTTGTAAATTTAATTTTGTCTTTTCTATTGCTCACACTCTGTGGAGGGGAATTTTCTTATCGTAAAAACGGTATAATTATTAAAATAGTTTTTTTTGAAACACGGTTTACCATTAAGATAGCTACTGCGATTACTAATAAACATAATAAAATAAACACTTTTTTTTTAGTCATATGAACTTGTAAGTGTGCGAAATAAATCGATTATTAAAGTCTAGCGATGAGTTGCGCGAACATCCTTAGTCACCGCTCATCTGCCGTAAGGACTCGTCAAGCCAATAGTCTCGGATGTGCGCTCCTTATCGCCTCGTCGCTACACAGAGACGCATGCATTACTTCAGCTGCAATATCAAGGTTGCGAGAGCTAATATACTTGCAGAAACCCTAGATCCAAAAACCTTAAATCCAAAAAATCTAAACCCAGACACCTAATTAAATACAGAAACCCTAAATCCAGAAACTTGTAATTCTTTTAAATTCTCTACATTTTATTACCATTCTATGAAATAGTTACCAAATCACTAGCTAGTGATGACCGGGTCCCGGAAAAAGTTCACGATATCAGAACTTCAGAAGTTGGTACTTTCGGCCCGCTAGGGCGAAAAATAATTAACAGTTATTTTTCTACGAAAACTTTCCTTTTTATTAAAGTTAATACGGAATAATTGATATTGCAACACTTTTTAGCTTTTTAACCAATCGAGTTAAAGGCAAGGATACGCGGCGCTACCGCGCCTCCTTGATTAAATCTGCTATAATTTGAGACTTATATTGGATTATAAAATCTTGTATAGTATATAAGTTATTAGTGACATTAAGTATTCCTAAAAACTGCGAAATTTAATTAAGTACATTGATGGTTTTGTATAACAAATTATCGCAATATCAATGGAACGACAATACCTTGGTGAGTTAGGTATATTACTCATGTGCTTGATAGAAATGTATTTAACATTATTTAACGCAAATTGAAATTATTAATATATAAAAGTATATGTACATATATTAAATGTAGTAAAGCATTCTAATGAATGTATAAATTAACACTCATGTATATAAATATCTACACATGCACGCGAACGCGCACGCGCGCACGCACACACACACACACAGCCAGGTGTTACTGCCTTTAAAATATAATGTATTTTTACGAATTTAAGTTTATAGTAAAACTAAATATTAAAGAAATAAATAACATCTTTGTAAGTAGTACTTATGTAGAGATAGCTAATAATTCGTAATTTGTAGATTTGTAATTTCCCTGTCATACTTATTATTATTTGAAATCTAACCTTAAAACAAAACACGCAATTTGTCGACACTGCGATACGTCTGACCAAAATAAATTATCTAAAAGCTTGTTGATCAAATAATTGTATGCATTAGTACTAATAGAAAATTATATAGTCTGTACAATTGTTTTTTAAAAAATTTTAAATTATTTCTATGAATATAAGCTGATATAAGGTATAAAATTGAAAAAAATTGTAGTTTCTAACCTGTAAGTAGAATTGCAACTTTTTATATTTAATAACATATCATTGCTTTATTACATTTTATGTAAAATGTTATTTTATTATAATTTAATATAATACAATTTATTTATTTCAGGACAGTTATAGGTGAACAGAAAACTTTAAAGTGTAAATGATTATTTTAAAAAAATTGTAATAATTAAATATATAGAATGGATAGCACGAGTAGCTCACATTTTGTAAATTTAGTGATAACAAATTCCAATAATGAAGATTATTCTGTAGAAAGAAGGTTTAAAAAAGACATTACTATTAAAGAATTTAAAGACAAATTGGAACTTTTAATTGGGTGTCAATCAAATACAATGAATCTTGAAGTGTACAATAAGAACGATGATCTTGTTTGTAAACCAAATCAAAATGAAAGTACTTTAGCATCATATCCTATTGAAGATGGTATGCGAGTACATGTAATTGGCACAGATGAGCCCACTGATGATCCTACAACTGTGGAAAAATTTGAACTCTCCGAAGAAGATTATGCCAGAAGATCTGATACTCTTAAAGCATTTTTAAAAGAAAATAAACTAGGTAAATATAATGAAGAAGAGGTGAAAAAAAAGGAAGAAGAAAAATTAAAAGAATTAGAAAATGAAGAAATACTTCTTAAATCAATGAAAATAAATGACAGGTGTGAAGTTACAGTTCCTGGAAATCCCAAAAGAAGAGGAACTGTAATGTATCTTGGAAAAACTGATTTTAAAAGTGGATGGTGGATTGGGATAAAGTACGATGAACCATTTGGCAAAAATAATGGTTCAGTAGCTGGCAAAAAATATTTTGAATGTTTGGATAAATATGGAGGATTTGTTCGACCCTCAAATGTGGTGGTTGGAGACTTCCCAGAAGAGGATTTTGATTTAAACGATGAATTGTGATTTATTTTATAACGAATGTAATCGCTTTTTTACTAAAATAAATGATGTATTTTGTGCAAAATTAAATAAAGTATTAAATAATTAGAAATCTAAAATTTTTAAATATTTAGCTTGTATTTTCAAAGAGAAATAAGGAATAGATACAGCTATTTGTATTTTAATATGGATTTTATATCGTACTGTGTTCAATATTTACATTACTGTAATATTTTTCATTTTTTAATGACATGTATAAAGTAAGTGAATAAGTTGTTTGCATTTAAATATATTTGGTGGCCCTGAAAAGGGCCGATTGATTTTTTTTTAATAGGTTAATTAACCCCCAAAGCCGTAGAGAGTGCGTCCTTGTCTCTTCAAAGCATAGACAACATCCATAGCCGTAACGGTCTTCCTCTTGGCATGTTCGGTGTAAGTGACAGCATCGCGAATAACGTTCTCAAGGAAAACTTTGAGAACACCACGAGTTTCCTCGTAGATCAGACCAGATATGCGCTTCACACCTCCTCGGCGAGCCAAACGTCGAATAGCGGGCTTCGTAATACCCTGGATGTTGTCACGAAGAACTTTGCGATGACGCTTCGCTCCTCCTTTTCCCAATCCTTTGCCTCCCTTTCCACGGCCAGTCATGATTGCTCAGAAAGTAAGAAATGTTCCTTCGATGAACGACGGTGATCAAGTGATTTTTGCCCGAAAGTGGCCCTCTTTATATAGCCGTTGCTGAATGTTTCCCCCTTCCTGCCATCGCCGACCAATTAGACGAGATTTTCTTATACTTACTATATTCTCACATTTACCAGTTGCTATTTTTTTTTCCCTCCATAGAGTAATGGAATTTCATATTTTTAGTTTATTAGACAAATAAAGTACTTGAAAAAATTGAAATCATTAGCAAATTGATAATAAAAATATATTTCTTCAAGATTTGATAGAACAAATGGTTATCTAAAGACGCTGGAGTTTGTATTCCCCCTCCCCTCGACTTTTAGCCAATCAGAAAGCACTAGAAATTGCTTAAATATGGGACTAGTTTCGACAAACGACTCATTCTTTTCTTATCTCTAGAACCTTGAGCTTGACTGTGCAAATTGCAGTGACGCAATGGCTCGTACGAAGCAGACCGCTCGTAAGTCAACTGGAGGAAAGGCGCCCAGGAAGCAGTTGGCCACCAAGGCTGCTCGCAAGAGTGCCCCTGCCACTGGAGGAGTGAAGAAACCTCATCGCTACAGACCAGGAACCGTGGCTCTTCGCGAGATCCGTCGCTATCAGAAAAGCACTGAGCTGCTCATTCGCAAGTTGCCGTTCCAGCGACTCGTCCGTGAGATTGCCCAGGACTTTAAAACGGATCTTCGATTCCAAAGCTCTGCGGTGATGGCCCTCCAGGAGGCTAGCGAGGCTTACCTCGTTGGCCTCTTCGAAGACACCAATCTTTGCGCCATTCACGCCAAGCGCGTTACTATTATGCCGAAAGACATCCAGTTGGCCCGACGCATCCGTGGAGAACGAGCTTAAATAGATACATTCATTAATTGACAAATCGGCCCTTTTCAGGGCCACAAATTATTTATACGTTGGCAAATTAATAAAACTTTTTTATACTAGAAAATTTAGGCAATATTAAACATTTGATTTATATCTATATTTGAAAATATAAAATTTTTATTTTACAGAATAACAATACAAATTCTGACATTCATTCAATAATTAACGTTACACAAATATTCACTTATATAAATTAAATAATATATATATAAATATAATATCAATACATTTACGATGATAAATTCAATTTATAAGGAGAAACATAAAAATATAATTTTTCTTTTGCATTAATTAAATTACATAAATGTTCTATACTAATTTCAGATAATTTTGCTTCTGGTGGAATAGGTATTGGACACATGGGTTCTTCATCAAACAATTCATTGGTTCCATTCTGTACAAATTGTAATTTAAATATAATTTTTGCATATAAATTTTGATATCTAAGCTTACTAATAACTTACTTCAATTTGATTTTCTTGTGCAGTTGTTTCATTTTTCAATGTGGGTTTGTCAACGTCATATAAAACAGTAGTTGTAAATAATTCTGACATACAGGGAGAATCTAAAAATAAGCAATGAATACTTAATTCGTACCATACAACGGTATCTATTCCTGCATATACTTACTATATTCATTGTATTCGTCTTCTGCTTCATTACATTTGTCATCTTTTTCAAAAATAAATTCTTCAAAAAGATCTTTATTTAGAGGCCAAATACCTGTGTCTCGAAAACTATCTACAGGAATATTTTGCATTAATATTTTTTCAAATATGTTTTTGAACAATTGATACACTTTATCCACTGTTACTGATTGTGTAGGATTTTCATGTGTCCATGTTTGTATTTCAGATGCATAAGCTTTACTTAATATTTTCATAAAGTTGTGTTGTATTGGCTGTAATTTACTTGTACAATTAAAAGGTAAACATACTATTTCTACTCCATTATTTTCAGCAACTTCAAGTACTTCTAAATTTTTCAAATACAATCGATATCCATCCACTAATAAAAGCACAGGAGAATTTTTTGAAGCCTTTGAAAACTCGATGAACTTGTTCAACCACTTCACAAATATTTCTAATTGCATTTGACCTGCTGCATTAAAACTAGTCCAAGTTTCTCTGTTTGTTTGTTCATTTTGAGAGTGATCACATAATCTTTTAGAAGGCAACACAAGTGTTAAAGGGACAAAAGCTCCATTAGCGGAAAAGCAAATTACTGCTGTTACTAATTTCTGATCATTCAAAGAATTCATATTGTCTGCATCTGCACTCAATGAACACGTAACAACAGCCTCATCAATACTGTATATGTTACTAGATTCTAATTGATGAGTAGCAATTACATTTTTTAAATTGTCAAAGAATTTATTCACTTTTTCATTTTTTGTAACTTTATCACTTATGAAGTCAGTTTTTTTCACTGAAATGCAGGGGTTCCTTTTCAGAAATGCTCGATACCAATCATCACCAGCCATCTCTGTATCCTTTTTGAAACGATGAGAAATTGAATACTTTTCAGCAAAACTGTAAGCTAGTCGTCTAATATCCAATGAATTTAAATCAAGCAATTGATTTTGCAACATCTTGATGTATTTACAAAGCAATGCTTCTTGTTCTGGAGTAAAAACTCTCTGGGCACTTACCCCTGATTGAAATTAAATAAAAATTAGTATTATATCGATAATTGATAAATTAAAAGTATTTTATAAATTACCTTTAAGATTCGCAAGTATGTCTTCTTGTTTTACAGGATTTTGTCGACATTTAATAATTTTTCTGGACAGAGTTGCATGTGGGACTTGAAAATCTGCTGAAGCTCTTTTAATGCTACTACCTGCATTTATAACAGCTTCGATAGCTGCTCTCATTGCATCTTCCGACCACGATTTTCTTTCTGTTTTTCGAATGTATTTTCGAACCATTTTTTGTTTTTGTAAAAAAACATTCGTTGTTGCATATAGAAGTCGCTGCTCCTGAAGAGGTTAGGTTTTCATCATTAGATTATATATGGCAGTGTTTACGACTGCAGTAAACTGCAGCTGACAGCTGTACGCTACACTATTACTGTGCATTCTTTATCCTTTTCTACCTCCACATCACCGTTATGTAATGGTTATTTCATTATAACTATTTAGGCACTATAAGCTAAGCAGATTAGGGCTATAAGACTGTGTAGTTGCTCTGCCTTTATTTGTATAGATATATAAGCGCTTATTAAGGGAGTGGCTCGGTATCGAAGTATGAAATATATTTATATGTGGGAGTAGTATGATAAAATTGTATTAAGTAAAATAAAAAATAAAGCATATTTTTAATAACAAGATACCTACTATAGAAGGATAAGATTTATTTAAATATAATAGTTTGAATCACGTTAATGTTGTATATTTTAACATATATTTTTGTTCCACGTTTAAATTACTTGATGGCCCTGAAAAGGGCCGATTGTTTATAAATGTGAGAGCGAAAAATTTATTTTGAGCTGGTGTATTTTGTCACAGCTTTGGTGCCTTCACTAACTGCGTGTTTAGCAAGTTCACCAGGAAGCAAGAGCCGGACAGCCGTCTGGATCTCCCGGGAAGTGATGGTGGACCTCTTGTTGTAATGAGCAAGGCGAGACGCTTCGGCGGCGATGCGCTCGAAGATGTCGTTAACGAAGCTGTTCATAATGCTCATCGCCTTGGAGGAGACACCAGTATCGGGGTGGACTTGCTTCAGAACCTTGTAAATGTAGATAGCGTAGCTCTCCTTCCTCTTCTTCTTGCGGTTCTTCTTGTCGCCCTTCGTGATATTCTTGACTGCTTTACCAGCCTTCTTCATAGCTTTACCACTAGCTTTCGGTGCCATTATCAAAATCTAACGTAAAAGTACGTTCGACGGTAGAAGAAAAAGTGACGAGCCACAAATGGCGCATCTATTATAAGAGCGAACGGTAAGCTGCTCCGCACCAATCGCAAAGCGACTCTAGCCTGTGGGTAGAAGTGGGGGGAAACCGCAAGTAGCGCCTTCGCGCCGCCGCGTCGCCCGAGTTTTTGCCCTCACTAGAGCGTCTGTTCGGCACTGCTACGCAACGAAGTATATAATAAAACGCTTTGCCGGGCGAACGAAACATACTGCTTTGATATTCCGGCGCAACTGTTATTCTCGTTCGATATCACAAATCACAATGTCCGGACGTGGTAAAGGTGGCAAAGTTAAGGGAAAGTCAAAGACCCGATCTAATCGAGCTGGACTTCAGTTTCCCGTTGGCCGTATTCATCGGCTCCTGAGGAAGGGCAACTACGCCGAACGAGTCGGCGCCGGTGCACCCGTGTACCTCGCCGCCGTCATGGAATACTTGGCCGCTGAAGTCCTCGAGTTGGCCGGAAACGCTGCCCGCGACAACAAAAAAACCAGAATCATTCCTCGTCATCTCCAACTGGCCATCCGCAACGACGAGGAATTGAATAAATTGCTGTCCGGAGTCACTATCGCTCAAGGTGGCGTCTTGCCGAACATTCAGGCTGTTCTCCTTCCTAAGAAGACCGAGAAATCATCTTAAATTTAAACCCCATCCCCTTTAAAAAAAACGGCCCTTCTCAGGGCCACCAAGCATTTAAATCGCTATGGATCATTAATATCGTTGATTCCTATAATTTTTGATTCCTATAATTTTTATCAGTTACGTAATTACGGTTATCCGTTCGCTATCTAACTGATAGTAATATATTGATGATGTGTAAACTCCATGTCACAAATAAAGGTCATTTAAATCGTACAAACGTCACGTTTAAGTACTTGTACTTATTTACATTTATTTACTACAGTGTATATTCTTAATTTATTACCTTACATAAAGAATATATGTTATTTCGCTACTTGTTTACTTTGCAAAATGCAAGAAAAACATTTCAAGTACATAACCTAATTTATTTTCGAAATAAAAATTTAAATAGCAAATTCACAGTAAATTCATCAATAATCACATCAAAAAAAAGTGCGATGGACTCGCATCAACAGCTGTTTAACACTGCAAGATCACAACTCCTGCAGCTCTTCGAATGGGGCGTTTGTTCAGTACTACCAGGTCGTCTAGTAGAGTCAAAAATTAAGTTAACAACTACCGAGGACGGCAAGAATTTGGAGATCGACGGCACGAACTACCCCATCACAGGCAATGTGTACTTGGTGGGCTTCGGTAAGGCAGTGGCAGGGATGGCCCGCGCCCTGGAGCATCTCCTGGGTGAGAGACTGAAGCGTGGCATCCTGTCGGTTCCGCGTGCTTCCCCTCACGGCGACGTCAACGAGGAGTTTGCCAAGCTGCGGGAGCAAGTTGAATGGCTGATCCAGGACGAGATGAAGCTGCGCCGGTCCCCAGTGATCGAGTACTGCGAGGGTGCAGAGAACAACCAGCCGGACGAGGCGTCCATCGCGGCTACGCAGCGCATCGTCGAGCTCGTGAAGGACCTCGGTGAGGACGACACTCTGCTGGTGCTCATCTCCGGCGGTGGCTCGGCTCTCCTTTTTCAGCCCAGACCGGGTCTTAGCGCCGAGAGCAAGAGCGAACTATGCCGGCGCCTGCAGAACGCCGGCGCCAGCATCAACAAACTCAACTGCCTCAGGAAGCTGTTGTCCGACGTTAAAGGCGGGGGACTGGCAAAGATCGCCTATCCTGCCTACACTTTGGCCCTGATCCTCTCCGACGTCGTCGGCGATCCCGTCGAAACCATCGCTAGTGGGCCTACCTGCCCCGTTGACGAAGGTACAGAGCAGATTCTGCTTATTTAAATGTCTATTTCTTAATTTCTTTAATTCAAGTTTTGATTTTGATCGTTTCACAGGTAAATTGTTAACTAAAGCCGTGGATATTCTCGAAAAGTACAATCTTTACAAAACCCTTGAAGACGATGTAAAGAAACTTATCGCTAGCAAAGATAAAATTTTTAACACCGATATGGAAATGATCGAGGAAGGAAAATTTAAACATGTGAAAAATATTGTCATTGGAAATAATGCTACTGCGCTTGAGGCTGCTGCGAAAGCAGCAGAAGTATTTGATTTGCAAAGTATAATTTTGTCAAATACAGTACAGGGTAATGTTGTAAATGTCAGCTGTGCTTACTCTAAATTAGTAAGCTTGGTCTGTTCGGCTTTGGAAAAGGATTTTGATAATGAAGAAAAATTTGTATGCGAAGCTGACTTTTATTCAAAAGAGGATATTGAGATTTTAAATATTTCTCGAGAGACGTTGAAAAAAACTTATCATATTTTGAAGACTATGAGAAAAGGTAGAGGTTTGCTGTTACTTGCTGGTGGTGAACCAACTGTTGTTGTTGAAGGTAAAGGTAAAGGAGGAAGAAATCAGGAATTAGCACTGAGATTTTCAATGGATTGGCTTAGTGAGGTTGCAAAGGATTCACGATTATCAAAATATTTTGTACTATTCCTGAGTGCAGGAACAGATGGCCAAGATGGACCAACTGATGCAACAGGTGCTTTTGGAACACCTATATTTTATCCCAAAATGATAAGAATGCAAAAACAGTTTGTGAAGAAAAAAAGATTAATAGTTGATCCAGAAGAATTAGAAGAGTTAGATTATAAAATAAAGCAAATTGAAGAAATGTTACCTAATAATGTACTAAAAAGGAATGATACTTATAATTTCTATTCAAAATTTGAAAGAGGCAAGTATCACGTAAAAACTGGCCTTACTGGTACAAATGTTATGGATTTACATTTTATCTACATAAAAAGAAGAGACTGTGGATGTATTCACTGTCCATTGTCAGAGGAAGATAATACTGAAACATTTGGAGATTCTGAATTTTTATTTGATAAAATTCCTAAACCAAAGTCATCAAATGATGGTTGCCCCTGTGTCAATTAAAACTATTGCTTTAAATAATATATTTATATTTTTATAGTAAATATATTTACAATATAATTAAATAAATTATTTTTTAATAACTTTTTTCACTTATACAACATACTGAAAAATCACATAAAATTTGTTCACACAGTGAAACAGGTTACATTTTTTTTAACAACACACTTTATCAAACATATTCTTTCTCACATATGCAACAACTTTCTTTTCATACATATACTTCATTAGTTTAAGAATTGCAGTAATACACACCGATGCTTTATTTGCAGGCTTTAATTTTTACAGTATGCCTTAAAAATCAAATCACTGCCAAATTATGTATCTATTATCGTATTTATTATTGTATCTATTCATTTTGTTCAATTTGAAATGTGCCGTGGGACGGACTTAAAAGATGGAAACAAAGAATCCAAATTGTTAATTACAAAAGAATATATTTTAAAAATTGAGTTAACTATTAAAATAAAGCCTATTTAATTGATAGTTGCATTTAAAACATAAATCCATCAATCTAAAATATATTGCACAAAGTTTTTATTATGAATAAACATATTCTTATGTAGCAGGTACTTTCATAACTTCTAGAGAATTCTATTATTCATATAAATATGATAAAAAAATTCGTTAATTTGTAAATATATATGAATATACTTTTCCAGTATGTATAAATTTACATTAATTATTTCTAAAATTGTCAGACTAATAGTTAATATTAAATGCAATTAAAATAATTTGTAATTAACTGATTTGAATACAAATCTTTTTGGTTGAAGTACAATAACATGCAGTTAATATTTATAGTTTAAAAATAAAAATTAAAAAATTGAAATTAGCTTAAGTTAATTGGCAAAGTAATTAAAATTATTGGCAAAATGAACCTATTCCAAAATTTAAGCTTAAAGATCCCAACTGAATAGATGATGTTTCACAAGCATATCACGCACACCGTCTTTTAATGGTTGTGATTGTTCTTTTTTAGGAGGAAGTTCCCAGTCAGGATTTAAATTAAAGGCAAATTGGCTTAATGTGCGGAGTTCACATTTGATTTGTACCCATCCTGGACTGTTTACAAAACTCCATGGATAATACCTACAAAGACAAATAGTATTAATAATTACTTAAATTCTATTACAATGTAATTCTACATAATTTAGTAACTGCCATATCCTTCTTACCATTTTTGTACAACTTCAACACATGAACAAAGTACTTCTAACCATAAGTGTAAAACCTGCTCATTTAATCCAAGGCAAATAAGAGAACGAAGTTTTACATCCATCTGAGCATGGGCATTGTCGTGTGACAAATTAATGGATTGGACGCAACGATATAAAAGCTAGTGAAATAATAAATTGAATATTTAAGCTAATAATTTAAAAACGAAAAACAGAAATAAGTAATAAGATTACCTCTTCGGGAGTTAATACTTTTCCATCCTCATCTAATCGATATGTCTTACAAAGTACAAGTCTGCTGTAAACTGAATTAAAGTCTTTTTCAACCTCTCTATTCGATGCTTCTTCAATGAAAAGCCAAGGATGACAAGGTCCACCTAAAAATGATGGCCTTTTCATCCCATGTTCCAAAACAGCTTTGATAGCTGGACACAGACCACCACGAACAAGATCAGTAACTGCTTCACTGACCGCATCATCGCCGGCACACGTGTACTGTTTACTCCTTTCATCCAAAAGCTCTACAAATTTTGCTGGGAACCAGCCTTAAAAATAAAGATAAATTATGGTATATTAAACCTATACTTCAATTAGTTTAAATATTTATTCATCATTTTATTTACCTCGTAGTCCATTGAGTTCACCAACCCAACAGTGTTCATCTTTTTGACTGATTATTGTAATAATATCGTTTTTTCGAAATCCAAGTTCATCATCATCATGTCGTTCAAAATCTAAAATTATAAAAAATTTATTTAAAATATAAATAAATGTATCAAGCATATAAATTTAATAACTATTATTATTGTTATTAATTTGTATTATTATATTAATCATTCATTATTGCTAGAAATTTTTACCAAGTAAAGCTTTGGCACGTCTTTTTCGAGTTCTTGATACATTAATATAATTATCATGGTCCTTAGCATGACTTTCCATTGTATAATCTGCCGTTAATGAAATAGTACCAAGTTTTGGATCAAGATTTACAAAATGTCGTGCCACTTGTAGGACAGCCTCTCTAAGATCAACCAAAATTTCTATAAAACAAAAATGTAATCATTAAAATTTATAAACCACATTTTTAAAAATCCTGAATTATTTTAAAATTCATGTTCCACTGTTATATTGAATCACTTTTAGCCTTGAATTATTTTACATTACCTGTTTGTCTAATATTTTTACATTTAACATCATCTTCAGATTCATCATCACCAAATAAAAAGGTTTGAAGCATAGATTTATTTCTTTTAATTTGTCTCCTGCAAAAACATTAAATTTTAGTTTTTATTTATTTATTAAATTGGTTACAAAATTAAAATTATAAATTAAATTTACCTATGTAGATGTTGTTTTGGTAAATTAGGAACAGCATCTGGATTACCAACAAGGCCACCTTGATCTGCCATTAAATAAGCTAAATGTCTTCTTCGATGAGTATCAACAAGTGCATCAGACAATGACCCACATACTTCTAGTGAAACTTTCAAAAGCTGGTCCACATCAACAATATCTCCAGGAATATCTGATAAGGCATTAAATATTTGTGCAGAATTCTCTAGAGCTTTTAAATCTGATTCTAAAAAATAGAAAAGATTGTTAAAATTTTTTATTAAAGAATCATATAAACTATCCACAGCTTTTTACTATACCTTTAATTTTCAACATTCCTAATGTTACTTGAAATAATACAATAGATCCTTTAGATAGAAAAAGATCCCATATCCTTAATAAAATTTTCATATGAACAACAGATGCAAACAATGTTAGGAACCAATTTAATGTTATTAAGCTAAGTTCAATATCATGCTGAACTAATACTTGATCGATATCAGGAAGGAAATTTGATACTAATGTTCGCAATACACGTTGATCTGCTTGAATGCCTAACAAATAAATAATACATTATGACTTTGTACTAACTTTAATTAAACATATTTAATATTAAGTACATACCTATTAATGTCGATGAATAATAAGAAGCAGGAAGTAGATCTTCCACAATTGTTGCCATCATCCAAAATGCATCTTCTTCTTCAAGTAATAAAAGTAGTGAAGCTGCTATCATTCCAGTACCTTGGCAGTAACTATAAGAATATAAATTTTGATATAAATTTTAAAAGAAAAGGGAAAATATTAAATCTGCAAAAACCTACCCAATGTCGGGATACAACCATGCAACTCCTCTCATAACTCTTCTCAGCCTTGGAATACCAGTACTGTGCAAATTACTAAAACAAACATTAGCAGGCATAGTCCTTAGTAAGTCTTTTTCAATTTGTTTGCTTGTCATCAATGCATCACTACTAGAAGCTTTAATAATATCCTTATAAGTAGTTTCAGATGATATCTTTTTCTGAAGTGCTCCAGACATCCTCATCCACACTTGAGTTCTAAGGGAATGTGGAACTCCTTGGCGAATCATATCTCTAAGTTTGTCAGTTTGTGGTAATGTAGTGTCAACATCCTGCCATGAAAGTTCTGATACTTCTTTATTGTGTCTAAATTCTAATAATGCTACCCATTCAAGTCTAAAAGAAAAGACACTTTTAATTAATAATTTGAATTAAATACACTAAATAATACAATTTCTTTTCTAACTACCTTTGCTGTGGATCTTCTGTAAAAGGAATATTCTGCGATTTCTTCGGATTTTGCTCCAATCCATCCTCTTCGTCTATTTTAAATCCAAATTCATCAAACTTGTACTCTGGCTGCTCATTTGACTCATCAGGTTGATTAAGTTTAGCAAGAATATCTTGGGGCCACATAGAAGATGTAAGAGCCGAAAATGGACCTCCTGGCGCTGGTGATAAAACTTCACTTCCCAGTCCACTTCCGTCAATTTCAAATTCATCATCTGATACAGCTGTTTCCAGTTTTTTCTGAAATATTTGTATTCCAATATTATTTTTTTATTTCTACAAGTCATTGATGTATACATTAATAATTTTCCTTTTTAATTATAGTAATTCTGAAGTATAAAATAAAACTGCATTTAAAAAACAAAACAAATTATAAATAAACCGTTCTCTGGGAACAATAATAGTGTATTTAAAGGTATTAAAATTTTTTTTAGAAATTCCGTGAAATAGATTTAAAAAGATTATTTCAATAAAACTAATATTTAAGAATAACGATTATTTTAAGAAAAATTTTTATATTTACATCATGATCTTCTTTCCCAACGTAACCTTCATGATCACGCACGTTAAACAAGGATTTTGCTATTTCCATTGTTTCGATTATGATCTTAAAAGCAAAATATATTATTTATATATTTAAATTAAGCTACGTCATGACATATTGTTGAATATAAAAAAGAAAATTTTAAACTAAAAATCTTGAGCGATTTATCGACCGATGTTGACAGATGCGTGGAACTAGAACGATTATCCATTTGGAGTTGTTAATTCAGGTTAGGTTAGGCCAATCCAATTCAGCATTGTATATATAATATACATATACTATTACACTTCCTAATTGTACTAGGCAGGTATTGACTTACATGATCGCCGCTACTTACCTACGTGTTTTGTTAAATGATAATTTTATACATAAGTAATTAGCTTAAAAACGAAAGGCGAATTTGACGAATTTGTCTATTTGATGTGCAATCGCGGCGTTGGAAATTTTAAGAATACGAAAATCGTCTATATCACAACAATTAAGAAATTATATTCTGTATAAGATATGCAATAATAATAGCACACACACACACACACATTTAAAAACGTTATAAAAACGTCTTATTTTTCCGCGGACATATGACGTTTTAAAAACGTTTTTAGAACTTTTTCGAACGTAATAACGTTTTGGGCTATTAGGGATAAGTATATGCCGCCGAGTGTACATATATAATGTAATCAATCAAATAGAAGAATATAACCAAAAAAAGAGACTTAAAACATACTTTACGTAATAGATCAATTATTTAATAATCATAATTAATTAATATATTTCTTTACAATTAAAAATATATGTAGCAAAATTTTATTATATTAATTGAAATCTTAAAATTTCCTAAGTTACTACTGGTCTGTAAAACTAGCAATTAAATGACACGTCTCTGCAGTGACAAACAGCAATATTTCAGCCGGAAAGCTACCTATTATTTAAAATTTTTTGTTTTTTATTTTTACCTTTTTACCATAAAAAATAATTTATCATCGTATAGTGTTTATTATTTCAGGACAATTTCTTTGCGCATCTCAGTAAAGTATAGCGGTAAAAAAAAAGGGAAATTCAAAATTTCGCGCGCAAAAAATGACGCAGCATATATATAGATATATACTTGCTCAGTGCGGATGCCGTACATCCGCTCCGCAACACGTACGCTGCGATATAAACCGCGGCCCGAGTGACTGAGACTTGGCGAGACAAGTCGGCTTATGGCGGTTGGCCCGGCGTTCAGCCGGCGAGATTTTTCGCCTGCAAGAGACATATTTTAGCTCACGTGTTCGCAATTTCCGGTCGGTGGCGTACAGTACACGCAGCCTTCATCACGACCCGCGCCGTCTTCCTAATAACAAATAGATAGACCTAAGATGTACGTATATCTACATATACTCGCGACTCTACAAGAGAATTAAAAATACGTGAATTTAAATAGTATGAGCCGGGGCGGGGAGGGGGTGGGGGTGCAAAACATACATCTTAATATAATACGCGACATGTGCCCGAGAACGACGGAAAACGGAAACAGCGACGTTTATAGCCAGTGCTAACTCGCCTTGCATTTTGTGCGGAGCGAGCAAGAGATACGTAGAATTCGCAATTTTGTACTCGCACATTACGTATGATTGTATGAATGCGAGCGTACCGTAGTATACACGTATATATACCCAGCAAAAGAGAATATAGAAAACGACGGCGCGCCGCGTGCTTAGAGGAAGTACGAACACGTTTGAAAGGCAAAAAATAAAGTGGAAGAAAGAGAGAAAGAGTGAAGCGGGAAAAGGTACGCCGGCTTCTGGAGCTACGCAATAATTTCATAATTGACACGTTTATTAATAAGTAGACCTAATGCGCCAGTCGCAGGTCCTGAGGAAAAGGGATAGCCTTCGCACTATGATCCTCTTTTAAAATATATGAAAAGGAATCGGGAACTAGTCTCATTTTTCTCTAGTGCCTCAGCACTACTTACTTATATTGCGCACGCCTGCGGGCATCCTGAATTAGTACATAACGAGTTGGAATAACTATTTAACATATACGATTTATAGATATCGTAACACCCATATATGCTGCTTTGGAGTTACATATCGGCTGCACGTAAGCACGAATAGAGGCACACCGGAAATACGGAGGAATAACTAGTGTCGTACGAGTCATACTACACTCGTATTCCTCCGTATTCCACGGTGTGCCTTACGTGCAAGAGCCCTTTTGTATAGTTCATTATAGGTGCAAGTCCGCAGTCTCGCTCCTTCCAATACACCCCATCTATATATACCTTCTCTGTACGAACTACGAAAAGGAACCCCCGCCAGGTGACATGCTTGCGAGGGATTGGTCCATTCCTTCAGTACATAGTTCGAAACAGTCCGACGGAATGAACGGACTTTCCCTTTCCGCGAGTCGGCGAATCTCTCGTCTTGTTTAACTGGCAAATGGTTGAACCTGCTGCCATCACCCGGTGGTTCGAATCTCTCGTCACCGGCCGACGAATCTTTTAGCCGACCGCGCGTCTCCTGCCGTGCAGGCCGTGCTACAGTAGGGTATACAGATTGGTATAGCGGCGGCGGCGGCGCTGCGCTATAGTCGTGAGCTCGGCGCGGGCACAGCAGTGCGTCACTAGTGTCGACGTCGCCGTCGTCGTCGTGTTGTGCCAGTGCGCTACGCCGTGTTGTGCCACACCGTACGGCCAGCGGTCAGTCCGCGTCGCGGTGCGTCCGTATATGCGAAAGTATTCGCGTGTACGCCACTTGCCGCAGCGGTGTGGACCAAGAGCACAACGTACAGGCGGCCCACAGTAGTGCGGAGTGTCGGTGGCTGTGTATATGTGTGTGTGCGCACGCGCGGGCGTAGTTGCTTCTGCGCGTCGGCTTGGGTGTGACCGTGCGACCGCAAGCGCTCTAGCAGCCCTAGCACATCGCCGTCGGCGGTATCAGCAGCGACGTTCACCCGCCCTGAAGAGCACAGTGTAAGTGTATAAAGCGAACCGCCCCTCCTGCGCCACCCACCAGCCGCCTGCCGCCGGAAAATAGATGAGCCGAGCCGCCGAGCGCCAGGCTTCTACACAGCGTGCGCGACCCGTCTGCGCTACGAACCGAGGCAAGCGACTGTCTGTCTGTCTCTCTCTCTCTCCCTCCCTCCCGCCCTCCTTCTCTCGCTCGCGCGCGCAAAACCCGAGCCTCGCGCGTCGCTGCGTTGTACGTAGGTATAATCTTGCCGCTGGTGTGACGAGGACGGATGCTATAGGAGCGGCGGCGGCGGTTGGCGTGCGCGCGCGGCGTTTTTCCAGGCCGGCCACGGCTCGCACGCCGCGCGAACGAGCTCGCGCCCATACTCGCTCCTCGGGAGCGAGCGAAACAGAGGAATAAAGGAGACGCGAGTGCGCGGCGCGCGCGCAGCAGTGTATGTGTGCTCCCGGAGTGGCTACGTATCCCGCAGTGATAACGCGCCTCGACGAAGAAATCGCAGGAGGTGGCCGGGGAACGGCGAAGAGGAGAATCGCCGCGCGGCTGCCCCCGGGGAGGCGGAGGAGCCTTTGGGAGCGGGCAGCCGCCAGGGACGAGAACGCGCCACCGCTTCGGCTCTGTCGCTCTCGTGCGTACGCCATTGTGCCGTCTGCCTGCGGTGGCCAGGGAGCGAGCGAGACGGCAACAGCGTCGCCGCTCACTTACGGTAGGCTGTTCCTCGGGACTAGCGCGCGGTGCGCGCGCCTTTTCCTCCGGCCGTCGATAATGGGCGATTCGATTCTCGGCGCCGCGGCACCGAGTGCTCGAGTTCCCCGCTACGCTCCCCGGTTCTACACAGTGTACGTCCCTCCGTGTGAGTGTGTTCGAGAGAGAAAAAGAGAACAAGAGGGAGAGCGAGAAAGACGGAGCGAGCGCGCGGCCGACACGCATCGATTCAGACGCGGCCCCCGCGACTCGGGGCCGTCGCGAGTGGAGCCACTGGCTCACCGGTGGGTCGCGGCCCCGGGAGCTCTTGCCATCCCGGAGGTGCGGAGGCATTGTGCGCGAAGAGTGCGGGCCTCGGGAAGGGTCGCCGCCCGGTACCGACGCGTAGCCGTCGTCGTCGACTTACGCGTCATTATGCAACAGCGCGCTTCTTTCTCCGCCTCACGGCCCGGTGTGCGCCGAGCCTGCTTCTTAGCTCCGACCGACTCTTTCCTCGTTCCCGCCTCGATGTCCCTGGCGACGGCCCTCGCGATAAGCGCGCTCGGTGAAAGGACGCGACGAAGGTGAAGGAGAGAAGAAAAAAAATCGGAGTCGCAGGCACGCTGCTACCTCGCGGCGGGCTCGGCTTTGTTGTCCCCCGGAGGAACGCTTTTGCGCGTCTGTGTGTGCGTGCGTGCGTGCGTGTGTGTGTGTGTGTGTGTGTGTGTGTGTGTGTGTGTGTGTGTGTGTGTGTGTGTGTGTGTGTTTAAGCGCGTGCGAGATCATTGGTGCACGTGTGCTCTTCAATGATGCAATTTCCGCGCTCCGTCGCAGAGGCAAAATTTCGAGCGGCTCGAGCACCTCGTGTCAAGTGGGATCAATGAATTCGAGACCGATTGTATTTATTCTGTACATAATATTGCATAGAGCACGTCGTTAGTTCCAAACTATGCCCCGGTTGCTTTAAACGATTACCTACACGCTATAGTTACACTACTAAGTAGCTAGACAATTCCTTTTTTATCACGGTACAGTTTGAGCGTACATTTACTTATAGTGACGATCAATTTTTACACGCTTATTTCCCCGGTGCGGATTTGCCGTAAGCAAGTTTTTATGTTTTAAATTATACAAAACAGTATCAAATCATTCATTATTCATATTTTATATTTACTTCTACAAATATTTATTGAAAATCGATAAATGACAACTTATTTCTTAATTCTTACAAATATTTAATATTTTATTTATAATCTAAATGTTCTACCGGCCTGCTCCTGTTGACGTTTCGCACGCTATTTTTTGCATACCACACTATTGACTTTCTTATCAGTCCCAATTATATTTCTGACTGATTCTGCTAAAAAATGCTCCCACGTCAACGTAAGCTTTAATAGCTTTTCCGAAATTGATCACTCAGCTAAAACATCTACATGTATCTGATCTCACGTACTGGATAATCATCACCTCTCCCGTCGATGTCCAATATCTCTCATTTATCGGTCGAGTGCAAATTCCATCGGCTATATAGGTACTGTCAATTAAAACGACGTCATTTAACGCGTTTGTATTTCGAGTCCCGTGGTTCGGTCGTTGCCCCGCTGTTTTTAAAAACGAAAATCCGCCCGGTGGCTTAAACGATGTTTATTGTACATACACGGAGTATACGCGGGAAGTAAAATAAGGACAAAAGGAAATACGCACTTGAACTTGAAGCGATCGTATCCTTCGGACAGCCATCGGTCGCTTACGTAAAGTCAATTAAACTTGAGAACCAAAACGCACTGAATCTTATATAAAATTAAATTTATGTAATGAAATGGTCTGAAGAAATTTTTTATCGCCGTCAGATACTACAACGAGACAATGCTAAACGACCTACTTACCGCCCAGATAAATTTACAGTGCCACCTTTTCACTTTCGGTATACTTTTTTTCTAAACTACTTTTTCGCTTTCTAAAACGCCAAGCTAAGGCTGCTTTGAAATTGAAAGCGCTCATTGTGTCGTTTCGCATTCCGTTCGAAACTTGTTAGCAGAAGACAGTTGCGGAAGGCGAGCTCTGAAAGTCTCCTTCACGTCGGACGTGTGTATATAACTTGTGTGCCCGAGACATTAGCGATGCGGCCGGCTCCGGTCAAAACACTTCGTTGCGCTGCACTTGTACAGTGTGCGTATCGTGCGCGCGATGCATCAGCGGCCGGCCGGTGCATCGTGCACCTATATCCGCTCCCCCCATTCCTTTCATTTATTTTTCGCGCCGCTTTTCTCGCTCTGATACTGTTTTGTTTCGCGGCGCGGGCGTCGCGCCCAACCGCAAAACGTCGCGATAACGATTCCGCGAGCCGCGGAGACCGATGCCACGCGAAGAAGCGCCGAGGCTCCGATTCCCCGGACTAACCTGATTGTTTTTGTTTTGTGCTCCAAAAGGTCGCAGCGAGCGGACAGCGAGCCGGGCGTATACGCCGTCTGAGGATCCACGAGCGCCGAAGGCCTTTCAATGGAACTGCAGCACTGACCTGGAGGCCTACGGCTTTGGGAATAGCCCGTTGGCTCTACTACAAAGTTGAGGTGAGTCGAGCCTTTCGACGGCGGCTTCCGTTACGCAGGAACGCGCGGGGGATTTATGAATGAACCTGCCGATTCGACGAAATTTTCAACTTTCACAGTGCAGATCTTATCGTTAATTTTAGTTTTTCAAAGGTTCAATATTGTGTTTGCGTAAAACGCCGTTTTTGTGTAATTGGAATACGAAAGTAGCATGTTTGAAATCATGCGGTAAATAAATTACTGGATGCTGATAGAATTTATCTCATAAAAATTCTGGTGGTTATTTTAAGAGTTGAATAAAAAGCCGCAAACTGCACGTGTTTTTTCTTTTGTTCCATTAAATAGATTTAATCTTATTTGTTATTTCAAATAATTATATTGTAAACAACAAATTAAAGCATTTTGTTTATGAATTTAAATCAAAAGTACACTGGTAATTAACTAAAATAATTTTTATGTAATAATATTTAAACGTATTAATTTATTATCAGTACTTTTAATAATCAGTAGTGGTCATTTAAATCCCAATCGACATTTATCAAAATAAATTAGGATTTAAACACTTTTCTTTAGACCTCGTAATGTTATATAATGGTATTTATAGTTTCATTGTAATTTAATTTTTTTTTACCAAACATTTAAATTCTAGTTGATTTACATTATTCCTTATAAAAGTGCCTAAAGTAACTTTTTTTTTATTTTCAGATAAGTTTTTAAAGAGAAGAGTTGGTCAGCTGCAGAAAGAGACTTCACAGCGCACACATTATCAGCCAAGATAGCAGAGGCCTTAGAGATAAAGAGGAAAAAAAGGACGGCTGCGGGGAAGAGCAGCACATCAGAGCGGCGGCAACGACGTCTATCAGACAAGGAGCGCACAGGTGGCGGCCCGTCGTCGGTCCGGCTGAGGCTAGCAAGCGCGGTGAAGCCGGCGCGCCATCGCTGGACGGACGATGGATGAATGGGATTGAGCTCGAGTTGGAGTGAGGCGCGAAGGGGACGGCGGCGCCGGCGGCGGCGAAGCGAGCCTGGGCGGTCCTCCTGGCTGAATGTCGAGGCGTCAGCGCTGGCGACGTCAGTGGCAGTGATGGCCCCTGCTCTGACGGAAGCCGGACCTCAGAAACCTGAGAATTTGCTCCCAGCACTGCCGGCCGGCGGCTTCCTCTCCGCCGAGCAGGCCAAGCAGGTTTGTCTCAGTGCATCAGTGCATCCTCCTACGAAAGCGTCGAATGCGAACGATAAGCCTACAGTAAGATCTTGTTCGAACACATAATCGTTTAAAAGAGAGAGAGAGAACGACGGCATCCTTCACGTTAACTAGTGCACAGCTCTTTTTCGCTCGACTGCGATTTTTTTCTTCTTTTTTTAAGCAGTCTGCATGCTACTCACAATTTCGCCAACAATATATTTGCTGAACGATGCCACTCGAATTTACTGTCTCAGCTATTTTAAGAACGTAGATTTAAAACATTACAGGTTTGCAGTATCTAATGTTTCCTCATAAGAGAACTAAAACGAAATAATTGAAAATTAATAGTAAATTGAAGTGACTACAATGTGTATTAATTTCTGTATCACAGAAATTTATCTTTTCATTATTAGCTTAAATTAAAATTTGCTGACTTACTTTTTCTAGGTTTGTGAAAACCGTGAGGTCCTGGCTCAGTTTGTCGTATCTGCCAACGTCCAGCCATCGAAAATTGACGAGCAGTGTCTACACGGTATCCCGAAGGATCTGATAAACGATGTCATCAACCTTAAGTTCGGCAGCGGCCTCGAGGGTTTGTCTAACCTGATTACCCCAGTGCCGAGAAAGGAGACACGCGAATCGCAGGCGAGCAGCGCCGCTATAATGAACGACCCATCTATGGGCGATCCAGCGAATAGCATGTGTTTCTTTAAAACGATAATGGGCCCTGGAGAAACCGAGGAGACTCGAGAGGTCATCGATATTTCCGGAGATGTTGCTAAAGCACAAGGTGTCGAGGATAACTATATAATTTTAAATGAAGAAAAGCAATCTGACGAGGACAGGACGTTAGAGCAAATCATGGGTTTAACTACTGACCTAAACGTGCCGCCTGGCGATATAGGCCAGAATGTGGAAGAAATCTTACAGGTAATTGTACTTTTATTCTAAAATCATCCAAAAATTATCCATAAAGGTAAATTACGAAAAATTCACAAATGTCCCGTTGATTGTAGGTGATAAAGTCAATGGAAAGTGCAGTAGAATCAGGAGAAACGTTAGCTGATGGTAGTCGATTGACTGACAGCTGTACTGGGATTGTTGACGCTGCATCATCTCAATCGACATCCGAAGTCGGCGTCTCCGAAATGTTTCCCGACAGCGAAGCCTTCCCCGATCTCCTCAATGACGTGGATATGATGGGTTTGGTTAATGATAACCTGGGCGATGGCGTTGATCAGCAGAGTCAGCTTCACTTGCAACAACAGCAGCAACTACTCCAACGGCAGCAGCAGCTTCAACAGACGTCTAAATCGAATGAATTAATGCAGAGCAAAGCGCAAACCGAGAGGCGACAACATGATCTCGAACGGCGCACCTCGTTTCTCGTGCGCAGATTGCGCAAGCTGCAAACGAGACTGGTCGGGGAGCACGTGGCGGAAGAAGCGACTCAAGTACTCGAGTTGGCCCAAAAGAGTGCGAAAAAGTGCTTCTATCAAGACTTGGCGAGCCTAGGCCCTAAGGCTGGCAATTCGCGCAACTTCCCGGACTTGGCGGGGAGCTTGAGCTCCTTTCTCCAGAAAGTGCAGAAGAGCTGCAATGCCCAGAGTAACAGCATTGCCGTTCGGCAAAAAAATGCGTGTCGTTATTTTGGTGCCGGCTCTAGGGACAATTATGTGAACGCAACGGCTAATCGTATACCCGTGTTCGGTGTTCCGCAAATCAAACTCGACGGTGAACAAGTGGAAAAAGTAGCGGGACCTCTGCATACCAAACTTAAAATCCTGCAGGCTGCCTACGACTCGGACTGTACAGCCTCGAGTAGTGGTGGCGAGAGCTGCGACGAAATGCAGACTTTTAATAATCCGCATCAGCAAACGTTACCAATGTGAGTGCATCCGCTATTGAGTTGATGTCAACTTTTTTTCGAGTTAAAAGAATTACTATACCTATTTGGTGCCGCGAACAAACTGATTATAAGATATTTATCAAAATTTAATCTTCAACGAGTGATTGTTTTTAAAATATTTAATAATCATTAAATAGTATTTTTAAAAGCTGGATTAAAATCTTAAATATTATTATTACTAACAAAATAAAAATATTAACACTAGTCTTACACATCTAGATATACTAACTAAACAGGCTTACAATTAACATAACTTTTCGTATATTAAAAAGGTTCTAAAGTGATAAATGTTTATAGCTTTTTAAACAACTATTGGTATTTGTCACTTATTATATTTAATTCCTAGGTAAATAGAAACAGAGACTCGAAATGTGTTTTATTAGTTCGATCTCTGTATTATTTAACAAATTTTATATAACACATCTAAAAAACAAAAACTATTTATCAGAAGCTGTATGTATACATTTGCACACTTTTGAGTTTTATTATTTTTACGTTTCGGTATTGGTAGGTTAATTATTTATTACGTGTGTTGCTTTTCTCTATACTAACATTTTTATACATTTTCTGTAAAACTATATTACAACTATTACAGTGACTGTATTTTAAGATGTGCAATTATTCCAGATATTGCATCATCTTTTACTGTTAACAGTTATTTCTCATCTTTTTACATTTTTAATTTAATTTAATAAATTAAAATTTTTAGAATTAAAAATATACTTTTTAAAATATAGTTGATAGAAATTAGATCAAATTCACTTGGCTTCTTAAAAACGATGTACATCAGTATTTCATAAAAAAAAAAAAAAGTTCAAATATTTAAAAAAAAATAATGAAATATTTTAGTGTTTAAGCATAATAAGTAATTGCTTTAGAATAAATAAACATTATATTTACATCAAGTACTAATACAGCATTCGTGCAGCATATTTCAAACAATATAAACCATAAGTTTATATTAATCTCCATCGTTTTTAAATAAATCAATCAGAATTAAAATTATAATAAACAATGAAAAATGTTAAAATTTAATAATAACAAACACCGGATAAAGTTAAAATATTTATATATACTATTGACTCACTGATATTTTGGAATTCCCATTTACAATCAGAGCATGAAAGTGCAGGTGATTACATTTATTTTACCAAATCTAATGTACAGTTTGAATTTGTAATTACCCTTCATATTTTTAACTATTGATTTATTTTTATTAGTTTTTCATAAATTTAGTAACTACTACTGTTAAGTAAATTGATAACAAAACTGGTCTATTTTCCTAAAATAAAATTTGTAATAAATTGTATTCTATTAGTTGTAAAATATTTGAATATGTTTAATTTATTAGGTTTTTAAGTAAAAAGACTACTGTATATGTAGGAAATTAATGCAAAATTAAATAAAATTATTGAACGTAGAAGCTAAAAAGGGTCGTCTTAAAAAAGACCTAATGATCACCGACCACTCCCTCTGCGGACGACTTGCTCGAAAACGGCGGTAGGTCGATAATGCGATATTTTCGTAAAATTCGCCGACCTAACTGGCACCTCGTAATTTTAACGACTTTAACTGGTCTTGGTGAAAATAATTACATTTTACCGCATAATTGTAATCTAATAGAAGGTTGTAAAAAACACTAATTACTAAACTTATATGCGATCAATGGGAGAATAGGATTTAATTATAAACTTTCTAGGCAAATTTTCTACATTCAAAACGAAATTGTTGTTCGAACTAGTTTAAAAAAATTAAGGTATTTTAAATTAACAAATATTTATCATATTCGCAACGTTAATTAGAAAAGTTTTCTTTTGAGGCTGTTTAATTCTAATTAAGTTTTTACTTTATTACAATTTTAATTAAATTAATATTTAAAGTTTGTTTTAATTAGATTAATATTTAAAAATATTAATTGACAAATACATTTATATTATAATTATATATTAATTATAAAGACTATATATTCCCCTGCAATGGAACAATAAAACTACACAAACTTTATTAATTAAAAATTAATAAAGTTTGTGTAGTTTTATAAACATAAATTTTTAAGATTGTTTTTTAAATAATTTTTCTTATTTAACTAACTTAACTTCACTGAACTGTTTGTAAAGTTATAGCTAAGAAAACAAAAATTTGATACTTTTACAAAATTCCATTACGCGCTATCAAACTACTTATCTATTTTTTAAAACATTAAATTTAATATTACAAGCAAAAATTATAATTTAAAAAACAATTTCTATACGATATCTAGGAAAAAAGTGTATGATTAGTTAAAATTATAGTGGCTGACAAAAATTCGTCTTTGAACAAATTAATTTTAATAAAGTTACATTAAAATACTTTATCTTGTATATAAAAATATGGCTAACCAGTGCACAAATGCAATTTAATGATTATTTAACTAAAAAAATATACATTATATTGAAGTAAAGAGCTTTAAGATAAAAAAGATGAACTAAATTACAAATGTTACTTTCCAGTGTGAAACGAGCGGGTTGGCGGTACGCGCAGGATCGGGCAAACGTTGCATCTCGCTGGACGTGGCTACAGGCTCAAATCTCCGACCTCGAGTACAAGATCCGTCAACACAATGAGCTCCAGCGGCAGATACGCACAACAAAGGGCCTCATCATGCTGGAGTCGAGCAGTCCGTCGGACGGCTCATCCACTGTGAACGGCTACAGCGGCGTACTGCCCGGCTCGACGACGGGTCGGGGTTGCACTTACGACGCCGTCTCGACGTCCTCGGCGGCGCAGGAGGCGAATGGCTTCGGGGCGAGCCGCACCCGGCCCTTCGTTCGCTCGATGTACAGGAAGCGCAAGCTCGTGCAGGTCGACGGGCTGCACGAGCTGTCGAAGAAAGCCGCAAGGCCCGCCACCATCAAGTGTAACTGCGACCCCAGCCGTGCTCCCTGCGCCGTCTGCACCGGCAGGAGGGATCCTCTGCCGGCTCAGGAGACCGCCGACCTGCTTTCTTTGCAAGAACGCATCGCGTTGGTCGATTCCGGATTTCACCCCGTCTTATCGCTACCTGACGGTACGTTTCTAAGGGCGTTTAAATCACAATTCAAACGGATGATTTAATGAAAGGATCTTTTTCATTATGCAATATATGTTAAATGAAAGCAGTCTGCAAAGATTTTAGATCTTTTTTTTCTATTATAGAAGTGACGCACACTGTACACATGGATGCAATTATGCGATCTACCGAGTGGCAACAAAAAATCTTGAGAGGAGGCTTGCGTTTACCGAAGATAAAGGATAAAGAAGGAAATGAAAGGAGAAATAAGAAAGTTTCGGAACATCGTACGAAATATCCAGCGAGATTAAAAAAGACTTCTACAACGTTATTATCTGCAAGTAAGAATGAATAGTTCTCGTACTGAATGCTGGTTCTTCAATTAAAATAAATGAGAAAATATTGCAGGAGAGAAAAAAATGTTTTATTATTATTATTATTATTATTATTATTATTATTATTATTATTATTAAAACTGTGACATACACCACCGTAACAGATTCTTTAAAGCGATGACGCCGTTCTTTAAAGTTTCGAACGGCTGAGTTGCAATGATAAATTGTGTATTAAGAATTTGCAAGATGAAATAAGAGTTAAATATTAATCACAAAATATTTCTGCAAATTTAGGAATAAAACGCAAGGTCCTAAAGGGTAAACGGAGTCGGAGCAGCAGCGAGCGAACAAATCACGGTGTTAACAGGAAGCGAACGTCGAAGCAGCAGTCGCAACAGCAGCCCTCGGCGCTGGAGGAGGAAGAGGAGGAGGCCAGCGCACTTTCCAGTTCGAGCAAGTACTCATCGCCAGTGCCTTCCCCCCTTCAACCATCCGCAAGCGCATCAGCAACGATGGTGGTAGCGGCACCGGCAGCATCGACACTGCCTCCTCTTCCCGAGAAAACTACGCTTAAAGAGAAATCCTTTAACAGTCATAGTCATAGGTAAGCCACGAGAATGCTAATGACTCCTCTCTGTCCTCTTTTTTTTTTTTTTTTTTTTTTTTTTTTTTTTTTTTTTTTTTTTGTTTTTGTTTTTGTTTTTTTTTTTTTTTTTTTTATTGTTGTTTTGCTCATCTTATTGCACTGGCAATTCAGAATGAAAGTCGCACTTGTTTATTTTTTTAAATGCAAAAAAGCATCCTAGTTTACTTTAGTCTTTTTATAAAAAGATAACAAGAAAAGTTAATCAATTTAATTTAATCCCTCAGTTTTAGAATTATTAATTTATAAAGCAGAAATATAAATTGAAGAGAAATTAAAGAAATATTACAAATTAGTTGGTGCAAATATCTTTCAAATCCTGAACAAAATGTTTATTCTTGCATTTTCATTTATTAATTCTGTAAATG
Organism: Eurytoma californica; assembly: GCA_035586675.1. Classification (NCBI taxonomy): domain Eukaryota; kingdom Metazoa; phylum Arthropoda; class Insecta; order Hymenoptera; family Eurytomidae; genus Eurytoma; species Eurytoma californica. Next base: position 8,103,734 of record JAXIUT010000048.1, read on the forward strand.
CAAACATAATTTAAAAAAGAAAATATTGTTTACTAATGAAGCTGTAAGAATAAATATTAATATTTCAATCAAATTTAAATAAGATCACTTAAGTCGATAATTTGAATATAATATATAATAATTGTTATTGTACTCTGTTACATTAAATAACGTTTTTTAGGTCATATTTTAAAAATTGTATTAGTTTATTATTTATTTATATTTTTTGTGGCGAAATAACTTAAACATAACATTAACATTTGATTGTTTTACAGTTTTAAGAGCATTCAAAAGTAAAATTTCTTTATTAAATCTTGCCACAGAACGTTTTATTTTAAAAAGGGATACGTTTGTTTTTTTTTTTTTTTTTTTTTTTAATTGATCGTCCTATTTAATTTTTACTATAAACACTAAGTATTTTGATTTTACGTGTGCTAACAGGTATGTTTTTAATATTGCAGTCGTTTACGACAAAATTCGTACGACATTGACAATATTGTCATACCGTACAGTGTCGCTGCTTCAACAAGACTGGAAAAACTGCCGTATAAGGAAATTCAAATACCAAAGTACGTATTAATATATCAAATGTTTCTCAAATATTAAATATTACATTTTTACCGAATAAGTACTATCAATTTCTTATCTATTTCAATTAGATGGAGGCTGTGCGATGATCCACCTAATTCCGACGTGAAAAATGGCGCCGTTCAAAAGACTAGCCTGGATAGCGACGTAAGTGCAAGATTAAATAAGAACGTGTTTACTTTTTATCTTTATTTGAAATTAGTGTTACGACAGAAATTTTTTTATTCAATGCAGTTTGAAGACGTTTCCGAAGAAGCGATTGCGCAACGCCACGAGAGAAGTGAAAGGGAAGAAAACAAGCGTTTCATGAACTTTATTAATCTGCCGTACCACTCGCGAATGAGACACAATCGTCGAACGGACAGTCGAACAGACAGCGGAGCCAATACGCCAGGTAATAATAACAGTTGAACTATTGTAATAATATTTAGATTAAGTGAATCTTCAATTTTATACTACTTACAACGTTCTCTGTACTGAAAATGTTTATTTACATTTTTTTCGCTCAGATCCAATGTCACCGCACGCAAGTGATTTCGGTGGGGACACAATGTCGCCGATAACCTCACCGCCGGCGACGCCCTCGATAGTACACGACGGCGAACATTCGCAGCAACAGGCAGAAATTTCACACCGCAATGCTTCAGTGCACAACGCAGTACGCCGGAGAACGATGTCTTCGTCGACGCGCTCGCAAAAAGAAGAAATAATAACTACCAACAATGAGGAAGAGCATGTGGTTTGTATTAAATAATCAACAAACGTTTTCCATTTTAATAAAATATTAACCGCTTTCATAATTATAAAAATAATAAAAATAATTTTCTTTGGAATAATTTAAAAATAATGTGTGAATTTGAATTGTTATCTGCTTTATTATAACTTTGATATTTACATAAGTAGAATTTATCAATTGTCCTCATCAACCATTTGACTTGCAGCAAATCTCGCCATATGAGCCAAGAACATTTCCATTAAGTGATGAAGATTATGACAAGATGTTAGCAGCAATGCCTGGAGGTCATTTGCAGCCTGCCTCAACATCTACTTGCTCTCAAGAGGAGGAAGAAAAAATAAATGTAAGATTATGATTTTTGAAACAGCTTTTAGACTGAAAATCAATTAATGTAATTAATAATAATATTTAATTTATATTCAATTTTGATTTAGGAAACAGAATTAGATTCTCAGGAATCAGATTCAACAGAATCTGCTTTGTGCGATTTGGAGGGAGAGGATCCAAACGACCCAGAATGGACAGTAGCAGAAGCAAAAGAAATAGAAAAGGAACGAATTCGACCTACGGCTAAGAGATAGGAGCTCGTACAGAGCTCCATCGTATTGGCGCGTAAACCGATTTTAATGGCGAGTGTTTGTTTTTCTATGCAAAATAAGCTACCTGTCAATTGTTATGCATACCTGTCAGTGACGACATTGCACCTTGTGTAAAAGTATGATACTATCAAGCTGTAAAGTGTATTATAATTATAAATTTTGTAACTTCACCGACGTTTGCGCTTTAATAGCTTTATCTTTAAAGACAACTGATACGAAAATCCGCTCAAATAGCCTTTTTGTAAAAAAAAAAAAAGAAGAAAAAAGAAAAAAAAAGAAAAAAATTACATCAGATGGTTTAGAACCGTTAAATAAAAAAAAAGGACTTAAGAGACAGGAAAGATGTATTTATACTTAATTTTTAGAATAGAAACTCGAAGTCTAACTAGGCGAGTCGCAACAATGAATAAAAGTGCCAATTTCAACCTCCGTACCGTCGTTCTTTTTTGAGTTATTGCACTTTTTTCGTTCTATATTTTTAATAAAAATTTTATCAATTGTTTCTAAAAAAAGACGAAAAATTTTAAATTGTTAAAATTTACAAAAATTGGTAGCAATAATTCATAAAAAAAATTATGTTTCACATTAAATAAAAGATATTTATAACGAAGTAATAACAATAAGATAAAACCGATTTAATTTTGAAAAAAAAATTTTTTAAATAAATTAGTGAAAGAATTATGATAAGTGCGCATTTTAATTCAACTGTGCATTTTCATTTCTTTAAATTTTTTTAAATTAATATTTAATTTGAACTCAATATTTCATATTCATTTCAAAAAAGTGCATTAATAGTTTTTTAAAAATCAGCCGTTTATACTTTGAGTTTTTTTTATAAATCTATAAACAAGATTTATAAATATTCCAATTCAAATAAAACAAAAAAATGTAAAAATACTGTTTTAAGTCTTGCTTTACATTTTCATTATCTAGTGATAAAATACGTGTAAATAAAACAATATAATGGTTAAATTTAAGAGCAACAGCTTGTAATAAAAAGAAAAAAAAATAAGTGTTAAAATGAAAAAACCCACTCTTTTTTATTTTTAAAAAAGTAATTTTCTTCACACTAATAGAGTAAATATTTTTATGGTTGAAATTTTTTTAAAGTTATCAATAGTAAATATAAGATTTTCATTTTAAGGTGAAAAGAAATTAAATTTACAGTGATTCAACATCTTAAGTTTTATTTTTCTTTTATATCGTTTATATATACAATCAGTATAAACTTATTTACAACACAAATTGTAAGTTAACTTTTACAATTATCTTGATGGTTAAATGTAAATTATGAGATTAAAAAATATACCATCAATATACTTGATTACTTTTTGAATCCTTGAATCTCCTCACTCTTATGAGTTCCATCACAAAATGGTCTATTTTTAGTCTGTTTACAATTACAAAGCCAGTACTCTTTTGTTTTTGTGACTGTAAATTTGATTGGTTTTAATTTAATCTTCAAGAAAATACTATTATGTGTTCCGTCACAAAATGGTTGAGTTTTACTCTGGCCGCATAGACACCAGTGGTATGTTTTGCCTTCTTTGCACAATATCTTAAATGGTTTTTTATCATAAATTACACCATTTTCTTTCTGTTGATTTGCAGAGTAAATATCCTTTAAAGGGTTGACAGGAATTTCTAAATCCTTAGTTTTTGATGAGAAGACTCTTATCTTGAAAAAGAAAAAAAAATCATAAATGAACAAATTATAGAAAGTGAATATTTAAGCTTTAAAAATCTAACTCTTGTAGGTTATATATATTCAAAATAAATTTATTAAAACTGAAAATTCACACTCACTGTGCCACTTAGTAAAGGAGAATGATTTACGCGTGCAAATGTGCTTATCAAAAAATTGTAAATCATTTTAATGTTATACAATTTTTATTTTTTATATACCGTCAATTTCAATTCTTCGGAATTGCACTAGTCTGCTATTGTTGCTAACGAAGTAACAACGGCAAGTCTGCACTCTGCAAGTGCAAGAATGATAGTCATACAGTCCAATTCGGAGGTTATATCCGATTCGGAGGTTATATCAGGTTATATAGTCCTACAGCTATAGCCTTGCGTGCATTATGCACGGTATAGATGTCAAGGCGAGTTCATAATTGATCGACATAAAACATAACCTTCAATGTTTAGTTGTCAACTTGTCATTTTAACGCCCATAAACATAATAATGGTTATTATCATTAACAGTTAAAGCTGATTAAAGTATAAAAATAATGTAAAAAGTTTTAATAGTTCATAGAAACATTTGCAAATAAAATGTTTGAAATGATCATGCAGTGAATTACTTAATCCAGTTTTTTAAACGTAAGTCGATTTAGTTAAGATTCATTTAAAACATTTACCCTAACTAGCTGTTACGTTTCACCAGAAATCAACAAAAATGTCAGATTTACCAGCAGAATTAACAGCTAGGCCATTAGCTCTTGTTGGCTTTGTTGGTTTGGATATTACCAATTCAATTCATCATTCAATTTGGGATGCTTTTAATAATAATCGTCGACCTGATGGTGCAGCTGTACAATTTAAATTGATTAGTAACACACATGAATTTCCTACTGTAAAGCCAAAGGTTTGTACTTACTTACGAAAATTTTACTCCATCTAAAATACAATGAAAATAAATGCTAAAAATGTATTATACTTTTGTAGCGCAATTCTTATGAGTGGTATATACCTAAGGGCATATTAAAGCGTAATTGGATGAATAAATATTTAAATGAGATACCAGCTGTAATAGTGGTGTTCTATGAGTTGGATTGGCATGATCCCCAATGGAACGAAAAGAAAATGGAATGTGCTTCAAGAGTACAGTCATTAAGGTAGTTATCAGTATTTAAAATACGCGTATTTTTCAAATATCTAATATTCGTTACATGATACAGAGCAACTTTAGAAGGAAGAAGCACTAAAATTACTGTAGTATTGATTCAAAAAGAAGCACCTCCACCTCCAGGTACCGAAGATTTAGTGGCGACTGAAAGAGCTACAGCTCTTTGTGCTTCATGTGAATTGCCTCCAAAAATGCTTTATTTCTTACCTTATGCTGATCATTTACTAGGCTACACATTTAGGTAAATACAATATCTTTTATTCACTTTTTGTGTTAAAACTTTGTATTAAAATTTATTATCTATTTTAGATTAGAACATGTTTTATATGATTTGGCTCAAAGCTTTTATCATCAAGAATATAGAATAGTTAAAGGCCACAGAGAGCAATTAAATAAAACTGCGCATCAATATTTATTTGTTAGACATCAATTTAAAATGGCATTTTTGAATGAATTGAGACAGGATCAAAATACAGCCCATAAGTAAGTTATTTAAATCGAGTTTGAATTTCTTTCTAATTATGATATATTTATATATGATTTTTCTATTTCCATCAGACATTATCAGCAAGCATACAATAATTTGTTAGACATGCGCATGGTAGACACAAATTCTTTAGAAATCAAAACGGTTGCCTCATTTATAAATTACAAACTGTGTAGATTAATGTTTAGCCTTAAACTTCCAAAAGATGCGATAGCTCAATTTAGAAGTCACACAGAACGGTTCAAATTAAGAACTGGTCCAAAGGAATTGATGTTTGAACATCATGCTTGGATGTGCAACCAGTATTCAACATTTGCTGAACTCTTTGATGAAGCTATAAGACAAGGACTACCTGCTGTGCAGACACAACATCCAGGGTATTATTTTCAATTAGCTGCTACTCATGCAACCCAAAGATATAATTCTTGCAAAGAACTTTGCAAGGTATGTTTACTTTTATACTGTTTTCAAAAAATGGATTATTTAAAAGTTGTTTAATTTAATTTGAAATGATTATTTACAATGCTGTTTGTTATTTAGTCTGTGGAGACTTATCCTGATGGAGATCCGCTGGTGGGAGAGGAAAAATTGGAGTTTTATGGGCAAAGACCTTGGAGACCTGGTAAACTTAATGCTGAGCCCGCCGATATGTCACGAGAAGCTGCCGCAATTCAAGCTTTACAGTACAAAGAAAAAACATCTGCTAATCATTCTGTAAGTAATGCTTATTAATTGTAAATTAAGACTATATTTGATAAATTTTTGCAGAAATTTAGATTAGCCTTCTTTTACAGATAATTATAATAGGGTTATTAGGAAATGCAATATCGCAATTTAAAATATACAGGTGTCCACGAATGCGACGACTTTTAGGTAAACAATTATCCAATATTTATTGTTTATTAATTTTATACAGTAAGTCTAAAATATTTACTAAATTTTTTAATAGTTGTACAAATGGCCGAAGAATATTTCAATTGTAAAGATTATGGAAAAGTATTAACGTAAGTATAATTTAACAAAACAATTGATATTAAACTTTTCTTTTTAATTTTATTATTTCATTGTATTTTTAAAAGATTGTTAATGCACATGCTATGGGAGTACCGAAGTGAACGATGGCCTGTCCTACTCTCAGACATATTAAAAAGTGCTCTTAAGGCTGCATACTTATCCGCAAGTGTTCAAGACTATGTTACTCTAGCTTTAGAGGCATTAGGACCTACTACTACATTTTCTAGAGACTGTCAAACTAAAATATTTGAAAATGTTATGAATATACTTCAGGTAATTGTTTAATTTGTAGCTCATTTTATTATTACTTTTTTTCTATTAATTAAAAAATACTAATTTCAAATTGTATTAGAATAAATCACCAAGTCCTGAACCAGATATTGCAGAAGATTTAAAAACTTCTGCAGTTGAAAAATGGTTGACTCAACTCAGTCGAAAAGAGCCATATGTCATTACTATTGATGATGACAATATGACATCGTTTATTGAAGTAAAAGCTCGTTTCACTCAACCAAAGTATATCACAAATTCTACTGTTACAATAGAAATTTTTATTAGGTAGATTTTATAATTAATTTTATAATTAACAGACCATGTAGATTAAACATAATGTAAATAACAAATTAGAAACTTTTCATTTTCAGAAATCTATATCATGGGGAAGTGCAATTTTCTAAGGTTTCAGTAACAGTGACTAGTACAGGATTTAATTCTGAATTCCCTATAAATGACAATCGCGAGGGTGCATTTGTCTTTGGTGCCAAAGAGGCAAAGAAATTCATTTGCCAATTTAAAGCTCCTCAGCAAATTGATTCTCCTGAAATCCAAATTAGTGCAATTTCTGTTTGTTTTGGGAATGATAAAAAATGCTGCGTTTTATTAAAATTTTCAGCTTCTGGTAGAGAAACAAATTTCCTTGAGCGTTTATATCCTGAAATTCAACAACTTCGGTATATATTTTTTAATACATTTACAGCATAAAAATAACATTGGCACTTTATAAAATGATTGACCTATTTAAATATTTGTTAAGTAAAATATCATAAAACCTTATTTTTAATAATTTAGTTTTTTTCTTAATCATTTTTTTTCATATTGTTGCAGTTTAAAAAGGTACCAATATAAAGTGGCAACTTTACTCCACTGTTAACATTATTTACTTTTCTATAATTTTGTAAATATAATTTTATAAATACTTTGCAGTGGCGGGATGTTTGATACAGTTCAACCATTAATTACAACAAAGATTCAACAAGAAGAATCTAAAGTTTCAATTGCTACTGAATCTAGAGCACCAGCACTTTTAGGGGAATGGTTTCCTATAAAACTACTTATAACAACAAACGAAAATATTAATAATGTAAATATTATTATGAATTTGTTGCAAGATAATAATAGTGAACAATTGAGTAAGTTGATAATTTATGAACATACATTTTATTTAAAAATAAATTATATTTATTTTTTATTGCATTTTTTAGCTGAATTCAGTTTAAATACGATTGATAAACAGACTTCTGCAACTGTTGAAATTGATACAATCAATGCCAGTAGTACGGTAGAACGAACAATTTATGTTAGAGCACATAATAGTGGCGATAGAAATGTTATTATAAAGGTATTTTTATATTAAAATATATCAAAATATAATTAAAAACTTTTACTTATTTAAATGTAATTTTTTAGATAGAATATTTGAGGACTGGACAGAAAAAGGATTCAAAGGAAATCACATACTCATTTTCGGTAGTTAAACCTTTCGAAGTGACTACTCAATTTTATACAATGTTGTATGAACCACTTACAAAAGGATTTATTGGCGAACCATTGTTTGTCATGCCTCATATTTCCTGTACTTCACCCTGGTCTATTGAAATAGAAGAATCTTCGATAGAATTAGTAAATTTCACTTCATTTTACTATTACTAAACATACTGTGAAAAAAATTCACAATGTGTATAAATGGATACAGCTCTATAAATATTTTTTTAGGGTAATTCAATAGCCAATGAAACTGAAGATTCTGAAAGTAACGTTTTAAGAAAAACTGTATTACGCGAGGGCGAAACTGGTACCGATGTTTACTGTATTGTTCCAAAAGTCGGCAGTGAACAACCTACAAGTACTGGAATCTACACTGTAAAATGGAAGCGGTACTTACTTCTTTCAAAGTTTATTTAAACTCGAAAATTAGCAAAAAAATTAATTTTTTTATTATTTACAGTGCGAACGACGATAATGCAGTGATAACAAGTAGTAGCGTAACTTTATCCCCGTTATGGGTAGAAGACGCAATCATAGGTTTAGAAACAAAACTACCTCCTCACGGCTGGGTCCGAACCCCACTATGCGTTTCTTACTTCATAAAAAATCATTCCGATTATTTAATAACATTACGGCTAAATATGGAAGCTAGCGAAGCTTTCATGTTTGCCGGACACAAGCAGGTAATTCAAACATTATTCACGTGCTTATCCTGCTGTAGCATTATCATTTAAAACTAATTGATATTTTAGATCGACATCTGCGTTCTTCCTGAAAGTGAGAAAAAGGTCGAGTGGATCTTGAGACCTTTAGTCGCTGGTTTTGTAGCTCTTCCATCATTGTCGCTGACAGTTCCTGCTGGTGTTTATCATATTTTGTAAAACATGATTCATGTTAGTCTATCGGCCATTAACATTACGTTTATTATGTTTCAGACGAGGAACACAAATTAAATAAAACACGACTTTTAGAGGTATTAGAAAGGTCGATACCGAGTCATATTTACATAATGGTTTGTATTCATCTGTCATTAAAGATGATTTATTTAACAATTTTTTAACGTAAACTAAACTTGAAATAATATTATTCTAGCCAAAATCACAGACAATAGAAGAATGAATAAATACTGTACGTGGTAATTGTGATGAAAGCATTTTATTTTTGTCGAAAGAAGTATATATATATTTTGTCCATATAAGTGTGAATAATTAAACATTTGCAAAATAACATAAGTTGTACAAAAATGTTAAATGAAATTTTATTTGATTAATTCTACGAAAATCTATGCAATAAAGATTTTACAATTTTTTGTTATATTAAAAATATTTTTTTATTTATATTTTAGTTATTACATAATTTATAAATTTAGATACGGAGTGACTATTCGCACCAACCATCCAAGTAAATACGTGGATTTAAGAAAAACTAAAGAAAGAAATTTTCCTTAAATTCACATAAATAAGTGACTGATCCACGAAATTACGAGAATTATCCACGTATTTCACATAAATACGTGACTTAAGTTACGTATTTTCCTTAAAATTACGTAAATATGTGACTAATCCATGTAAATACGTGAATTCTCCACGTATTTCACGTAAATACGTGACTAATTAAGTGAATCTAAGGAGAATTTCTTTCTTTAGTTTTCTTGAAATCGACGTATTTACGCGGATTATTGTTTTTTATTTTATTTAGATAATACACTAGTTGACTATTTTGCATGTGAGGCACGACTGCATGCTTCGCATTTTGCATGTGAGACACGACTGCTGCTCGCGCTTCGCGCTCGCTTTTCATTGTGATAGTACAAGATTTTTTTTTATTGCAAAATGAGTTTTTAATCGAAAATCAATCTTCATTCGTTTGGAGTCAGTTTTTGAAAAAAATGATAAATGTAAAAAAATTATATTTTTGAGATCTATAATTTTTACATTTAAAGTTTTATTGTAAATTGTCATCTTAAAATGTTTAGAGGCAAAACGCTGTTTTTTTTAAATGTAAAAAGGCGTTTTTCAATCGATAATCATGTCATTAGTTTCGATTCAATTTTAGAGAAAAATGATAAATGTAAAAAAGTTGTATTTTTTTGAGATCTAAAACTTTTGTATTTAACATTTTTGTTAGAAACCAAATCCTTAAAAGTTATTGGCAAAAATATGCTTTTTTGAGCTAAAAAAAACAACATTTATAACCACAATTCTGTCAAAAGTATTTCCTTCTACAAAAAAATTTTGTATACAAAAAAGATGTATTTTGTATAGCTCTAAAATGTATTATCAGCCTTTTTCTTAATGATCAATACTTTTTAAGATAGAGCAAAAAAACTGATTTTTTTTCATTTTTTGAATGTACTCTTTGTGCAGCTGTATGCGTAGGATTTTATGTAATGGGTCCATAAACCTTATTGTCACCTTCTAGTAGTAAGACGAAGGTTCTGTGAAAATTTCAGCCAATTCGGTTGAAATCTAAAGGAGATATCTTATAAACCAACAAAATCGCACATACACCCATTTTTTTTGCTCTAGTAAAAATATAAGGCACTTCCGTGTAGCGATCGTGCCTAAAAAGGATATTTATTATAGGTATAAACTTCACAGCAAATTTCCAATTTGTACAAATTACTTAAAAATATCAGTCACAGTTAATTTAAAAAAATCTACAATCTTCGACAATATCTTTTTTTTTCTTTCTCAAATATTTAAAATATCAACAAGTATAGTCAACAGTACTCCTCCATTGAAAAATTATAAAAAAGCTGAAAAGACGTACGTTAAAAAAGCAACATTACAGAACAATAACTGCGGTAATCGATCCGATCGTTGTCAACGTTACGTAAAGCCCCACAAAGCGATACCCGTAAAGTTGCACACGTTTGGTAACACGTGCGAGCGTGTACATTGATTTCAACGAGAATTGGGATTTATTTGGAGGAAAAGATTTAAAATCAATGATAAAATTTGACACGATTTATTCGGCTGATACATAATATGAGTCTGCGAGAGAGCGGTGATTTGTTGGCTGTTTTGAACAAACATTCGGAGCAAGAGAGAGAGCTGGAGAAGAGAATTCGAGAGTGGTATTTGTTTTTTATTTTTTGTTTTTTATAATTAATTCACCATTACATCAATTGAATGTACATACACTACAATTAGAACAAAACTCAAATGTTTATTTTTGTAAGGTGGATCCAAGGTTTTACGAATTCTGCGAATTCAAAAAGTAAATTTCTGCACCAAAAATTAATCTATTATTGTTTGAAAAGTAAAATTATTTCGCACAATGTAGTATTTGATGTGTTATACATAGTTTTAAAAATTTGTAGTACCTACTTACAATACCGTGTAACAATTGACGTATTAGAAACAGTTACCCGCGGATCCTCCTTGAAAAAACTCAGACTTTTTTCTAATTGTAAAAAAATTATCGCAGCGAGGAGTCACGCCAAGAATTGCGATCTAAAGACGGTGCGGCAATTAAGGACGATTTATCCGGCCCGAGTCTGCGGCAGAAGCGCGAAGCAGCGCGCGTGCGTAACCATCAATTGCTCAAGGTAAGCTAAGAACAAAAAGAACAGCAACTCTTTGACGAACTCCTCTCGCCACGAAAATCGCCTGCGCGACAGGCGCGTCTTCTAGCAAATAATATCGTTGAAAAATTCCCGCAGGACTTGGAGAAGTCCAAGGCCATATTGAGAACGGAGTCAACGTTCACGCCGAGCGAGCAGGAGCTGCGGGGCCTGGTCGCCGCTTATCGGCGATTCTCGCGGTAGTGACGGGGCCGCAGCTGCAACAGTCCATCAAAGAAGTTAGCCGAAGAAGGCCGCGGACTCCTTCGGCCAAAATATTCCAGCGGCACGTGCAGCATATTACTGTAGACGCGGTCCCACCTAATAACTCGAGCCGAACGAACAAACTTGTTTAATTATCACAGTTTGTTGATCGTTTGGATCGATTGACCAGGTGAAGCCTTCGCTACGCATTTCTTCGTAATTTCCTTGCGATGAAAGCGCGCCGGTCCGCGTGATGAACTGTAATGTGAAATAAAAGCTGATGCACTCGAGCTTGCGATCGGTATTAAAAGAAAGGTGACGGGTGAAAAAATTAAATTGCAATTTATTTTTCTTATCAATTCACGAATGATAACGAAACAATTATAAAGACGTTAACTTTTTCTTTGTACAATGATACGTATGCAAATGCTTGAACAAGATTCGTGTATTCGAAACTGCGGATTATCCTCGTTTTACAAAAATACATATGTTACGCGAAAGAATAGAAAAATTATTAATTAAAACGAAAAACAAACCACCTACTCTCATAATGTGAAGGACGAAAAAAAAACTCGATTCGAGTGAAAAATTGATCTAATCGAGCATCAATTTTTTCTGAAAGAGAATTATTTTCCCTCCTCCACGTTGCGCGAACTGCAATTATTTCACACGCTAAAATGAACGGCGAAATCGAAAAAATGAAAAAAGAAAACGCGCGCAAGACTGCTGAAAAAAAAAGAATGCGCAAACGAAAATAAAAATAGAAAAGATAACTGTAGCAATTCTCCATACCGTATAAGGCACATCGAGGTTCGGAGCGAGGAGGATCCGTGCGCGACGCAGCCGTCCACCTGTCCAAACGGGTAATACACGTGGCGCGCAGCGCGCGCCCGGCTAATCGCCGCGGTGCGTTACGTGCGCCAGCTCGATAGGAGCGCGCGATAAGCGAGTCGCTCAAGCTCGCGGCGAATTTATAATATTTAGTAGTCCCATCGTGATCGAGCCTCCTCTCTCTCCTTTCCTCTTTTCTTCTCTTGATGTACTTCGCCTCTACTCCTCCGCCCGTCTGGCCCTCGCGTTTATTGTACGTTTATCGCTTCCATTCTGCGGCGGCGAGTACACGGCTGATAACGCACGGCGCCTTATTTTCTTCGAGGGCCGGCGCCACGTCCGCATCGCCGCTTTTCCGGGTCGTCGCGCGGATATTCCGAAAATTGAATGTACGGCAATATGCGCGATCCGATTCTTATAAGGGTGTACGGTGCATTCAATGCATTGGCCCAACTGTAAATAATGGTACCTTATGCGCGGGCTTGAAAAATGTATTTTATTCAAGAGTCTCGCGACGCCTATGCGTTATCAGTTCTGGTCGGTGATGTAATTGCACGGGATATCGCCGACTACCGATCCCCATGGCGTGTTGGGTCACGACGTTTTACTCGGTGAATAAAAAGAAATATTGCGAAAACGGTCTGCCCTTTGAGATTGCCGCTGTATGGAGTTTCAATTGGAATTTTCTTAAAAATGGAAGTTTTACGAGTTATTTTTTATAAATAATAAAGTACGCTTTTTAAGATTTTTAGTGGTAGAAATAATGAACGACTTGCGAGGTAGAAATAGTGAAAAAAAACGAAAATTCGTTTAAAATAAATATACTTATTTCACCTACAACAAATAAAAATATAATACATTTTTGGTCAAAAATACGAAACGACTTGAAAAAAAAAAATTTAATTTAATTGGAATAGAGTAATTGTAATTTGAGGTCACATTTTAACGATTAAGACTTGGGCTATTAAAAATGCGAAATAAAAAATATGCAACAAAAAAGCTAGCGATCAATTTTCGGTGCTAGTTAATTAATTTTAGACATGAATCGAGCAAATGTAAAGAATTTAAATTCTATGTGACACGATATAATTAACAGCCCCAAATTATGAAGTACAGCGTTAAATATTAAGATGTCAAGAAAAATCACATGTTAGCAGAAATAGAGAAATATCTGACGGTCGGAAACAGATGTCTTCCCTAATTAAGCATTGTTGTATAAAAATTAACGAAAAAGTCTGTCTTTTGTTAAATAAATAATTACAGGCTTAATCATTTGATTCAATTTTCTCGATGTTGAATTTAAATTACTGTTAAAATCATTTTAAGTTCGAGCGCATTAATATTTTTGATTTACAAGTTCTATGAAGGAAAAAAATTGTCTCCAACTGTATTGTTTGCACGTTTATTCTTTTTTTACGTATTAAATAAATGCGCACAAATTATATAGGAAAATAAAAGTAGTACATAATCCTATCGCGTTTCCAAGGTTAAGCAAAGTATAAAACGTTTCGTAGATAATTTGTTTCTTTTCACATTTACTTCTATGTTTTAAAACGTATTCCGAAACTGTGTCGCTTCAAGCAGTAATAAGCTTACCGCGTGTTGTTGATAAGACTATATTAGAAAAAAAATCTTCAAACGTATAGCGATGGATGAATAATTAAAATGAATTAAAGCTAATTAGCCATTATTTACAAAAATGCATAAAGCAGTTCAGTGCATTTGCATTTGAAAAGAAAAAAAATTGAATTTTGTTTAAATCCCGAATGGAAATTTTCGAAATGTCCAAATTGTAACAAGAAAGTACGGAATTGAATGCAAACCTACGAAAACGTACGTCTTAAAATTTTAATTCGGTTCATCCCTGGCAAACGGTCAGCGACCAAATATGGTCGCTCATTGGTCGCTCATCGGTCCCTCTTTGGTCGCTGACTGGTCGCTCCCCGGTCGCTGGTATTTTACACTGAGTAGCATGATTTTACCCATAATTTTGATAAACTAACGATAAAGAAA
>JAXIUT010000048.1:8131909-8152794 GCA_035586675.1 Eurytoma californica
TTTTACAACGTATTAGAAGATTTAAAATTTGTAAATAAGAAATTTACAATAAACTATTCTATTATTCTATTATTATTATTAAATTATTATATTTTTTATTTAAACAAGAACAAACTCGAAAAACAAAAAAAAATTACTATAGTGACTAGAAAATTTTAATATAAATTTAATGTAGTACGATTTCAACTTAATATAATTATAGTGAAATTTAATATAAATGTTTTAATAATTTTGGAATTTTTTATTAATTATACTCAATTTGTGAATTTTGCTACTTTATTATACTCTATTGACTCTGGATTTTAATTTTTTTATAAAAAGTTTTGCATCGTAAATTATTTAAAAATTGAGAGATTTAACTGCAATAAAAATAAGCAATTTTTTAAATAACGCATTTTTTCCTGTAATGCAATTTATTTAATAATTTATTAAAAAAAGCGAAAAATTTACACGAAATATCGTGTAACCAAATTATCCTCCACATTCGCATTTAAAATAAAAATCGAAAAGTAAATAAGCGCGCGGTGATAAAGGAGAGTTTACAATTTAGCTTTTAAATTACGCGTACCTTTCAGCAACAAATTGAATTAGCTTCTGCTCTCTCGTCGCTGATGCGTCACATAGCCTTTTATTGCGCAAAATGCGATTTTTGAATCGCGGGACGGTGGGTTTAAAAAAAATCGATTCGCGTTTAATACCTGGCGCTGAAGCGATGAAATTGGCAATCATATTACGGAATATAAGTCAACGTAATACCGCGGAGCATCCGTTCCGCGTACCGTCACCGATCGTCGACCGCCGGAATGAACGGGAGGAGGCCCTCCGGAGCACAAAGTATCGAGGATTCGCCGAGATTACGGCGGCCAATTTTCCTTACCAGACGAAAAACAATATCCCCCGGGGGATATTATTTACTACTCGAACTTCATTATGCTTCGTTAAATCTCTCTCGTTTTTTTTTTAACTTGTGCACTTAATTGAAAAGGGTATTTAGCGCGATTGAAAATAATTCAAAGTAAATTAATTTTTAAAGAATTGTTAAAAAATGCAATTAAAGAATGTTTAAATGGAATCTTAAGTATTGAGAATGGAGAAAAAATTGTTATTCAAGATTTATTTTGTTTTTACTAAATTAAAAATAATTTTTAAGCAAGCTCTGTATCAATAAAGGAAAATTTTATATTTAAACAAAAGCTTTTATAATTTAAAGACAAAAATGCCCCTCTTATCTGTTATATATAACAGATAAGAGTTATAACGTTCAAACACTTAATAACCCTTTCATTCAGTAATTACTAAAAAGACCGTTCAATATTCTTGAAACATCGGCAGAAGTTCGGTAAAATTCGGAAAAAAAAAGAGAAAAGATAACTTTTCCGTTCAGCCAATCGACGTTCATTATTTCTCGATAAATGAGCGGAAGAAAGAAAACAGCGCCCCTAGCCGTAGCCTTACAGGCGTTAAAAGTCGAGCTACATCTAACTGCGGGAAAGGAGGAGGGAGGGCGAGAACCAGAAAAGGCACTTCTCGAGGCGAACGAGCGACTATAGCCGCGCACGTGTGATCGGGCCGCTCGTCCCTCGCTTCCGTTTTTCCAGCTTTTAACTTTTCAAACCGCGATGTTTAATTCAGGAGGAGCGGCTAGGAAAACGTATGGCGCTCAGTATGTCAGGCCGCCAATCAAGATAAGTGGTCATGCATTTATGGAGCTGGCCGAGCGGTTATATCCGAGAGTCCACGAGCCTCGGCCCTCCCTCGAGCGCGCGGGTGGCGCTTACAAGCGCGCCCGATAAGTGCGCGAATATCACTCGGCGCGCGCGTCCGAGAGATTTCCTCTTGAGCGATCAGGGGTGTGTGCGCGCCTGTCCCGATGTCTATTGTCTTCCGAGGCTTTCTTCGCCTGATTGATTCGAGCTATTTGCTTTTCAACCGGGAGACCTTTTCTTTTGTACGCGTCCGCGCAATCTGCTCAAGTAGCCTCGAGTTAGCTTCAACTTTAACTCTATAGATGTTCAAAATAATATGTTTTTTTATATAAAACCATCGCCAATACCAGGGACTTTATTCCCTATAACTTTATTACGGATTATGTATAGTGCACTTAATAATGTTTGTATATATTAATACTACAATGTAATAATGATAATCTTTCAAACTGCTTTAATTTCAATGAAACTTGTTAATAAATGTTTTTTACACCAAATGCAACATATTTAATGGGGTGGCCCACTATGCCCCGCTTTCCTCTATCACTCACTATCAGTAAAATGTTATAAACGAAACGCTATAAATGGCGGCACTTAGATGGCTATCTTTACTTACACATTGATGTGGTAAAAAAAAAAGTTGAAATATGCATGTGGTATATATTGATATCCACAAAGAAAAAAGAAGATTGGAGGTGCTGGGATTTGAACCCAGGACTTTCAGCATGCGAAGCAGACACTCTACCACTGAGTTACACCCCCGCGTGCTCGCCATTGACTTGAAGACATACAAGAATTTATCAGTTGATTTAATACTCGATGAGCAAAATTTGAAAATTTGTTTCGTTTTACTCTACTCTAAATAATGCAATAAATTTTCGTTTTGTAAACATGTGTATTATAGTTTCCTTAACGATTTGATAATGATCTGACCTGAAACTGGGATATATAATTAATTAAGCCTAGCTATTATAAAGTAACTTCAGTATACTATTAATAATTACACCTTCCTTCGTGCTTGTTTTACATGAAATACATTTTTTATGTGTCTATACAAAACTAGCAAAAAATATATATAAAAAAATAAAAACACGTTTAAGTACTTTGATATATGTATTAGATTACTAAAAATTATAATTTACTTAAAAAAAATTTAATTTAAATGAAACTTTGTAAAGTTATCGAACACAATCAGAAATATGATTGCTGAATGAAGCTCTAAAAAGGGAGTTTCGCTGCTCGACTACAGGTAACATGAAACGCAGTAGAATTACATAAAACAACTTTGCATTATTTGCACGCTGCGCAAAAAACCTTTTATTGAGTTAACATCCGCGGTCGAGTTTGATGAATCTGAATCGCAATTATGAGATGTCTGCATCTTGAAGTAGATAAAGTTTTAACCATTCTAATTTATAGACAGCTTCTACTGCACATCATTCTTAAGAGTTCAGTAATCCGACCTGAAACGCGCCTGAAGTCAAAGTCAGGCTTGTAGTACCTTACACAATTATCTCTGGATTAAAATTTCCAATTATCGATTTGTTTTAGTCCCAATCATACCAGAGTTCCTTTACGACATGAAACACCCAAATTCAACCCTGAGCCAGTTCCTGGAAGGATCGGAACACCATAAGCAACAAATAACTACTACCACGACGGAAATGAACGTGCCAATGCCCAGAGGTTGCACCTGCGCCTCAAACGCTTCCAGCAATTCGTCCCTGGAGTTCATTTTATCCACAAGCGCAACTTCTATTGGTCAGTTTTACTTCCTGATGATAATAAGCCTTTTTTATTCTGCTTTTAATAACGCAGTTCACCTATAAAAATAGGCTGTTTTATTATTTTTATTCAATAAAAGTTTCAATAATTTTTCAGCTTTCCTTCTATCAATATTTTTCAATCTGCTTATTTGCAAATTTGAACATGAATTAATTACAGCCAGCAATATACCCTTAAACACTGTATTTCCTGTTTTTGGAACTCAAAAAAACTATCGCTGTCTCCCGGGGCATGAAATAAAAACTGCATGTACTAATTAATGTAATGTCAAGAAAATTGTATTTAAAAAGTTAAGTTAATTAATTGTGCTTAAAAAATTTTGTTTCTACTTTTCTTTCTTAAAGAAGCGACGACGATAAATCAAACTGCTGTTGAATTGAAGGAAAAAAAGGAGAGGCATCAAGAACTTTTAGAAGAAACGGTTGCTGTTGGTATGATGTTTGCTTCAAAAGCCTTTGTACAGCTATTGGCTAATCCTGTAGTGGGGCCTCTAACACACAAGTACTTGTGAACAGTATTTTTTCATTTTACTTATATTAGTCTAACAAAATCTGCGAGCATTATTAATTATTATACGATCCAGTAAAAAATATATAGTTAAATATAGTAAAATTTTGTTAGTCTAGTAGTATAATTTGATCGGTGTAGAGAAATTTCATTAATTTTTATAAAATCCATTTTTTCAGAATTGGATACAGTATTCCTATGTTCACTGGTTTTATCATAATGTTCTTATCAACTTTAATTTTCGCGTTCGGCCGGAGTTATGGAATTTTATTTTTGGCTCGCGCACTTCAGGGCATCGGATCTTCTTGCTCGAGTGTTTCTGGTATGAAAGAAAAAATTGAATTTGTTTTTCTTTTTTTAAGCCACGTTATACATTAATTTTATTTAATGTTTAGGTATGGGAATGTTGGCCGAACGTTATCAGGACGACAAAGAGCGAGGAAATGCTATGGGCATAGCTCTCGGTGGACTTGCCCTTGGTGTACTTATTGGTCCACCTTTCGGAGGTCTCATGTACGAATTTGTTGGAAAATCGGCACCTTTTCTTATTCTGTCGGCATTGGCTCTTGGAGATGGATGTAAACATTTTCTTTAAATAAAAATATGTCAAATTACTTATAAATACTAAAAATGAATCTTATAAATTCATTTAAATTTACACGAGCGTATTTGTTTTAGTACTGCAGTTACTGGTTCTCCAACCTTCAGTTGTTTATACGGAAGCGGAACCACCAAGTTTAAAATCATTAGTTACCGATCCTTACATCATTCTCGCCGCAGGTATAATATTAATCCTTGCTAATAAAAAGTATGTAACAAAATCTTTTCACTTAACTAATAAAATCGATTAAATGAAGGTGCGATAACGTTTGCAAACATGGGTATCGCTATGTTGGAACCGAGTTTACCGATTTGGATGATGGATACCATGAGTGCGAGTAGATGGAAACAAGGCGCGACATTCTTACCTGCAAGTATAAGCTACCTCATAGGGACAAACCTTTTTGGACCCTTGGGACACAGGATGGGCAGGTGAGATTGAATTTTAACTAATTTAATGTAATTTTGATGATACAGCATGTGTATGCTCTCAAATAATCCGATTGTTAATACTATTATCTACATTCTTTAGTCTAATCTTCAGACTGTGAAGAATTTAGAACGACGTTTTGATTTTGTATAGTAATATTTAAAGATATTATTGTAAATTTTATAAGAATGTTTTTACATTTGCGTATTATTTCAGATGGTTGGCCGCGCTTATCGGTCTCGTCGTTATTGGTTTCTGTTTGATGTGTGCAAGTATCTTTTTGTAATAACTATTAAAAATTATTAAATTGCTTATTTACAAAGTCATAAAATATTAAATTAATTTACAGATTCCTTTAGCAAAAAGCATCGATCATCTAATTATACCAAATGCTGGTTTGGGATTTGCCATTGGAATGGTTGACAGTTCAATGATGCCAGAACTTGGTTACCTCGTAGATATAAGGCACAGTGCGGTTTATGGAAGCGTTTATGCTATTGGTGATGTAGCTTTTTGCCTTGGTTTTGCAATTGGTAAGTTATTTCGCATAAAATTAATAAAAACAATGCTTGTTTATAATTTAAAAAAAAAAAAAAAAAATGCATCGGCCGGGAATCGAACCCGGGCCGCCCGCGTGGCAGGCGAGCATTCTACCACTGAACCACCGATGCTACGAAATTGAAGAAATTTATGGATTTTGAAATTTCGAATTTTTTTTGAAATTTGATATATTTTTCTAAGATTTAAAAAAAAATTTAATTTCATTTATTTTCACGTTTTTAATGACTTTTTAAACAATTTATCAAAAAAAGCATGATTATTGATAATCGTTATCTATTTTATCTATTTTACCGACCGATGATATTATCGATAATCATTACTTTATCGACCAATGGCAAAATTTTCAAATCATGAAATTATAAAATTGTTGATAATAATAAATTGTATAAATATAAAATTGTTTGCAGGCCCTGCGTTAAGTGGAACTTTAGTAAATACTATTGGCTTTGAGTGGATGCTTTTTGGAATAGCTATTTTAAATTTCATTTATGCACCATTTATGTACTTCTTGAAAGCTCCCCCTACAAAAGAAGAGAAAAAGGTAAATTATACCTAGTATTAACCGTGTAATAAACGAATGTAAATTATTCTTAATATAAATTATTTAATTGCAGTCATTAATTGTTGGTGAGAAATCTTCAGTGCGTTATGTAACTTACGAAAATGAAGAAGACGATCCGTAAATATTTTTGAAACCTTTTCAGTCCAACTGTTGTTAAATAATTTTATCCTCTAATATCTTAACAAATAGCATATACTATTCTTTCCTGCTCTCTGTAAAAAGGTAAATTATTTCAAAATGATGATTCAAAAGTAAATTTAAAAATTTAATCTATTATTTTTTTTAATTCACACAACTTAAAGACTATCAAAACTTTCAATGGATCTAAAGTATTTTTTTAAATGAAAAATAAGGCAAGACCTATAATATTTTCTGGTAATACTGCTAAGAATGTCAGCTTCATCAAGTTTGGTTCAAGGTAAATATAGCTTGAATCAAGGTTGATTAAGGTGAATTTAAACTAATCTTTTTAATTACTAAGGTAAAATATTACTTCGTTGCCAAAATACATATTATCTCTTAATCAGTAATTATTGGAAAAATTGACATAATAATATATTATTGTAGTTACATAGTCTTACAGATGATTAAAAAAGAAATAACTAGAAAGAAATTAGCAAATTTTACATACTATTTAGTAACTATAAATTCAGTATAATGAAGCTAAACAGTTATTATTTTACCAAAGAAATCCAATATACGTTTTCTTTAAATAAGTAATATATTTTGCTAATAAATAATGGATTAAAAATATAAAAAATGTTATTATAAAATTGTAGTAGAAAGTAGTACTATAAAAAATTAATTTTTTAATACAGTGGTTATACAAAAACTAAAAATACTTAGTTACTGCAACAGCGCGAGATGTATAACTTTTAATAACCAACAGAGACGAAACTAATATACAGCATCGTTGCACATACAAACGCAATGCGAACATAAAGTATATAGATCTCGATTTTGGACAATTTTTTCGGGGAGAGTTGCTTTTTTTCAAAATTTAAAAATGTAGGTAAATTCATTTCACTGAGAACCGCCCGATTAGGATTCCCTGAATGGCTGCAGGGAAACCGAGCCACGCGATCGGGAGAGCATGAAGAAGTTCTCGCCTTTTGGATTCAAAAATTTCGATTAAAAAATTAAATGCATGTTGATTATATAACGGCTCTCCCATCAATGACCGATTTATGACCTATAAAAAAAAACCGAAACGTACGACAGCAGGTGGTAAGCGAAAATGAGTGTCAAATGTACGTGTACGTGTATAGAATTAATCGCTTATATAATAAATGTTGTTAAAAATATATTTCGCTGACGCTGCTATCGGACGCTTCTTGTAAAGAATTGGACGATATATAATTACACTCACGGATTTGGACGAAAATTGTGTATCAATGCGTGGGACGTATTTCGAATTTCTGGTGATCATGAGAAACTTAAAAGAGGATTTGCAGCAGGAAACTCGAAGGGTTTTAATCGATATGTTAACTTTCATTTCAAATTATGATTTTATTGTATTTTTTATAAGAAAAAGGATAATGGTAAATCTGCCCCTACTGTAGTATTCGTAGAAGCAATATACAAGTTACATGATATGGAAATATATATATATATATATATATAAAATATATTATATATATCTAAGTAAAAAATTGTAGTGTGCATATAGCAATTAATATATCGAATACTGGCAAAATGAAAAAAATTAAAAAAAAGTGTTGAAATTCGTGTCGATCGTAAAACTACTAGTAAAAAAAAGCATCTGTCTTGTATTTGTTTTATTCTTCAGCAAAATGAAAACTATCGATAGAATTTTGTCTCGACGTTTAAAATTAACTAGTTGTGTGACTGTTGAGATCCTAAGCTACTGTAACTTTTATCGGCATATTACATAAATAAGTTGCATGATAAATCTATGTGTAATGAATTTTAGATCATAAGCATAATATGATAATCGAGTAACCATGTAGATCATAATATATAAAGAAGTTTATAGTGTTGTCTGCTTTGATTCGTTTAGTTTCATCTAGTACTGCAAAGAGGGGCTTGCAAAAAAATAAAAAAAGATTTATAAGGGTTTTGACTATTAAATTGAAAGGTTTCATTTTAATCATTTTAATTTTGTTGATGCATTAATTGTACTTTAAAAATTGATCAATTCCATCTAAAGTTGAATAAGTGGAACTTCACTTAAATAATTGAATAGTCTCTTATTCTGCGTCAAAAGCCTCCCACTTGTTATACAATAAATGGTAGACATTTGACGTTAAATAAGTGAATTTGGCACTTATTCAGCCTTAAGTAGAATGAAAAAAAAAAAACGTAAGTAAATAAACAGTTTCCGACTGCAAAGTTCCACCAAATAAATAGGTGCGTCCTGCGTACCTACTCCCGGAACGAAAAGTGAGTCAATTCGATCATCACGAATTTGAGGAACGAAACCGCGAAACGACATACGATATAAAAACACTCGAGAGAAAAAGAATGTAATATTTGTGAAGATACTTGCCGATGCACTGTCGGTGATGTTTCAGTATGTGCTCGGAACAATGTGTGTACATCGCTTTGAAAACAAATTGTGTAACAGATTGGGAGAAGATTTCTCGACTATTATATATACGGCAGCAGTAACTAATATGAATAACAAAAAAAAAAAAAAAAAAAAAAAAAATAGACGTCCTATAGGGAATATCACTGGGTTTTCAATTTCAATCTTTTTATCTTTTACTCTGTATTCAGTAAAGTTACCTCGTAATTTTTAAAGATTAATGTACCAACAGCGAAAAAAATTTCTCGTAAAAATTATGGCGAAGTTTACTCTAACAATTTCGGGAAAAATATAATTCTGGGACGGTTTGGAACTGGTAATTTTTACGCAAAATCATCGTACTTTTTATCTGAATATTAGATGATATGAAAAGCTCCATAAAAATTGTGGAGATTTTCCTTTGTAATAATTACGGAGCTTTCTCCAGGAGACATCAAGAACCAGCTAAAAATTACAGTGACTTTCCCGTAAAAATTTGCAATGTAGCAAACCGTCCCATGATAACGTTTCTTCACGCGTTTTCTACGGTGAACCTTTACCGTAATTTTTACGAGATATTTTTCTCAATGAACATACCTATATAGCAGATAATTCGTTAAAATAAAAGAAATGTGATCTATATTATAAAGAAAAAGAATTAAAGAGCATCTGTAAGTATATGACGTAAAGAAAATAGGAAAATAAGTATAATAGTTTAACCGTATATAGCGAAATGACTAAAGGAGACTAAAGCAACACTTGGCAAAGTCGAATTGCAGATGCAATCAAACAGATGGAAGCCGTTGAAACGTCATTTATCGTGGAGCGTTCAAATCGATCGGAGTACAACGAACTCTCGATATTTTCCATGGGTATTAACGAATTTACCGGTGCATAATCAACCGAAAAACATTTCAATAAAATTACATAGTTACTTACGTGAAAAGCTTCGCTGGTTACTCCGTTGTTGTAAGCTCGCATTCTACTAAGGTGTAAATTTTCTTTTTCGAAATGTAAGTATTAACGTATGCGTCGCGATCTTACAGAATAAAGCTTTTTTCATTTCGCGCACAATAACAATGAGAAATTGTCTTATGAATTGTTTTGGTATATTCAGCGAAGAATATATGCGTATCAATAGAATAAGTTTGAATCATTTGGAATAAAAATTATATAAGATAAAATTGCTCTACGTTAAAAAAAAAAGATGTTACAAAAAGGAAAAGCAAATAAATACGACTACAGTATCCGTAAATTTAAAATTTGGCATCAATCGAACGCGTTGCTTTGTGATTGCCGAAGGTTTGTTAATCGGAGTAACAACTCGAATGTAAAGGTAAAATATTAGACGAATGAAAAAAAGGATATATTTACCATAATTTATCGTTACTTAAATTACTTTCCGTAATTTTTCTCTCAAGTAAGAAAGTAAAAACGGGAAAAAAATTGTATAATCGCTGTAACTATTCCAAGAAAGTTACTCGACGAGGGCTGCTATTGTGAACAGACAATAAGCAAAGAAATCGCAGAAACTCCCAGTCACCCTTTCAGGCTAAAGGAAAAAAAAAACGGCTTTGGTACCCACGCATAATCGCAGTATACGGAACTGTACGTCGCAGAACGAGTGAATAAAAAAATTTGAAAAAACAGGAGTGAGGTGACGTTTTGAGCAGGAGCGAAGTGGGAGAAGAGAGGAGTCCACCGCAGATGAGCTTATGTACCTATCCGTAATGTTGTATCATATATACTTTCCGTGGCACTGTAGCGGTTTGAAGACTTTAACGGATTCTAATGATATCTTGTCGTGTAAAGTGGTGACTTGTATTCAATGTAATCGTCGTGTCGTAATTACGCATCTTATTATCAGCTGGTGTATGGGTCCGATTAAACGCAGTACGTAAGAAAAAAAAGTTTAAAAAAATAAATAATAATCAATAAAACCTCAGACGAGTTTCGATGCAGAACGAATTAATGATAATTATTAATGTACATTCTTATATAGCGTACGTTCAGTTTTCTTCGCTAACAGCTAATTGTACCTACAGGACAATAAATTATGCGTGTTAATAACTACTTTTTTTTTCTTACTGGACGACGCTTAGGAATCATTTTAATTTTCGTCGTTTAAATGAATTCGTTGGCAATTGAAGACTGGGAAGGGAATTTAAAAGGGTGCGATGGGCGAAATTAAGTTGTTCGCGCTTGAAAATTAATGAAATAGGCAATTTTTTCGGGGGTTTATGGTATCAAAGTCGATCAGCTTAACCGTACGTAAACGAATTTTGTCGATTAGTGTATTAATGTAATATCGAATCAATGTATACGAAAAATGTTCTGGAACAATAAATTCAAATGAAAATATATTCAATGCCGTTGATTGTACTCTTCGCTTATTTATTTTAGCCTTTGAATTGGGGAATTAAGTAAACAAAATATTAGTTTTTTTTTAATTCAATTTATTCACGTCACATTCAACCACAGTCGCCATTTAGGTACACATTTCTTTAAAAAAAAATGACATGATTTATTCTATTATTGAAAAATAAACCCGTTCGTTATTTATTATATTCAGATGAGATTAATAATTATTTTACCGAAGACAATCATGTATAATAAATTGTATGTAGACACGAAATCGGAGTAAGTTTTTTCATTACCCCTGATCCTTGTACAAAAAAGAAAAACATCTCTGTAGGTTCTTTGCGTAAAGACTTCAGCCTTTTTTTTATGCAAGACATAATTTTAACACATGCAGAGAATAGATAGATAACTGAAGGATTATTTTATTTAAAAATGTTATCTCTAGCTAAGTATTACAATTAACAAGTGTCAATGTACTCAGAATTTTGAAAAAATCGGAGACATTTATAAGTTACATGCACTTTTCATTTCCATTTCTTTATTTATTTAATTAGCCCATACTTGTATGTCATTATGATTGTAGTGTTACGACTCGCGCATTTCCCTTCTTCGTGAATAACATTCAATATTTTTGTATCTAAAGCGCATAAACAAGTTTACAGTTGTTAAGCACCTAGATAACTTTACTTTACGACCTTTTTTAGTATATTGTTATATATTAGATAATTAGAAAACAACAGACGAGATACTTTACTTGTCTTTTTTATAACTTATTTGTTACTAGCGGTGAGATTTTTAGTTAGGTAGTTATAACAATTTCATTATTTTGTTGTTAAACAAGCAGAGGTTTAATTGTTTTATTAAACATTAACTATTTATTTGTGACACAGAATCACACTGTTATATTTAATCTGTTTTACTTGTATTCTCAAGATGTGGTTACAAAAAAACCGAAAGTCCATGTTGTATGTCAAATATATACTAAAATATAAAATAAAAATATCTGTGGCACTATCTAACTTTGATATATATACAAAATTGTAAAAGAACTTGGATGCAAATGATAAGAATAATAACTAACGTAATAAATTATTTTTTTCGAAGTATAACATTTATTATTTAATGTCTCATCAATATTTATAAAACAGCTATTTTTTCCAAACTTCTTAGACTCGTAATGACTATCTATACCTACAGTAAATTTTATTTACTTACAACTGCAGTTATTATCATTTATCGATTCTGAGATTGAAATTCATTTAATTAATAATGTCACTGCTTGTAGTATTGTAGCATAAGGATGACAGCATTGGAATCCTTGAAAATTTTTAGTTGCAGCAAGGACAGTTTCAAGGAGAGAATTATACTGTCATACTTTTCACCTATTTATGAATCATTTTTATTTTAGCTCGAACCAATATTATAACGATCACCTCAGTTTAGAAATCAGCATTTTAATTCAGTGCGTTGTTATTTAATATATACAAAAAACGCTTTTCTTTATTACGCACTCGTAAAAAAATCGTTCTTTCATCGTAGTAACACAATTATAGGATACACCGTGTCCATTATTTTCTCCCTTTTGAACGTTTTTACATTGAAAAGTCTTGCGACTTGTTTGATAGAGTTCAAAATATGTTTTATTACGAAAAAAAATTGTAAATTTTTACTTTAGTTTCAATTAAAAAAACTTTAATTTACAATTTTTCTTGACATTTTTGAAATATTTTATTATTAAAGGCTTTTTCTATTACTAAAGTTTTGGCGGTTTTACTTTACTCTTGTTTGGTTCTTCTATAAAAAGAAAATAAAAAGGGAAAATCCCTTTTCGATAAAAATGTTTCTACAAATATTAAAAAAAATAAGCCCTTGGACAATTTTTTTTAGTTTTTTAATTGGTGTTTGAATTTTCACCAGCCAATATAAAGTTCAAAATGAAATTTAAAAAAAACTTACTTTACATCAAAAACGCGTTAGTGAGTTCGCACCATAATAAAAATCTAATACTAGTCATGGGAGAATAATATACTTGTAAGGTATCATACAAATATGTCTTCCTCGGTTATCACAGCAAACTAGAAGTAAATAAGCCTGGCATCCTCTGGGTTTTGATCCACTGGGCAGTAGGGGCATTTCAGTCTGGAAACAAATTGGTTCCTTTAAAAAGTGTTTTCGCTATCATAATTCTTACTTTCAGTGCTTCTGAACGACATACTTGTTCGCATTAGTAAGTTTATTCAGGGCGTCTCGTGAAATGACGTGGCCACAGACTAACTTCATTGGTGGATTGTTTTCTGTACTCTGTTGCCTCAAGATTGGACAAGCGAAAACCGAGTGATAACGGCCTTGTTTTCCCAAGTCGATCTCAATCTAATGATTCAAAGCAATGTTAAATAAAAATGTTAATATTTAATAATGTGTTGGCATGTATTCAATTTAAAAAAAATAATAACAATAATCTTACAGGAAGTTCGTCTTTTCCACTCCAAATTCCAGCAACTTGTCGTTGTTGCATGACTTGTTTTATGTTCAGAAGAGCAGGAAGAGCTGTGATTCCAGCATTTATACTGAAGAATTAAAAAGACAATTTTAAATAGTAATAAATCTATTTTATTTCGTTATGAGCAATTTTTATAACTACTCACCAAACTGAAAGAGGACTGTCAACACTTAATCCTAAAAGTGTACATGCTTCTTTTGTAAAAACATCATGGATATCAAGCCACAATGTAGGATTCAGTAGGTGACTGTAAGGGGAAGATTGAATCCCATTCGGTAGGTATAGCAATGTTCCCATGAGTGATTGCACTTCTTTTTCATGTCGATTCACAAATTGTGTTAAATGCTTACGGGCATATGCGATAGCTTCATTTTGCTTGCTTGGTCCTTGTTCAACCAACCTTATAAATTGTAACCTATGTAATTTAAATTCTAGTGAAGAATTCTGAAACAATATAATTACAATAAATTATTTTTTAAAATTTGAAACAATAAATTCAAAGTAAAACGTACTTGTGCTATAAGAGCTTCTCTGTGTTTTGTAGCCCATTCTAGAGCTGGTTCTAAATTTTTCTGTTTTAAACAATCAAGAATGTAGTTTAACTCTGTGAAAGGTTCTTTTCTTCCTTCATCAGTCTTAATTCCAGCTTCCTGAAATTAAACATTTATTATTTACACTTGAATACAGGCAATTGAGAAAAAAAATGTAAAAAACATTTACCGCTGCTAATTCATCGGCTATATCTAACATTCCTTGCCGGTAAAAGTGCTGACAAATAACTTGATTCAAGAGATGTGTTTTTTCTGCACCTGCAAATACATCTTCTCTGCTTGTGCTGGCAAAATCGGCTATGAAATTCCTGTCTATTGCTTTACCAACTTTTGAAACTGTACTGTGCAATTCACGATGATCAGTGGCTAATCTTTGCACTGTGTCTCTTGCTTTGGTCATTGCTTGCTGTAGGACTTGAACTTGACCCGGTGTCAGTTCGTGGTCAGGAGGCGCTAAAAAATAAATAAATAAAATGATAAAATTTCAATTCAATGGATAAAGTTTTCCATTTCTACAGCTTTATTTAGACCAGTTATTTTTATCCCCATAACAGAGGCAGCCTGAACATCCACTTGTTAACGAAGGAGCACCTTCCAATGTTACTACAGTTACAACTGAGCATCTATCCCCTCTTTAAATCTGTAGTAGGACAAAACTGAAATTCTACCGACATTGGGATTATTGCAAGAGTTGGAAAAAGTAAAACGGAGCAGAAGAAGAGGAGATAAGGCAACCGTCGCGACAGAAATAGAAAGCTCTAGTAAAGATGGCAATGTTTTGAAGGCCTTATTTAGCCTTTGTTTTGACGCGCAGATCGTACGGGCTCCCACGGCTCTTACGTACCTTCCTCCAGCTCATGCTTGAGGGACTCTATGTGCTTGACGAGATCCCGCAGTGTGATGTCCGCATGATCGTTTATTGCTCCGAATTTTAGCAAAACTTTGTCCACTTCGCGCTCGACGGCATTGCAAGCCTCCATTATTGTTATTCCTACTGAGCTCCGATCAAGTGTCGCGTCACGATTACCAGCTGACGTCAACGGAGCCAGTGTTGCCAGATTGATACTGCGCGCCTATTTTTTTAAAGGTAACGCGGAAATTTTCAACTTTTACCAAAGACCATTGACAATGGAGCAATTGCTTTGTTGATCTCTACACGGTTCCAGATATTTTCACACTTTTTATCAGTTATTTGAAAAATTGTGTATGTGACACAAGGTAAAATGATTTCGGATTCAAAGACAAAACTTTCGCTTTTACAAACTTTAGTTATTGATATTTATTTTTCACACTATAATAAACTTTTTTGGATAATAATATGTTTCTTTAAAGCAGGTCAAAAAATATTTATGAGTTACTGTTATTACTTATTAATACATTGGTTACAATTACAAATAACAATTCTATAAAATAATCATTAGTTTATTTATTTTTCATAAATGGTGAACATAATAATTGTACGAATGTATAGAATGCAGCCCCTTACTTCTTCAAATAAATACATTACAGCACTTTGCACTTTTTGTTTGTTTGTTCAGTAATAACATTGGATTTTCACTGCTAATATTAAAGATTAATGACATTCATACATTTCAATGATGAACTTTACTATACTGAGCACAATTACAATTAAATAAATCCTTTTATATTTTACAAATTTTAACGCATGCGTTGTTATTTCACTGTTGATGTATTTACATAAGAGCTTCATTGCTGATGGTTCCATTAAGCGAATGGATTTGGAGATTGCTGCAAAAATAATATTAAACATTAGTAAAATTTACTTTGAGTGCTTGTCATTTGTGATAATATAATACATAATGAGAGCTTATTCTATTTATATTTACAGAAAAGTATTTGTGTATACAAACAATTGAAATATCCAACGACAATTTACAGCTAATTTAAATTAGTAATGATGTAACTCATGAAAGTATAGTTAAAAACATAGAATCAAATTGAAATAAGTTTTTTTCAATTCTAATCATTTGTAGTCTTTCAATTACGACAAATCGATAAATCAAAGAACGCTTATTATGTTATTTAATTTTTGTCTCATTTACTTACCCATTCTCTACCGATTAAAAGAATAGTGTTTCTTTTCAAAGCTGGACCCACAAGAGGATTCATTTGAGCCATGTAACAGCACAACCAACTGCAAATAAAGTATTCAACAAGTTCAATCGAATTTGTTCACAAGTACTCGACTATTGAATCTCAAAGAATATACTCACAACAACCAACAAGTAAATGCTGTTAGAATTAAAATAACTTGCAAGATTCTGTAAAAAAATTGAAAAAGGTAAAGATTAGGAATCACTCGGTTCAGTGAAAAATTTGGGCTGGTTTGCTGTACTATTGCCAGTCAACAACTTACCCCTTATTCGGGCCTTTGGGTACGAAAAAGGGCAGCACAATGCCGACGGCGCCCCAAACGAGTGTGAAAAAGAGAACAGGCACCACGGAAGCTCCCATGTTCTTTAATAAAAGAAATTTCTTTGCTAAAAATCAGTGGTACTCAGCGTCCACTCCTGGTACGGATGCTCGAAGGGTGTCTGCTCTACTGTCACATGATGAACATGCGCGGTGCGACACCTATACGAAAAGTCGATAGGGACGCTCACGAGTTGCGATATAATCTCGATTCAACATACCAGTATACCAGGTCACGTGATCCGTTATCTTAAAGAGTAGGCGGGATATTCAAGTTAAAATTGACGAAGTTTCTTTTTATTAAAGAAAACAAGAACGTTACAAAATATGTCGAATCATTCGTATTCGAACAATTAGGACAATGCTATCCTAATTTACAAATTCATTGAATAACATCAAACTATTCTTACAAACTAATATTAACTATAAAAATATAATCTCTATATTTCTTCGCATAAATATTTGTCAATACGTTATAGGTGAAAAAATGTGCAAAAAGTTTCATAGTTTCATCAATACATCGACTCGAATTTCTTTTTTCTTAGAGCTTCTCGTTTTTTCTGAATTTTGAAGGGGAGGCGAGGAAGAAATGTTTCTTCCACCGCTCGTCGAGCACTCACTTAACTTTTTCGCAATTCTATTCATCTGTGCTTTGTTCGAGTTTTTTGCTTTTTCTGTGGAGAAAGTCACTTTTTGAGATCTCTCTGCATTAGGAGTGCTTTCACTTGATACAGAGCTCAGTGTATCGGAAAGCCCAGTAAGTTTGTCAAGTATGTCTAAAAAATATTAAAAAAGTTTAATTTATTTCACTGTAATATTTTGCACTTAATATTCCGAACTTATACTTTACTTGTCAAATCTAGGCTCTCAACAGAAAGGTCTACTTCGCTATCTTCTAAAAAGCTATCTCTACTGAACAAGTGCTGCCTAACGCTCGACAAATTTTTCATTCTCAGTTGATTTTGCATGGGCTTCTTAGACGGACCGGTATTGGGAGTTTTGTACATTACTGACCACTCGGTGCGCATTTGACGTCCTTTTTGGATGTAAGGAATTAAAATTGATACGTCCGACTCATTTCGGGGAACAGTATTGGCCGGTTGAATTGAAAGTGGTTGTTTGCAACTTTTGACTGTAAAAGAATATTATTAAAATTGGATTACAAAATAATAAAAGAAATGTATTAAATTTACCTGAATAAGGCGTGCGAATGTAAAGTGAAGATTTTTTATCAAAAGGTAGTCCATGAATTCTTGACGGAAAGCTTAAAGCACCTAAATTTAATGAATATATTAAGTTTTAATTTGTAGAACACTTAAGTCAAATAAATTAAAAATTATTTACTTGTGTAAACAGAATCTCCCTGTCCATTCGTAGATTTGTTATAAAAAGTAGTAGTGTTCATAGCGATTGAATTGTTAACTATGACGGACAGTATAGGAAGCAATCTTTTTATGACTTTCAGCATAATTTCACAGCGATTTATAACTCTCAGCTGTTCTGGGGGTGTAGCTTTATTAGCTAGAAACTTCTTTGATGCTGCATCAGTTTCATAAATAGCTGCAACCAAATTTGGGATTTTTTTCTGCTAAAATTGTATTCAACATAAATTACAAAAAAAAATAAATACCAGCTTTGAATTCCCGTACAATCATAATTGTTTGTTTATCTATATTTTCTTGACCAATGTCTTCTATAGTGGCACTAATTTGTCTAGAAAGAGACAGTGCTCTTTGAACCACTGCTTGCACTTGAGACTGTGTAACATCTTGTCTGTTGTCTAAACAATTGGACATTTCAGTTATTCGTTCTTGAACATCGTCCAAAATTATCTGAAAAAATATAAAAATTAAATTAAAATGAAAGATTTTTTATGAAGTAAACATTGCATTTTAGTTACTTGACAATATGCCGAAGGATCAATAATTAAGTTTACAATATGATGAAATTTATTCATTTCAAGCTGCCATTGCGCTGTTAAAAGTTTCACACATGCACGCATTTCCTTATTTTCAGGATGGAGGTAAAATGCTGAAATTGCTGGAACCAACTCCATTTCTAAAGATTCAAAACTAGCAAGGCAATTTTTAATTTTTCCAGCTCCTATATTATTAAAAAGGGTTTAAAGTTATATAATGACTTTGAATAAATTGGTAATAATATATAAAAGATTTTACTATTTTTATCTTTGCTGCAAGCAATGGCAAATTTTCCAATCTGCATAGATTTATCTGTAAGTTGATCAAATTCCTCAACAGCCGAATTTAAATCAGTCTTTGATCGGTCTTTTGCACTCAAAGTGGTACCACAAATTTTAACTAGTCTTTTCAGAGCTCCGAAAGGATCACTGAAAACTTCCATCACTAAAGTAAGAACCGAGATATTAATTTTACGCTCTAATCTATACAGTGCATCTGTCAATGTATTGATAAAGAAATTGTTCATTGTTGGATCTGGTGGATCTAAATGAAGTTGTGTTTTTAAATTCTCATATTCTGTCAAAATAGATTGGCAAGTACCACTAATAGCTTTAAAACTATAAGGCTGGCAAACTTGAGCTATTGACATTGCGTGAGAAAATACATCTTCAATCCCAAGCCACAATTCTTCACAATCCTTAATTTGCTCTGTCTGTGATTTATTAGATAAACTCGTAAACATATCTAGTATTAAATCAATCCTAAAAAAAGTAGTTGAAAATAGATATTTATATTTTAATTTTGACAGACATAAAAATGTAATTTACCTGTATACAAAACTATTTTCTTGTTCAAAACATTCATCTTCACCAGATGGTTTTGGGACATCCAAAATACTTATGATAGATTGAAAACATAAGCATATTCGTTCACAAATATACTTTTTGCAAGTCTGCAATAAAAACAAAAAATATTAAAATAAAAGATTAGTGAGCAAAAGATTAGAACCGAGTTTAAGTCTTACATAGATTGGAGCATTTAAAATGTGCTGTTCCTTTATGACTTGTACTAACATATTGAATGAAACACACAACTGACAGCAATATAAAGTTAATTTATCCGATAACAGTCCTGACATCAAATTTCGTTTATAAACTTGTAGGGGTTTAAGAATATCAGCAATTGAAGTTCCTAATTCCTGTAGAAAAATATTGGAATTTCAAAAACATCTATACTATATTAATTATATATATATATATTAATTATATATTGATATAATTAATAAAAATAAAAACTTACTTTAATATTTTGTAAATCCTCTATTGCACAAGCAATTTCCATTTCTTTTACATACTCTAAACATTCTTCCAAACTCTGTTTTAAACTTCTAACTTCTGTTTTTTCCAAATTTTCTAATAAACGTAAAAACTTTTCATCCAGCATGCTAAAAATTTGATCATCTACTCCTTTTTTTATATCTTTAGTCTAAAACAAAAAAGTTAACATTTTTTATTATTTTTGTACATTTAAAAGTACTCTACGTGTTGTCGAGGTTACTTATAGAAAAACTAATAGATTATTTCAATTACCTCTTTGTCAAAATCTATTGTACAAAATTCTTCAATTATAGAGGTGATCTTTTTTTTCATTTCTTGGTAGCTGTCAACATTTTCTTTTGATGCAGTTTCAAACTTCTCTGCTAAATTGTACAATTGATCAAGAATTAGATTCTTTAATGCCAACATTTCGGTTGAATTCTCCGAGTTTCCATTTAATAAATCCGACAGTTTTTTTAACTAAAAACAAAACAGGCATATACAGTCAAATTTTTTTCGCATCATCATTACGTATCGATGTTAATTAAAAAAACTAGGTAATTACAAGGAGACTAAAAATGTATTTACCTGTTCTTGAATTGGTTGATAAATCTTATACATTTGTTTAGTTTTGAGCAACATTTTCATCGACTTTTTTGCAAAGCCGACTTTTTGACCCCAAAAATCTTGAATGTGACCGTTTATAAACAAACTTACCAAGTAACCAGATAATTTTCACGAAAAGATAATTCTTGGGCGAAAACAGCGCCACTTGAGATGATATTGCAGTTTAGTATCTAGATAACGTAGATAATCTTCAGCTTAGGCCTACAGCTTACTTCAGCCAACTTCAGGTGTCGATATATCGATAAAAGCGGTTCGAGTCGGTTTGAGTTACAACTTACATATGCAAATTTAGAAAACTAGTTATTTGTTTATGAATTTGCTGATCGCTATTCATTCATCTATCTTATCGATTATTTTTCGACTTCGAATTTCGAAAAAGAAAAATAGCTCAAGTATTAAAAATTTTAATATAAAATTTTTAAATTAAAGTAACGAAAGTACTGAAATCTTGAAATATGGGAGGCAAGTTTATTACTAAACATGTTTTACTTATAAAGCAA
>JAXIUT010000048.1:8152894-8179969 GCA_035586675.1 Eurytoma californica
AAGTTCACCAGCAGTTCAACAGTTGCTTATCCAATAGTTTTGCAAATAGTTTTGTCAGTAGTTTATTTTCGTAAGGGAGGAGCTTTCGTACGGAAAAATAATAATTCATGTTTTTGATAGAAATTTTATTTTATATTGCTTCGTAAATGATCCCAAAGAAACATTAATTCCATATAAAGGTTATATACACCAATCGTTTATTTAAAATCAAAGCGCATCAGCACCTGTTTGAAGTTACATCAGAAAAGCCCGAGACAAGGTGAATAAAAACACCGAGCCGCTAGGCCATCCCTAAGAATTTAAAAATGTGATAAAGCGTTTGAAGTTCGATAAGAATGGCCAGGAGGGACTCCGGCACGGTGTTCGAGTCCTTCAGGTTGTTGACGAACCCGTCGAGCCGCGGCAGGACGTTGATCTTGGTGAAGTTCCAGGCCTCGGCCACTGCAAAATCGGCCACTTCTCTGGTGGCGTTGCTCGCCTTCTGGACCCACGGACTGTGCAGGAGTCCGCTGCCTCTCGAGAGCAGGCTCTTGGACAGACCCATCATTCCGGCGAGGGGCACGAAGCGCACCGCCTTGTACGCCACCTTCAGCGGATACGTGAAGAGGCGCGCTATCAGGAAGGCCATATTGAAGCCTCGACGGGTCGACTCCGGCCTGGAGGCGTTCGCCGGCACCGGCACGCCGCGACGCGTGAGCGTCAGGTCGGTGCGCTCGCTTCTCGCCAGGTAGCCCAGCATGTCCGTCGCGTGGACCTTGACGGCGACCATCAGTCGGGACAGCGAGTGCGCCACGCTCGTGGCCACGTGCCGCGGCAGCCAAGTGACCGTGCGCCATAGCACCCTCGGTATACGGCTGGTCGAACGCAGCAGCACGTACGGCATCCGGATGATGCCTGGCGCGACCGGGCTGCCTCGCTCGATTTCCACCCCATTCGCTGGGCTTTCGTCTGGGTGATAAAAAGATAACAAGTATTTGCAAGCTGCACGATGCTGTTGAATCGTTAGCAAATGAGAGATTTATAGTAAGATGCACACTGGGCGAAAAAGAAGGCAAAATACTTTCGTAGAGACAAACGATAGACCCATCCTTTCAGTTATCTTTGAATAAATAAAAAAAACCGCTGCCAATAGATAGAAAAGGAGATTTGTCCCAAACACAAGAAAACATAAAACGTGTACGTTCTAGTCAAATGTGGGCTTATTTTTCTTTAAAGAAAAACAACTTTTTGCCAAAAGCATTTTCCTCAAAGAATTTACCAGAAATTCCTTTATTTTTCGCCTAGCAGCTAACGGAAAAATTCAAAGTAATTTCGATAAAATAATATTTTTATGTTTACTGTTATCCACTGCTGCACCTGCAATTAAAAAGAATGCATTCATTAAAGCGATAAATATTTCCTTTTAGCTTATCAAGTATATTAATGCGCAGTAGATTTGACTTGGCGGCCGCCACTCACCATCGGGACTGTCACCTTGTGCACCCCACAGCAATCCGGGGACGGTCAGGGATAGTAAGACGAACAAAAAGTTCCTGGGCATCGTTGAAATAGCTGTTAAGGTGTTCAGCGACGGGACGATGGCACAGAACAATCGAGAATGTAGAGTGGTCCTTAAGTGACCGTCCAATATCGGAGCCGCATGCGAATGTGGCCTTATCGACGGCCATTTAACTGCGACTGGCAAAAATTAATGACGAGCTCGGATATTACGTATTAGCATGCTAATAGGAAAACATTTTCGGAATTCATTATTTCTCATTCGCTGCACTATTTTACTTTGTTACGCTGCTTTTCCTATTTAGACTTTCTATTCAAAATTACACGAAATTATTTTCAGGACCAGGTCCCATCGGGACAAAACATTTTCATAATTTTTTACTTCTTTTACAAAGTAGTTACTTGATTTGCTCCAAAATATTAAGTATCTCCACTGTCCCTAATGAATAGTGGGATAATTTAAGTCCATATGTCATTATTTATCCATATTAGCCTTCTCAAAATCTGTCCACCAAGTATATAGGTACTGCATTGTTAGGCGTAAAAACGACAGAAAGCTACTAAAACTTATAAATAATTGAAAACATGTAATTTTTTTTATGTTAAAAAGTGATTTAAATATTCAATTGATTACTCTATTGCTATAATACTATTTTAAAATGCTTATCTTAAAATATTCAATAGTAGTGATACACTATACACAGTGACATGAACAGGGAAATAAATTCGGCTCATAGTTAAAAACCGCCAACAGTTCTTTATTAAAAAATTTCAAAAGATATACAGCACGCGCCACATGGTTACAACGATACAATCATAAAGGATTCAAAATCGGGCTGCAACGTCTACTCGAGGCGATTGAAGGTATAACAAAGGTAAATAAAATAAATACATCGATCGGCAGCCGACTACTGGATCGGCGTGCAGATGCCTTTGAGGGGCACGAATGAGGAGATTTTGCAGGGTAGGGCCTTATTCTTGGTGTTTCTGAGCCAGCTGTCGATGAGCAGCAGACATATCTCGGTGAGTGGATGAGCGAGCCTGGCGAGTTGGGTCACCGCGCCCATCGTCGTCGCGTTGCCGTTCTTGTTGTCCTGGATGCTGGTGCTGGGAGGGCCACGGACCGCGCGCTTCCCGTTCAACGCCTCCTTCCAGGCGTCTGAAAGGCAATAAGGGCAGATTTAGATCGACGATCATCGATCAAAGGCGCGGCTTTGTTATAAAAGAAGAGGGGAAATACCTGGATTCCTAGGCTTGAGGGATTTGGCGATGGAGGACTCTTTCGACAAGGTGACGGTGACGAGTACCACCAGAAGCATCAGGCAAGCGATTCGTCGTCCCATCTTCGCGCAGCGATGCTCTTGCTCACTTCTTGAGCTCGGCAACTAGTACCTCGGCGAGCGCGCAAATGTCGACAATCTAATATGCCGGGGCTCGATTCTACCCGGTCCTACTTATAGCCTCTGCTCGTCGCGGGCAATTATGCCGGCGATCGAGTTATCGCCTCACCTTGCTCGGGTCTCCGCGATCGCCTCCGGCCGGTTAGCAATTTGCTCGCGTTATATTCCTTCTTTGTTGCGAATTTCACTTTGCTACCTTTTAGACAGAGCTATATGGTGCAATCTGCTAGCCCCTGAATAGTAGAAACTTAAACTTGCTGAAAAACATTTTTTGCAACAACGACGTAAAATGCTGATTTATCGCACATCTGCGTGCGTCAAATGAAACTTTATGCAAAAAGTTTCATAATAAATTTTTTTATCATTTGAATCCTAAAACATGAAGTTTTGCTGAATATAGGTAAAAAATAGGTAAATTCACATTTTATATTGAAAATTGAATAATGCCGATCATTACGATTCAACAATTTTGCAATTCCAGAACAAACAATAGTTTTCAATTAAACGAAATCGATACTAGCACGCGCCACTGCCAAGGTAAAATTTGCAATTGTAATAATTTCGCAAAATTTACGGCAAACCTAAATTACATAAGTTGAAATTATGAGTCATCATGTAACTTGTAAAACTCGCCACAAAACAAATAATTTTATTGATTATTAAACAAATCTTTTGATTATTGACTCATTGTTGCATATTTTTACGCCGTGCAGTGCAAGAATTATTTTAAGAAACTCTGAGATTGATTTTATAAAAAATGTAGTAGATAAATAAGGATTAAACTGTACTCTTAAGATCGAGCATTTCTACTTTTGTTCCTTTTTCTAATAAGTGCAAGTAACCTACTTATCTAAAGAAACATTTATCTAAGCAGCACGAAAGCACAACTATAATAAAAAGACAAACATAATCACCGGTCGACGTGGATATCGATGTCAGTTGCCTTGACATTCCAGTTTCCACCGTCCAAGAAACTCTTGCACATACCCCAGAAAGCTCCCACAATAAAATCTCGTAACATCCTGTCACTAAACGACCATCGATCGTTTTAAAAGAATTTTGCACCGCGTGCGTATAGGAAAGTTTAGCGATCGGATAAAACTAAAAGCCGACAGGGGTGGCAATCCGCTAAGCGGTAATAATAGGTGGGCAGGACTCGGCCGCGTGACAGTCAATATCGCGATTCCGCCGCGGCCCAATTGATACGGAACCGCGACTGCCACTGTCATGGCGAAAGACGGTGTTCGCTGCTTTGCATCGATGCCTCTCCTCATCTTTCTCGTTTTGACTTGCCGCGCTCAGCTCGTTATGCAGCCGCAGGTTTATCAGCGCATCGTTGAGGCCGTGCACACCATCTTCAACAACACCTGCGTCATTTTTATGTATACCACCGAAGATCCCATGCAAGCTCTCGGTATTTTTTTAGTATAGCTAACTGATATTTTTATTTGATAAAAATATTTAATTTAATTGAAAAGTTTAGTTAAAAAGATTGATATCATTTAAAAAATTGTCTCCAAATACTTTTATTCTTACATTCTAACATAAATTTCGTCACTAATTTTTATCTTTAAATAACGCAGTTAAAATATTTTCAGAACCTCATGACGCCGAGCAGTTAATGTCACTTCCGCGCTTCATCGCC
Source organism: Eurytoma californica (assembly GCA_035586675.1). NCBI lineage: Eukaryota > Metazoa > Arthropoda > Insecta > Hymenoptera > Eurytomidae > Eurytoma > Eurytoma californica. The sequence goes on from JAXIUT010000048.1 coordinate 8,157,437, forward strand.
CGACTCCACGTCCGCTCCTTTGCCTACGCAGTTAAAACGTTTAAACAGAGGGTAAGGTTAACTGTGGAATTTCCTCTGCTCAAATATCACGCTCATCATTATCCAATCCGCAGATCGGAGACGAATACTTCACGCTGAAGCGTCCTCTGTTCATCCTGATCAACGACTCCGACGAGATGAGGCAGCAGTACTCACAGGTAAAACCATTTGTTTGTCGAGCGAGCAAGTGAAGTAACGTTGGGTGTGAAATTGCTGTACTGGTCGCGCAGGAGATCGCACCGTGGATCTCGATGGCGTACATAAACTGGGTAATCTTCTTCCGCGACGAGACGAGCATCGAGAGCTTCTTTGCCGAGATCTTCGTGCCGCTCGACTGCATCTTTCTGGTGGTGCGTAGGAGTAACGTCACCGGCTGGTTCAGCCTCACCGAGGTTTACAGCATCGCCAAGGACGGCGAGCTCATCTCGAGCGAGTTCGGCACCTGGAACGAGGAAGACGGCCTCGTCGTTACTAAGCTCGCGCTCTACCAGCGCAGAAGCAATCTACGCGGTCAAATCATTAGAGTATCTACAGTACAGGTAGTCTACTTTTTAAACCTTAAATTCCTTTTCAGGGATAATCTCGCGAGCTAAATATATCGAAATTCACTTGTTAAATCTTAATAAGGAAGAATATATCAGTATTCACATATACTAAGCTAGTTTTAGACATTAGAATTTACATTAGATGATATTTTGGTAATGCGCAACTTTATGCAATTAATTCTATGTTGATTATACTTAAATTTAAATTTAAAGGTAATATTTACGTTATTTAAGGATCCACCTGTTTCCTTGATTGAGCGAGATACTACAGGTAAGATGACAGGAATCGGAGGATTTTTTGGTACGATTGTTCAAATACTTCAAGAAAACTTAAATTGCACGTAAGTTACGACATATCATTCTCCTTTCTGTTGTTGTATTATAAACTATATGTTAAACTAGTTAGCGAAGAGATTTAGCTACAAATAACTAATTTAGTTAAAAAACTTTTTATCGCACGGATTGTAAATGTCATTAATTTTGCCATTTTGTTTAAACTAAGCATTGACTGTAGGAGGTTCATTGATCGTTAATTAATAAAAAATACAGTCAGTGGACTTACTCAATTTCATTTGTCTCTTTTACTGAACGGCTCAAAAATTTTAAATTTTCGTGACTCCAATTTCTTTCAAGATTTCCCCTTATTTGAATTATCTTCAGAATTGTTATGCAGCTTTCTCTCCTCTTCTTCGAGCTTTTTGATTTTGCGCTCTTGCTCTTCCTTCTCTGACTTTAACTTGTTCTTGAGTTCCCTCAACTGACGCTGCGTTTTTTTGCGGAAGTACTCGTCTTGAGAAGCCCCGGCTCGCTCCTCGAATATTTCTGCTTTGGTACCGTCACCCTTTCGCCTCCTTCGCTCGCAGAAATAACGCCTCGACGAAGCCAATTTCGGCTGCAACGCTTCACGAGCATGCGTCAGTAGTTTACGAAACATTTCAATTAACGTAAAACATTTTGCTTAAAGCTATTTTATGGGGACTCGACGAAACATCATGGTATGATTTAAGGTTAGATTAAAATAGCACACAATGAAGTTACTCGATTATGTTGCATCGCAATAAAAAATATATACACACGTGTATTCATCGATTGTTGCAACTAAACCTATTGTTTACCCTGTAAAGTTTAGTTTCGAAAAAATCATCCGTCGCGATAGTCTAATAAATAAAAAAATAAAATAAATTTTAGGCAAAAACCTTTTTTTAGCATTGAGTATGCTGAGTGCGATTCCTGGGGTAGTCAACTGCCGAACGGCTCGTGGACGGGGATCGTGGGTATGCTTGTGAGAAACGAAACGGATCTCGCAGCTGCCGAACTCCTTATGACGTCTGACAGACTCGAAGACATCGAATTCACCACTCCAGTCTTCTCAACCAAGTTAAAGAGGATTAGATAAAGAATATTATGTACATTCCTACTATTTAGAGTGACAGTAATATACTGTATGAAGTACTGGTCACTCTTTTCGATTACAGATTTCGTGCTTTAATACTAATTTAATATTCTTGCGATTAACGGATTATAATAAAAACTTTGAAAGCCTCAAAAAAAAAAATAAATAAAAAAAAATAAAAACTATTGTAATATTGTCCTAGTGCAGATGCCGAACATTTATTAAGAGGCCGCAGTACGCAGCAATAAAGTGGACTGCCTATTCCGATCCCTTCTACGGCGGAATATGGCTGTCCCTGCTCCTGATGATACTCATCTCCAGTTTTTTTGCCATCTCCGTATACAAATACTCACCTTATCGTACTAAATGTCAAAATCGGGAAGTGAATGCGTCTTTTGCTGAAATCCTCTTCTACATGTTCGGTGCCTTATGTTCACAAGGTAATCCTAACTGAAATAAAATTAAAAATCAAATTGTACTTCTATTCTTATATAAAAAAAAACGTTAAAATTTTTTTAATCTTACTTTGAAAATATTACAAAACTTAATTTACGTAAAGGGCACGTCTGGCCATCTATCGATCCAGTGAGAATAATCAACCTAGTGATATTCATTATGGGGGTGATTATTTTGTCAGCGTACTCAGCTGCGCTCATTAGCTTCCTGGCCGTCAAAGTTTTCCTCATGCCGTTCACAACGATGCAGGGTCTACTTGAGGATCGCTCCTACAAGTTTGGCATCGTACGCAATTCCGCCGACTATGATTTCTTTCAAGTATTTATACTGTGCAATTCTCTGTATAAAAAAATGAAACAAAAAATATATTTAAAGCATACGATAAAACTGTCAAATTCAATAATAAGAAATTAACTAATTAAAATGTAATACTAAAAAAGATTCCTTACGATTTACTGCAGAATACGACAGATCCCCTACTTCGTCGTATGTTCGAGGAGATCCTCGTGGAGGCGATTCGTCTGCCTAACAACTACTTCGACGGTCTGCACGATGTCTGCCAGCTGAAAGACTATGCCTTCATGTCCGTGGACAATATGTTTGCGATCATCGAGCACCAGCTTCCGTGTATCCTGGAGCCCCTCGACACCATAATGCAGACGACCATGGCCATGGGTGTACCCAGGCGGAGCTCATATCGCGGTATCATTAATAACAAGTGAGCCAGCTAAAGCCGTTAATTTTTCCATTCAAAACAATAATACATTTAATAATTATTTACCTGCTGATTTATTCTATAATTACTTGGAATCAACGGTGGAATGTGGTTACTGTTAATGATATTCAACGCTCCATAAGTATTCTGCTGATGAGGGATAGCGGAGTTCTTCAAAGAGTCATCGCTACAGAACTAATAACCCAGCCACCAAAGGTAATTTGTCGAAAATCTTGCGGCTTTGAGCTGTTGGCGTAAAAAGATAAAGACTTTGAAAAATTAATTTTTATTTGCAGTCAAGCGATCAATGGAGTACAGTGGAGATAGTCGACGTTTTGCCGCTTTTCTTATTAATTATTGGAGGCTCGGTCTTCAGCCTTTTTTTACTCCTCGTCGAAAAGATTCAATATGCTAAATTCCGGAACGGCCTGAGGGTGATCATACTGGGAAAAATTTCTCAACAAAAATCCTTCGTCAAATAAGATTAACCCAAGTTAACTCGTTCGGGCATACACCCGCCATCCATTTGCAGTCGCATCCTCACCTCGACCCCACACAAAAATCGACCCATCATTCAAATAAGTGAAGAAATATTGATATAACTACAAGAGGAAATCCCTATTGCCATTCATAAGTTTTCACTTCAATGACAAGCCTTACCCTCGTATTGTGTTTTACGCTCTGTTAACGTGAACTCGACGAAGCGTTCGGGGAACGCTTGGTTCCCCGTAAAATCATTTAGAGTAATTCACAAAACGCTGCGGGGCGCGCACGCGACCACAACAAGCGGCGCTGCTTCCCATCCGCGCTTTTGTCGCGGGCGAACCGAGCGAAACGAGCCTCGTGGCAGCCAGTCTGGCCGAGCCCCTCCGAAGCGACAGTCGGTGCGACCCCTCGCTGCAGTGCCCAAGTTCAGTGTACATATACTAAGTACCGTTCGGTGTGTTTACCTCTTTCATTTGATGTTATTTTTGCAGTTAAAGGATTGTTATTTAATCTACGAGTGATTTCAGTGAAATTCATTAGCTTTTTTTAGTTTTTTGTTCTTCGACGACTTTTTAAGAGATGTGTCAATAGAAGTTTGATTAAGAGTGCAATTTTTAAGTTCTTATAAGGAACAGTTATGAAATAAAACCTCTTGTTTTTGTATCTATTTATACATTTTAACTGTAAAAATGTACAATGGAGTGACGATTTTAAAACTCAATAAACTAATTTACTATTTCACTTACGTAACCGGAAAATATTCTAAACTAAAAAAAAATGTCTAAAGCAATGATTAATTTTTTGTGAACAACATGCAGATCAATCCTCAGCGATGAACTCTTCAAATTGGGAGAACGTGTTGAGGGTGTATTACAGCAAGTCAGGGAATCAAAGCCGGTACTCGAACGCGAACAGCCTCGTGGACAAGGAGAATGTCGAAGAGGTGGTGAGGATACCGGCACTCGAGGCCGGGTGCAAGCCCAGCCCAACGCTACCGGCGAGTCGCGGTAGAAAGAATTCCGACAACAGCTATGATCGACCCGTGAGGCACAGGGGTCTGCAAGGTCCTTTAAATTTGTTTTTATTATTGCTTCCGCGAAACGAGGTCCATTATCTCGCATTCTTGGTAGTGAATTAGTCTAACATAAAAAGAAAGTAGATTTTTCTTAGCTCGCTAAGAATTGCTACTTATATTGTGCTTTTTTTTTAAACAAATTTTTCATGTTTAAGTAGTAGAGATAATACAATTTTTTACAAAATCATATGATGAATGATTGTACTTCTTAATGAAATTTCAAAAAACTGTTTTAGAAATCGACAATGTCAACCACATCGGTCCGAGAAGACGAGTACAGTCGTCGGCGGATGCTAGTATCGTAGCTCCGAATTTTTCCAAGACGCGTTTTACCATCTACGGCGAAACAGAATCCAGTACAGATATTGAGTCCACGGGAAAACTGATAAATGCCAAGACTAAGCGCGAAAAATCCGTAAGACTGAAAATTTATTTCTTTTAAAAATATAATAATTTAATTAATGATCGCACAAAATATCTGTACATCTTACGATTTTATAGAGATCACTGGCTCCATCAGAGAGTGGAAAAGGTAGCCTCTCCGTAAGGAGAAATAGGGAGAGTTACAGTAGCAGTAACACGCAATCCAGTAGGTTTTCGTATCAGCAATCGGATTCACATCTTCAATCAGATTTGCATCGGCAATCGATCTCGAATCAGCGGACATCTCCGGCGAATCTTCCAGTCATTCCAAAGGCCAATGTTTTAAAGGTAAACTCAAACGGCGAAGCCTTGAAACGATATTTGAAAGAGATTACTCTTCAAGGAGTTGAATTTTCCAATTTCAGATCAAGGAAGAACACAGGAGGGCGTCACTTATTAAGAGGAAGCAAAAACAAGTGTACGATATACTGTCACTCGAATTAGCTTACAACATCGACTACATGAGCGAGTATGTTAGATTTCAAATGGAGATGAACGATAAAAATCGGCTTTCACCGAATTTTCCCTCCCGAGGTATCAGCGCAGATCAGAGAAGACTAGTCGTCAAGTACCTCATTGGCTCCACTGTAATAATTGTTTCCCTGTTGTACAATAATTTTATATATAAACTTTTTTATTTCATTTGGTTGATTTTCTAGACATACTACAAGTATCCCTCGTTCATATTGTACCAAACAGTAAAGATATTCGATTACTACATCGATACTGTCGACGTAAAATTACGAGAGCTTCAAATTGCAGCACTTGCGTCGCTTTGGATAGCCCTTAAAAAAGACCTGATCACCGACGACATACCCGAGGTATACCTAAAATAAAAAAAAAAAAAAAATAGCACGAAGTAATAAAAAATATGTGTATTTGAAAATTAATTTTTTAGGCGTCGACAATAATCAATCTAGCAGCTCCGGTTTTCAACGGCAACAAGCAACCTCTAATTGAATACGAAAGGAAAATTCTGATGGCACTTAACTTCGAGGTATCTTTCTCTGAACCATTTTCCATGCTGTCGCTTTACACGGTTATGATAGAGGAAGTTCGAAATTTGCCGTCACCCAAAGTAGAAGATTTATACTACTGCGGTAGTTATTTGGTAAATCGTTAAAAACATTTCCGACGTAAAAACAAAGATACCATAAAGAAGTCCCGATCTCATTCACTTAATCATTACAGATAGATCTGTCGCTTCTTCTCGAGGACTTGTTCAATGTCTCTGCGGTTCACTTAGCAGCAATATGCGCCGAAATTGCCCTAGTTCTGACGATGTCGAGTGATGAGAACCTGAAAAACCCACAATGGTTCCGCTGGCGAAAATCAGTGTTATCTGCTAATCCAATGCTAGACAGATATCGGTAAAAACGCGGTTACAATACGACGCCTTACAAATTTTAATAGGCACACCTTTATTAAAAAAAAATTACATTTCAGATTGCCGGAATCACAAATGAATGACATAAGAAACAAACTGCTGCAAAAGGTGATCATATCGAGCGACAACAAAACAGACTTCCATGTCGTTTACAAAAAATACTGCAGTAAGCGGTACGGTCCGGTGTCTAAATTTATGGTATCGAAGGTTTCAAATCTTTACTTACAAAAAATCACCAGTCCGATGTACGACTTCCGACCAATCGTTTTCTAAAAAGTGTATAGTAGTAATTGTAAAATTTTTAATAGAATATGGTGTCGCCTATATTTTTCCGTAGAACTAAAAAGAAATGCCTGTTGTTACAATAAATACTATCAAATTTTCTCTGATGACGACGCTGTACTTCTATAAACGTAAAAGAATTTATACCTACAATGCCAAGCATTATAAAAAAAGAAAAACAGGTTATTTACTTTCAAGCGGAATTTTTTTTTTACAAAAAAAAAATTTCTCCTTGAAAGTAAATTAAATGTGTCAATGGGATTTGATCGCGATGAGTATAAAATACACTAAATGCGATTAATATTCGTAGTCTCTCTGTACAGCGGCCCACTGTTTGAAGTGTTGCCTGTCCCACGAGTTGTCTATTGATACCAGACTCTTTGTCTCGTCCTGAAACAGACAGAGAATCACAGTCACTTAAAAAAATTATTGTAAAGAAATTATAAAGAGATACTGGCATGTAATTAGTGAAGGCGAAAAGGCTGATAGCAATTAATTTATGAATACGCGAATCAGAATTTAGATTAGTAAAGAATCGTGTAATTTCAATCAATCACAATGTAAATTACACCCTGTAATAAAGTATTCAATAGAGTACGTAATCTTTACTTTTTAAAAAAAATCTCCTAATGCAATGAAATTATAAGTGCGATGAAAAATAATACCTTGAAGAGAACGTTAGCCTGTCCAGCCCAGCTACCGAAGAGTCGAAGGTAATCTGGATTCTTGGAGTAGATAGTACTAGCCGCCAGAATTCCATGAGTGAGTTCTTCAAGCGCATTGATCGATTTACCGGCAAAGCTGACTATCACGCGAGGTGGCTCCAGACCGAAATTACACCGTTCCCAGTCGTCCACCCGAGCGATACCACCGTTCGGACAAACCAGATTAAATTCCGAGCTTTTTGTGGAATTTTCTAACCGATTAAAAGGAAAAACACATGTAAATATTCCATTTCATAAAATATATTTTTTCAAAGCCAAAAATAAACTTATACCTTGTTTCAGAGCCGTCAAGGGGATAAAAGCAACGTCACCTTTGTCCTCCAATAAACATCTATAATTTCGCATACATTTTTTTTAAAATAACGTTTTTTTATAGATACTGGATTATTTAAAAGTGAGCTAAACGAACTTGAGAGCTCCGCGACCCCCTTTGTAGTCTTCGGCTTCTGTGGAGCTGCATTTGGTCATCTCGGCGAGGCTCTCGTCCTTGGAGGCGAGATTTCCAATGCAGAGGCTGCAGAGGGACGAGTCCTTTGCGGCTCCGGGCGCGCACGACTTGATGAAAAACTCGGCCATATCTTCCTCGGAATTTATCAAGTGAACGTTCTTCATAGCATGCACCGGAGCAATCCAGCCTGCGAAGTCGTCCTTATAGCCGCTGTGACACGAGTTCTTGCCCTTCAAGTGTCCTGAAAAGGTATTTTACTTGAACGATTAAATGTCTGCTACCAGAATATAAATGAAAATTCGAATTACTTCACAGAGTCGCCAATAAAACTCACTTAAGGATTTGATGTAACTGCCGCGTTTGACGACAGCAACGGCCGGTCTTTCGCTGAACTCGGTGGCACCGGGCCCGTACGCCTCGGTCACGATCGGCCTTGCATTGTAATTTTTCATCGCCGCCTCAACCTTTTCGCCGCTCAGTACCAGCAAATCCGCCCCGTCGTCCCTCAGCGCCTTCAAGCATGCATCCTCGTCTTTCTCCAGGATACAGTCGAACCGCGGTCTAGCATCTCTGTTCCAGTGATTCAGTAATTAGTACATATTCATTATTTTCTAATAATTTTATGACTATTCTATTAAGACTATTTTATTATCCAGCTTGCACTGAACTCAGCCCTAGGAAAAAGGATATAATGATCACCTGGAATAAGCAGCTTTGGAAAGCGCTCGACACTTCTCCAGAGCCTTGGTATTGTGCACGCACCAACGTGCATTCCTCTCAGGCGCGCCGAAGTTTCTCTCGATCACATCGACGTACTTGGCTACTTTAAGATGCTGCTCCGGATCGATTGGCGCAGTGGGCACCGCCAATGTCTTATCATTCAACAGCATCAGATTCTTCCACCAACCGGATTTCTTCTCTTCGCCCAGCTTACCCAATTGTGTCAGCTCCTGATAATCGCAAGGAAAATTAACACACAGTACGTGATTTGCTTTTCTTTTTAGTTTTACAATTCCGACGTTTACTTTAGAAAATACTGACTTTTTGTACAGCGTCGACATCTGCCACTCCACCGTTGGTCATGTAACCAGGCCAAGGCCTGGCAGCCCAAGTGCACGGCTTCGTCTTCTCGTCGATGGCAACCTGCGTGCCGTCAGGACAGAAGTAGCGATAGTCCTCAGCGTTGAATTTGCTCGCGGACTTTCCGTCCTCAGGCTTTTTACCCAGACCAAAGAAGCGTTTCACGTAGATGACCTTCGTCCAGGCAACGTCCCCGCCGTTCTCCGCTAGACAGCGCAGCGCACCCTCGTATCCTGAATACTCGTCCGGATAGTCGCACACCTGCGGCTTTTCACACAAAGCGCATAGGTTGTTGTAGGTCTCCTCTAAAATTTGCAAGTCACCAAAATTAAGTAAATATTTAATTGATTCTTTGAATAAATCAATAATTTTATTGCATAACATAAAATGAATTACGTTTTATTTTTCAACATGTACAAGTAGCGCATTTTTTCTATTTGTTGCATTTTAAATTTATGCAAGTTAAAAAAAATCTATGCATGCAATGGAAAATCTTTATTTTTAAACTTACTGAGCCGATGGTTGATATCAGGATCGGGGGACCAGGTGCCGACAAGGCAGGCCTTACTGAAAAAGTAACTGAGAGCGCGTAGCTCATTCTCACGAGCTGAGTAGTCCGGACTGTTGATGTCGCCCAGTAGACCCATCGCCGAGAGTTTTGTCAAGGGGATCTTGTAGCCGACATTGCGACCTACCCCTGTGTGACAGGATTTCAAGCCTCGTAAGCCTGAAGGATTTTGGATCGTCAGATTCTTGTGCATCACTGCCACCGCCTCGTATCGATACTGTGCATCTGGTTCCTCTTTTGTTTTTATCTAAGGTATAATATTATGATGAAACCGGAACAAATAGATTTCATTTTATTGTTGTTTTTTTTTATTGAATTAAAGGAAGGTATTGAGTAAGCAGTGCGAAATTACCAGGATAATCAGAAAGCAAGTCGGTCATTAATTGCAAACGTCGGCGTTTTGAATTTACGCATTGTCTTGACGTTTGTAATTTAGGACGCAATCACTACAACTTTGAACATCTGTATTTTAAACCGTAATAAACAGTATTTTCTTTAAAAAAATTACAAAGTTTTTATTATTAAACATATTTTAAAAGTGAAACATTCTAACAATAAATTAATTTTATTTTCCAGTTAAACTACGTTGTGCACCGTTACTACATCATGGAATCAAAAATCACGGGTAAACTAGCGAGCTACATACGCTAATTTAAAATTTTTCAAACGATTAGCGGCTTGGCAACTCGACTCTAATCCCGCCAAGTGAGTTATATCACCGCTGCACCCTATCCCGGCTCGACCGGTACCGGGATCGAGACTCGGTAACAAGAGTCGGTCATCACCTGCTCGACGACGTTGTACTGCGCCCTGGTAGCGAGCTCGTGTTTCGCCGCCAGGTACATGTCCTCCGGATCTACGGCGACGACGTCGGCCTCCTTGCGCCCTACCTTGTCGATGCATTCGTAACGATCGCGGCCCGAGATGCAGGAGATCGGTATGCCCTTCTTCGATGAGTCCACCTTCATCTGCAGACAGTCGTCCCAGTAGATCTCCGGCACGCACATCGTGACTGCCACCCGCCGGCGCCAACGAAAGAAACAAAAATTAATAAACCGGCAGATTTTAGTTTATTGGGCAAGCCGGGAAAGCGGCGGCAAACCGGTCCGCAGTGTGGCGAATTTTAGATACTAGCTAGCAGTGCTCGCCGATTCTTTGTCAGACTTAAATTCGCGTATATTATTTATATTGATATTTTTATTAAATTATGTGAAGCTAGTTTTCTTATTTTAGCAAAAAGGTGTGTAAGTTGATCTTATAGGGACAAAAATATTCGATTAAGCAAGATGTTGTTACTATAAATAAACATTCTTAGATCAACTGATGCTAAAAGTGTTCACTTATACAATTTACGATTTAATCACTATTGAATTTCCAAAACGTTTGTCGACACCAACACTTTAAATTTTTAATCGTCTATAAAACAAAAAAAAACATCAACGAGCGCTGGTAGTATTGAACAGCACTCTACTTACAAATCACTTTTTTCTCACTCCTCGCGTCGACGGCGAGAGCCGCAGCAGCGAGCAGTATCGCTTTCAGAAACAGCCACTTCATGGTGCCCGTATTTCCGCAGAATCAAAAGGATGTAAAAAAAAAAATATTAGTGACCAACTCGCGCGGACAGTCCGAGATCGTCGGAGTGCCAGGATGGCCTGACGCGCGGCATTTCGCCAGCGACCTTATATAGGAGCGCCGTTTTTCCTTTGGCCGGGACCGGCGCGCGCGTGGAGGGGATCGTCTTCTCGTTCGTGTGAAAGCGAAAGGATTCGACCGGCTCGCAACCGATCGGGCTCATCTTCCCTGTGCCCACTTGTTTTTCTCCGAGATTCCATGGTAGACATCCATGTGAAAATTTATCAAGCTCAGGCGAAATTCTTTATTTATTTGTTCCTTTAACAATTGTTAAAAATAGTGCAAATCTAATTCTTAATTCTTCAGATATTATTTCTTGTGGCAGTCGTCCTTGAATATTCAAGCAGTTTGTTTTGAATAATAATGATTGAAGTATTGTGGTTGTACGTTTGTTGAATTGAATGCTCAGGTGGATTACCAGAATACATAATTTTACAAGTCTGGATTCAAAAGAGTTTCCTTATACTGCAAGTGCTGTATTTTTATTAAATTTCGAAGAATGAAAAGATGCATACTAACAATAAAACATTAATGTAAAGTAGTAAAATTCTTGCAAAATAACAAAAACTACACCATAAACATAAATGTATTAATTAAAAATTCAACGCAATTAATGTTTGCTTATTTACTTTGCTTAAATATACTTAAAAATACGCATAGTTAACAATTTCGATAATACATTGTAAAATGGCTAATAATACGCAACTGTAGATTTAAATGTGACGCACGAACAGCATGAGGATAAATGAAACAATGAGCCTATAATTACTTTTTCCTCGAATAGACGCTCCTGCGGTGATAAGAGACGTCTTTGAACCTGAGCGTCGGATAAGTCTTGAGCCTGAATATCTCGAGCTGAGTCTGCAGGCGCGTTAGCTCGTCGCGATTTTCTTTGACTTTTTCTACGAGACTCGTTCGCTCGGTGATCGATCGCATGTAATTCCTACGGAACGAGCGATTCCTACGTCGCAGCTGATCCCCATCGAGGAGCTCGCCACTCTCTAGCTTGTGCACCGCGGACAACTCGATGCGCTCGATCAATTCGGCGTTTCGCTGGCGCCAGTATTTTATCTCGGCGATCACCCTTAGCAAACCGGTTCTCTCCTCGCTTAGCATTCTTTGGAACTTCTGAAAGGGGTTATATGTTTGTAGATGCTCGGTTCTCGGTTTGCGTGTATTTTCGTTATCAACGGAAGACAAGAATTGTACCTTTTGCACGGATTTGAGCATCTTGCCACAAGAGGTGGCACCGCGATAATGGATCCTGTCCTCCGACCTTTCCACTAGGTAGTTCTGCATTTCCTTGCCAATCTGAAAGCCATAGTTAACGTAAATTCATTAAAATTAACTAAAATACGTGCCTATATTAATTATGTACAACCACGAAACTCACTTTGGTTTTTTGCAGCATGACTAAGTGCTCTTTGAAGTGTTTCAGTTTCACGGAAAGACACTGACATTTCCAGCGACGGAAATTGATGGACTTGCTCAGCTTTGTGAGTGCACGCATCGCTTTGATTTTTTGCTCACCCTCGCGCAAGATCTCGTTATTCACTTCGACGAGCTGCCGGTAATTCACTATGGCGGCGTTCTCGGTGTCACTCGAATGTCCTGCCGTTGAGATTTCGATTTGCGCTGCCTTCAAAACTAGTTGAATATCTGGATTTTTCAACGATCTTGACTGTTTCAACGTTTCTTCCTCGATGCTATTACGCATGAAGTAGATTTTACTTTGCGTTGCCGAGCTTAATTTTTGTACGTAGAAAAAGGTCTGCTCGGCCTCTGCTAGTTCTAAGGCAGCGATTCGTAACTGTAATTTATTTATTTTCTTTTTTATTTAAATGTATGAAGCAAAAAATGTGAATGATTTATAATGAGATTTATATTTAGTTATATTAGTTTATAATTTTGAAAATATTCTACGCAACTTTTACACAGACTTTTACGCAAACAGTATGTAACAAAATAATAGGGAGAAAAGTAGCAGCTTTGTGAATCCCGGAAGAGATTACAATAATTTAATTTCTGCGACCACCTAATTTTTCGGTACCAGAATTTCAACTGCAATTCCTATTTCACCCTATCATTAGACACTAAAAATGTTCGTCAATTAACGAAACAGCTTTCGACTCGCCTTAATCTCCATTTCAACTTTGTTCCTTCTCAATCTGCAAAGAGTCTGCCAGTGGTTGGTGTCGATCTGGGGCGGCAGACTGCTGGGCATGACATCGAGCGAATCCATGCCTCGGAGAAAGTCCTGGTACTCCCGTGGTAGTATGGCCGACTTCCTACCGGCTGTGAGGCATCTGCTCGTCTCGACCAGGCACGCCGAGGAGGTGCAAGCGATTTGTCCGATGCGTGGCCGCCTCTTGTACTGGCGCAGCAGGTGCTCCACTATCGGCTGCTTCAGCTCCGCGAACTCCCCCCGGAACTTGCCCTCCAGCACCTTGTCCCGCTTGCTCAAGCCTTCGTATCTGTTCCTCAGCTCCGCGACCACTGGCTCGATACTCAATACCTCGCTGACCAGACTCTTGTTCTCGGACTCTAGCAGGGTCAGTTCGTTGTTCACCATGTGAAAGATTCTACGGCTTCCTTCGTCCTTTGAGAGTTTGCTCTTTTGGTCGTTTAGTCGCAGCAGGACTTCCTGTAGGATTGCCGACTGGACCTTTATTTTCTCCAGAGCGAATTGTTCCATTCTTTTGTCGAAATCTTCGATCTCCGTTTTTATCTTTTCTAAAAAACAGATTTACCTTTATAATGAATTATTAATAAACATTTGATTGCTTATTATTACCGTTGATATTAGAAATTTCTGCTTCCAAAAAGGATTTGTATTTTTGACGTTCTAGCTCTAAAACCACTAATTTTTCCCTGTAAACATTTACTGCTTTCAAATCTTCAATGTTGTATTTTGAAGGACGTTTGTACAGCATACAATCTGGTTTTGGTATATTTTTTCGAACTTCATCTTCCCATCTGCACATGTATGTACTTAGTTAACACAAAAATTCAATCAAATTAAAAAACAATAATTACAACTATTGGTACCTTATTTCCAAAAGCCCTCCCATCATTTCATTTAATTTTGCATCTCGAAAAGTTGGATCGTACACAAAATGTTCATCAGTTCCTGTTACATTTGCGGAATCTACCGTTTCCTCTATTTCATAACTCGATCGAACGTCAGGTGGAAGTTCAGGTATAACTTCCTCTTCCTTTACAGTTATCACATTTTCAGAAATTTCTATGCATTGCCACTTAAAATTCGCAAAATCGCTGTTTATTGACATTATCCCATACACATCTTTGAGTTCACTTTTGTATTTGTTCAGCTTTATTTGACAATCTTCAATTTCTTGTAATAATTTACCTTTTAAACATTTCATCTCGTAAAATTTTTGGTTGAAATAAATCTGCAAAGTAAACGTTCATAATTTCTATTTGACGTGCTAACAAAAATAGATTTAAGATGTTTACTTACTTTCAGTTTATTTTCTCCGCAATCAATTATATCGTGCTGAATTGGTTCTATAATCATTTTTAGTAGCTGATTTGGTGGTAAGTGATTTTCAATCCACTTGAAGCTCGTCGAACCGGTGAATACGATCTCATTATCGTTCTCCAAATAAATGTAATCTTTGGAAAATTTTCGCGGGGTTGTATTATCGAGACTCATAGCATTGAAATCGAAATTCAATTCAGTAGGCATATTAGATAACGGAATATCGAACAATTCGATTGAAAAATCGTCCATTTTTTCTGGTTTGTCAATGTGTCGCAGGGAAAAATTCTTTACTCGATTTTTGCCATTAAAAGAGACCAAAGTACAGTCGTGCACTTCCCAGCAGTCCCAAAAAGTTTGCATTAGGTAAGTTATAATTTCTTCTTTTTCATCGAGTCTTTCTTTTAGTACTAGTTTCTTTTCTTCTCTAGTTTTAAGAGCCGCGCGAAGTTTTTCTTTCCTTTTGTCAACATTCAAATCAAAAGTTGGTACTGGTAATTGTGATTCGGGACTTTTTAACTCATTAGTATCCAAGAGTTCTTTTATCTAATTTAAGTTAAATGATATATTGCAGTTGAATTAGTAATAAACTAATAACGAACCAAATTTTTAAATATTGTATTACCTTCAATTTTAATTTTCTTAGTTCAATCAAAATGCTATCTTTCACTGCTAACACTTTTTTCGATTCTCTTTGAACGATTGACAATTCCTCTTGCTCTAACCAAGTTTGTTCATCAGAATATGGAAGGACATTGTTCTCCGCTCCTTTCCAAATTGCTTGTTTATTATTTTGTTTTTCTTTATCGAGTACTTCGGCTTTACCACTGTAAAATATTTCGCTCTTATAATTATAAATTATTCGATTTAATTCGACGAAATTATTTGAAAAAGCTACCTCAATTTAAGACCTATGAGACTTCCATTTTTGCCTAAAGTTACTACCGCAGTTCCATCATGGGACGTTATTGAACACTTAATTCCGTTTTCCTGATAATGATGCGACATGAAAATACTAATGATTTTCGATATATCAGAATTTTTTCTCAAAATTACGTTGCCATCAAAGCCACTTGTTGTTAAGTAATTTTCTGAAATATATATATCGAATTTTCGCAAATTATGCGAAGAAGCAGAAATTACATCGAACAGTACAATCGAGTCGTAATTATTCTATAATACATTAAATTCTATGTTAATAAGATAATTTTAATGAAAAGTTCACTAAAAAAAAGGGTACCTCAAATTTAAAGAGATGCAATTGCTTCGAAAGATAGGGTGATCCTAAAAAATCGCACAATTCTCCAGGACCATACTTCAATTGTTGATAGCAATTTTGCAAGAAAATTTCGTATATTTTAGCAGTTGACTTCTCCGCTTCTTTCACAGAATACACTTCTATGCAATTACCAACATTTTTAATCGGGAAATTGTTAATAAGAATTAACAGTTGAAATGACGTTTCTCGTTCGTATATTAAAAAGTCCGTAATGGATTTACTACATTTGATATGAAACATCACCTTAATCTCATTATTGATCACAATTTTTAATAGAAAAATATATTTTGAAGTAGAAGAAGCTATAGCCAGCATTGTTCCATTTTTTGAAAATTTAATTTTATCAAAAGGCGCTCGATGTAAAAATATTTTTCTAATGACACTGAAATTATCATGCGACACTGTCAAACAAAGAAGTTTCCCATTTGAAGTGCCAATGGCCACCAAGGGAATAAGTGGATGTGACGCTACACAAAGTACTGCAATGTTAGGAAGAAATTATTTAAAAAATGTTAACTTATAACTTACTTATTATATTAAATAATTTTATTTTTTACCTTCTTCGTTTATGTTAAAATTGGAGCTGACTTTACCATCGAAAATATTCATAAGTGATAAACAATTTGAAACATCAAGAAGAATAGCACGAGTTTCTGCTGGCTTTAAAGAGACCATCAATTTGAATGACCTATAATCATTAAAAATCTCTTCCATCTCAGGTTTATTTTCTTGGGTCAATCGAATCTTAAAAATTTTTCCATCTTCGCATTGAAGCAGAATAGCCTCCTTGTGCCGTGCCTGCGTCAATTTGAGAGGGTGCGACGTACATTTTACCGACCATGCTGCATTCCAACTTTCGTTTAAATTATTGTCTGAAAATGATTTATTGTAATACTGTAAAATAAACAAATTTTATGTAATTTTCTGCATTTCAACGTAGTTCTATTCATTTTACAAGGCACTCACGGTCAAACACGAATCGTCATTTGTTAGTACAAATCCGTTATAAAAAGGACAGACAGTAATTCGATATTGAGCTTCGAAATTCAAAACTCCTCGCAATACCAACTGAACTTTCCTCCCATCGCTGTTCACAACGTAAACATTTCCAAATATATCACACAAGAGCAGATTATTATTACTGGTCCAACATGCGCATGAGATTTTATTATTTGTAGGTTTTATAATATTTTTTATTACAGACATTTTTTTGGAGTACGCGTACATTTCGTAGGTCATTAATTTTCCCGCCGCAGATGAAAACTGATAGACTAAATTAGGCGAATTTAATGACGCTCTGAAAGTAATAAATAAGTACAAAATCTAATCTACAAATTAATTGATAAAATGAAAATAAAACGGAGAATCGTACTCGATCGTTTGAATTTCATCCGTAAGAATCGTATCGATGCTGGCCACTTTTTCTCCAGTCCTCCAGAGCCATACGATCAGTTGGAAATTTGGAAACGAAGTTAGGCTTAGGAGGAACTCTGTGCCAAGAAAGCAACAAGAAAGATAGAAATTTAGGCCCTCCACTAGCCTGCATTCTGCAATTTTTCGAATTTCGGGATAGCTGTGCACAAATATTTTCGGATTGCATCGGCGTTCTGCAGTGGCAAATATTGGAATAATCTGTGCAATTAAATTATTTATTTTTTTTAGTTTATGCATTTGTTAATTTTTAATTAATACTGCAAATTTACCGAATGTCCAACCAAACAACAAACACCTTCGCCTCTCGTTGCACTATTAAAGTACTCTATCCTTTCTTCCTTTTTAAGTAAATTATAAAACAATACGTGATTTCCCGTTGCAGTAGCAATTACTTCTTTTCCCAAGAATACGAAATCGTGCACTTTACCCGTCTTTATCCAACTACAAGCATTTTTTATTACAAAAATTTGCACTATATTGATAAGTAGCTTATGTTAAATTCACTATTATTACCTTGTGGATGCACTCATTGTTTCTTGTTCTCACACTTTATTGAGGACTAAACTACTTGAGTCTGCGCGGTAAGAAGTTTGTTTCGTTGCTTGGAGACGATAATTGAGTGTCCTATCAATCAATGAAATATTCAATCTATATTATAATCACCTTATCAACAATCTTGTAATTACAAAAAAATTCAATGTTCTTTCAACATTATTCCTCAATTATTTTTCTAATTTTATCACATATTTAATTATTTCCATCATTAATTTCTAAATTAATAAACTAGTCGAGTATCATGATTCGCAATGTTATCGCAGAAAGAAACCATCAAAACGCATCTTTTGACCTTCGTTGGTGTAAATGAAATCCAAGTAATAACCACTTAATTATTTTTCTCCATGACTCCACCGTACGCTAATAAATATTTTTATCAATTCTTTCTTTTATTTACGTACACGAGTACTTGTAATTAAATTTCTAAAAACTTGATTAAAGGGCCATTAAAGTAAATATAAAAGATGCTAATATCGTTATTTAAATGAGAAATTTTATTCTTTTTTAATCTAACAAACGTTTTAAAAGAATAGATATTTTTCTCAGATAATTAAATCTAACGTTAAAGCGGAATGTATGTAAGCATTGTGCGAAAAAATGTTGAAAAAAACCGCAAGAATATACAGCCATTCGACATGCTAGCATTGTCGGGAAGTAATCGGATTACAGCGTTGCGAAAACTTGTGCAATTATATTAGCTCCCACACCGGCGGATTTAACCGATCATTAACGAATGCATCAACAGGCCAGATGAGCTTTTAATCAGCTCTCGCCTCATGCTCTGTTTAATTCCAATAATAGTCACGCGATATATTTTTATGCGTAGCGCAGCTTTATATACCAGGTAACAGCCATAGGAAATACAGCGTCGAAAAATCCAGCATAAAAACATGCCTTCCTAAATGACTACCGCCATGATTTCGAACACCTACGTCTGCATGGATTAAACCTGAAAAATTAAAAATGAAGAGAAATATTTTTTCACTGATTCTGTCCGCCAGTATATGGCAGATCTGCAGGTGTCGAAGATCCTGTGCAGATCACAAGTGCTCAGAATTCATATAATTTTGTTAATCCCGAATAACGCGAAAATTTTACTGCTCCTTTACGGCCGGAGTCAGAAAAAGTCTACGCACCAATGCGCACCTCATATAATTGATTAAATCCACCGCTTCGGTGTGCGCAATCATCCACGGCAAATGAAACTAAAAAAAAAGAAGTCCCAATGAAGCATGAAGTATGACCGTCGCGCCAGCAGCAGCCACCCCCTCTCGCTTCGCACATACACACGCGAGCGGCAATTCGTGGCCCTTATCGTGGGCCGCGTGCGCTGCCGCGTCGAGGAAGCGCCGCGCGGCGTCTAACTGTACCCCTGTGCATTACATCCGCGCGTGAATGAAAGGCGGCATGCCCATTTATCGGGGAGGCTATCTGGCCCGAGGGTGGGGACGGCCGCGCGCATTGTTTCCCGCGCGGCCGCGCCGACGGGGGGATTTCCTGCGGGCGCATATGGGGGGCCTCGGGCGTAACGAGGAGGCCGGCATTCGGGCGGAACCGCGTGGCCCGCGAGCGGCCCAGTTGGACGCGCGACGCGACACCATGAGGATGAAATGACGCCGCGGCGAAGCCACCCGCTGCTCGCACTGCTGCTGGCCGCGCTGCTGCCGCCGAGGTACGGGAGCGACGCGCTGCCCGCCGCCGTCGAGACACCCTTTCTTGGAGAACAGATCGACCTTAATCAGCGTGGGCTTAGTACGTGCGCGAGTATTTTTCTTTTATTTCTCTCTGGTGATTGGTTTTTTTTTATGGGTTTGAGAGTCATTTCGACGGTGGCGATTTAATGCTACGATTCTTCTTTTTGGTACCTGCTTCGAAAATTTATGTGGGGGAGAGCGGGGCATAGTGGGCCACGCATACGATTTATCTATATTTCTATTTAGAGGCGTATTGTGGGCCACCTGTTCATCCAAATTTAATCTGCAACCCACAAACTTGCGGTACTGTACCAATTACATGCTAAGTTTAGGGATTGCAGATCAAATTTGGATGATTATGATGCCCGCAATACTGCTCTAAAAAATACTGTGCGCGGCCCACTTGCCCCGCTCTCCCCTAATTTTTTTTAGAATAAAAACACAGTTAAAATTTGTGTGATGTGGAAAAATGCGAATTTGCACTCGATAAATCTTTTGTAAATATATAGCCTTTTTTAAACAAGATTTTTTATTACGTGAATTAAGGTAAAGAAAACGAGGAAAAAAAATCGATTTTTTAATTAAACAAGGTCTCTACAAGCCTCCACAATCCCCTTAAAGATGTTTTGAAAGATATGATAAAGCCACTGGAATAAATGAATACAAAATTTCCAAAAATACTGTACTTATTTCACTAATATGGTTATTAGCATTTCCAGTGATCTCATTGCTTGAAAATTAATCACCTTACATTTTTATTCAAGAAATTGCCTTTACGTAACCAACATATTGTTGTATCCCTTTAAGTGTAATGTCCTGTTTACCCAAGGACCAACGTTACGTCTGTTTCCTCTTATTTGCAAAAATAATTCGCGGTGAACATTGTTCAGATAATCACTAGCGATTTGTAAACAAAAAAAAAATAGATATCGAAAATACGGGGGTTGCAACGTGAAAGCTTCGGAAGCTCTGATACCAAGTGAAATTCTTTCCCACAGTAGCGATACCGTATACGGCGAAAACTGCGATTAAAATTAGATTAGTACAGATGGACACTTGTCGGCTGGCATGCCACCGAAATCACATAAGCATTATGCCTATTATTCTATCATTTCCCCCTTTCACTTTATTCACCTCTTTTTCTCCCGATGCTATCACTGCCTTTATTGATTTTTTGCTCTCTCTAGCATTATTACTATTTCCCCTGATCCTATCGTTATTTTTTATTTACAATCTAGGAAATATTGGGCCCCCCCCCCCCCCCGGCTCTCATTCTCCTTTGATTGTGCGTACATATAGGTAGCATGTAGATGTATCCACCTGGAGATCTCCTAATTAGCCGCGCAATCGACAGGTGTTCTAGTCGCCGGCCTCGCCGCGTCCTGAGCGCATTGTACTCGCGGTATTTATTTCATTGAATGAGGAAACTGGGTGCATGCTTCCATGCCGGTTTGACATTGCGTCTAAACGTTACATATCTTTACATGACTATCTTCGGATGCATTTCGCTGGAGTTTGATCGCGGTTGGTTTTGAGACCCTGTAATTGATCTTTCGATCACGGTATTTTTTTTTTTATCTTATTTTTTCAGTAATTTTTAAATGTGTAATTTATTAACAATATTGGCCCTTCGACATCAATTTAGAAATTACTTTTATTTTGAAATTAAAAAAAAATGTTTCTAATAAAATTAAAAACGTGGTCAAATAACTGAAATATTAGTTGATTTCAGTTGTTCATAAACAATATAGAAAATGGTGCAAAAATGAAGTAATCAAACGGTGATTTAACAGATCGCGTGTCGCTGATATGCCTTGTTCATTACAATGACAAAAAACGTATTGAATAAATAAACTAAGTGCCACGCAATTCCTGCCTGACTTACATTAACCCAATAAAGTAATGTGATCCACTCATTAAACCAACTAATAAAAAAGACCATCAATCATGGTTGAAAAAGCCATTACATGAGGTCCTTTAAGATTTTTTATTATCGCGTATCTATAAAAAATAAGAATATTAAACGAAAGTTAAATTTGCCCACAGAGTTCCCATTGAATCCAGAAGCATGGACGGAGACTTCAGTCGAGTCGCTCGACGACGAAGTGGAGCATATCGAGCCGCGAGTGGTGCCGGGCCCCGGCTCGGGGAGTAGTACGCGGCGAACGGGGGTCAGCACCCGGGCCACGTGGACGCTGGCCCAGCGCGCCGGGCCGGCCTCGAGCGACGAGGCCGGCGACCCGGCGGCGCCCTCCCCCACCGCCAGCGTCGACGAGGCCTTCTGCGACTTCGGCCCGCTGCCCGTGCAGTCGCTCTGCGAGTGGCAGGACGGCTGCGGGGGCCTCAAGTGGGCCCCCGGCACCGGCCTCGCCACCAACTGGCTCGGCGGCCCGCCCACCGACACCACCGCCGGAACCATGGAGGGAGGGTCAGTGCTGCCGGAATTCTTTTTCTTCCGCCTGGCAGACGTAACGGGACTTTATTGTCTCGTTGTTTTGCTAATTTTTTCGGGATTTTTCGGCGATGGGAGAATCTCTCCCATTGTCTTCGCGCGGACGATACACGCTGGCTTTCCCTATCGCAGCAATGAATCTAGGATTATTCTAATTAATTTTGATTTTTAATTAGATTCATTGTTTGCGATTACGATTCGCGCGGTCGAAAAGAATTGTAATAAATCGTGAGTTTCTCCCAATATATTTATTGGGATTCTCCCAATATATTTATTTATTATTATATCCGCGTACTTACAATGCCTAACTACAGCCATTAAAATCTTCCAGTCGTATAATAGCATCAGCGAGAAAAAAAT
>JAXIUT010000048.1:8180069-8190701 GCA_035586675.1 Eurytoma californica
ATATCCGCGTACTTACAATGCCTAACTACAGCCATTAAAATCTTCCAGTCGTATAATAGCATCAGCGAGAAAAAAATTGGATAAACAAAATGTTACCTCGTTTAGGTACGCTTTTCTGGAGACCTCGCAGTCGCCAATAAAATCAAGCACCTCGGCCTCGAGCAGCGCCGCGGAGGCGATAAGCCCGACCGGGCTGCTGCACAGTCCGCAGCTGGGCAGCACCGGAGTACTGGGCACCTGCTTTACGTTCAGGTACGCGATGGATGGGCTGAGCTCCTCGGGGCTGCGCGTCCTGCTGCACCCGGGCGTCGACGAGTTCAGCTCGACAGCCCTCAAGGCGAACCGGAGCACACCCCTCACGGCCTCCTGCGAGCGTCCCTTCCCCGCTAGCGCGGCCGCTCAGCTCCAGCAGGAGGAGCGCATACTCTGGAGCGCGCACTACCACGTGCTCGGCACCTGGCAGTACGCCCAGATACTCTACACCTATCCCGACCTCCATACCGTGAGTATAATTCTGCTTCTCGTGGGTGAAACGTTTTATTCGTTCGTTGTGACTCGCCATTCTTAAAAATATTAGTTCTTATAAAAATTTTCGTGTTTTTTTTTTGTCGTTTAGTTGATCGTAGAAGGCATACCTGTAGATGCTACTGATCCATCCCGATCGTACCGCGGATTCATCGCTATAGACGACATAGACCTGCAGCCACCCTCGGGGACGTCTTGCGTTGGCTTCTGCAATTTCGCCGGAGGTTTTTGCGAGTGGTCCAACGAGGCTGAAGACGATTTCGACTGGAGCATTGTAACTATTAAAAATTGTTCTAATTACAAATTCATTGTGGCTGCACTAAAAAGTACAGAAACACATGCTGTATACATTGAAATTCGAATTGTAAATGACAGAGCCGCGGTAGCAGCAACCCGACGACGGGTCCGGTGATGGACCGGGACGCGAGCCTGTCGAGCGGCGGCTACGCGTACATCGACTCGAGCCACCCCCGCAGGCCCGGCGACGTGGCGCGGCTAGTGAGCACGAGCCTGCCGGCCTCGGCGACGGACGCCCCCATGTGCATGCACTTCTCCTTCCACATGTTCGGCTCGGGGATCGGCGAGCTCAAGGTCTCGCTGAGGCACACGCGCAACCTCGAGGCCCAGACCCAGGAGATCTGGCGGCTCAAGGGAAACGCCGGCAACTCCTGGTTCGACTCGCGCGTCACCGTCAGCTCGCTCGACGACTTTCAGCTCATCATCGAGGCTAGCGTGGGCAACACGGCTATGGGTGACATCGCCATCGACGATATCGCCTTCACCACTGGACCGTGTCCCAGTAAGTACATTGCTTTTTATCTTATTCACGTGCAACAAGTCAATTTTATACCTATATTCAGATTTAGACAGTCATTTTTTAATCAAATGAAATCCTTGCTTATTTCGTGTGTATACTAAATATTGCAGATTAGTTGAAAAATAGGATAATTAGCCTGAACTAAACCTGAGATATATCTCACGATCACTTATCTTATACATGTTCTTTTTTCCTAAAATCTGAAACATCACTTCAGTTAACCAACCATTACAGATCTGTTTGCATATAAAGTTCTCTTTGCAAGCTTGCAATCTAGATTAAAATATTTTTTTGACTAGCAGATATGTGACTCATGAACGCACAATGATCCCGCGATAACGCAGAAAAATATGAAATAAATGAAAAAAATGTGAATTTTTTTGCACGAATTGCAGCCTCGCCGCAGGTAGCAGCGCCGACGCACTTTCCGCGCGACTGCACCTTCGAGATCGACGAGTGCGAGTGGCTCAACAGCCGCGAGCCGGGCGCTGCGTCGGTGTCGCCGGGTAGTCTGTCCAGTCGGGGTCGCGTCGACTGGCAGCGCGTCTCCCAGCAGACGTTGAACCCGCGCAACCAGCGCAAGCCGTACAGCCTGCCGGCGACGCGGCCCCGCCAGGAGTACTTCATGGCGCTGCAGACGCGCGGCGTCGCGCCGGCCGTCACCGGCACCGCCTACCTCCTCGGCAACGAGATCAAGGCCACCAGCGACCCACTCTGTCTCACCTTCTGGTACCTCATGTTCGAGTCGTTCATCGACTCCACCGGGCCCAGCCTCGGTACGCATATTGCCTCGTTTATTTTCTTTCCGAAAAATTAAGGATAATTTGAAGATGCAGATGTCTCGACACGTCTGGCTTTATCTACTTACGCAGTAGTTGTCGTTTCATGAATTCATTGTCGCTGATCAAAGTTTTCTCCAAATTCGTAGGTGTATTGAGGGTGTTGATTCAACCGGTGGGAGAGAGTATAGATGCAGCAAAGCCAGTGTGGCAGCTGTACAATAATCAAGGACCCACGTGGAATTACGCGCAAACAAGTATAACCGCGAGTCGCGACTTCCACGTCGTCTTCGAGGGTACCTGGGGACCAAATCGTGCCAACGGCAACATAGCAATTGATGATATTGCATTTTATACTGGAAACTGCACTGGTAATAAATCATTTTATTTTTTTCATTCGCATGTACATTCTGCAACTTGAATAGTAACAAAATCACTCTTACCTTCACTGATTTCTCAAACGTAATAAGTACAATAAGGAGATGATACGCCTTCCGGATCCTGGGTAATTTCGCTCAAATTCTGGAAAATAATTCTCTAATCAAAAGTACTAAACACTCGAGGTTTTCATTATTTTGGATCCATGAACAATTCTTCACAGATCGCGGCCTCTCCTTGTGAATGAAGACTACCTTTTCATTATTCAAAATTTAGAGATTTTAGCAATGAAGAAATGTTATTGCATATATTGCATTAATTAAAAAAATGAAATTACAGTGAGGCCACCAAGTGCGGTAGTGAGCGCGGAGGACTGTAGTTTCGAAAAGGGCCTGTGCGGCTGGGAAAACATGACGGGCGGGGGCGTGAGCGATCCGCGGCTGCAGTGGCAGCGAGCGTACCCGAGCCACCGGCCGGCGCAGCTCCTGGACAAGACCTTCGGTTCGTCCGGTGACTTCGTCTTCTTCGACATATTCTCGCCGAATCAGAAGCGCGAGGTGAAACTGCGCTCGCCCCTGATCACAGCTCAGACCGACGACGAGCTCACATGCTTCAGCTTCTGGTTCGTCGCGTTCGGTGTCGAGGAGTCCACCAGCCTCAGGATCATCAAAATGTCCGTCGGACAGGAGGCTAACGGATCGCCCGAGGCCAGTCAGGACGACGAGGAATCAGATCAACAACTGGTAATTTTAACGATCTGACAAAATAACCTAAAGTAAATATTGCATTTTTGTTACTTAAGACTTTGTGCTTTATTTCGCGAAGCTTTGGACGTTGACGGCGAAAGGTTTCAACAATCCAAGGCCCTCGTGGACTTGGGCCCAGGTGACGATCGAGGGGCGATCACCTTACCGGTTGATTTTGGAGGGAAGCGCGAGCAACGGTGGCTTCGCGATCGATGACGTCAAATTCCAACCGCAAGCTTGTCCAAGTAAACTTTTATACTATCACCTCGAGACTATAAATGAAAAGTAAATTACACGAAAATTCAAAGCAAACTTTTTTATTTCAGCACGGCCTATTGCGGCGAGACCACCCACTGCGGGATCTCAAGAGCTGTAGTCCAAATTTAAATGATCGATAACTTTCGTATTTATTTTATACGCTGTAATTTACAAACGCTTCGCGTGCAATTTATTATAAACCCAGTATTTTTATTATTAAGCGTAAAATAATTATTTTCTACTTACTACATTTATGTAAAATCGTTTACATTCATTAATATTATATAAAGATTTTTTAATGTATAAAACAATCGTTGAAGTGAAACGAATTTATGATCTAACAAACCTAATGTATCACTAATTTTAATTTAAGTTAAACTATTATTAATTTAAGTTAAAATCCTAAACAGTTAAAAGTCTTAAATAAATAGTATAACAACAAAAGGTAATCTCCAAGTACCAGCAACAACTGTTTAGGAACCGATGTCGCTTGCTAGTCTGTTAAAGAACTGATGAAAGATGCCGAACCCAAAGCCCTGTGGTGATGAAGCGTAAGCCCGACCCAGGTTCAGGTACACCTTGGCTATGTGAGGTGCAAGACAGGGACATAACAGAAGCGACCTAGTCGAGGGCCGCTTGTGGGAATCCTCCTGGAGCATCTTGTAGACGATAATTTTGCTGTGTCTAGAAACGTCCGAAGTTTTGAACAATTCTAACGGTTTCGTACTCATCATTTCTATTATTTCCCGCATGCTCTGCAATGTCAATCGACAAAAAATTTAGTGTTAATTTTAAATATTGTAGTTTAAAATTTTTTGTGGTATAATGAAATTTATATAACCGATTTTATTACCGAGGCTGGAAAGGCAAGCTCTTTAGTAAGCATCTCATAGAGAACGACCCCCATGCTCCAAATGTCGCTTTTGAAATTGTACGGCTGCTTCCTCAACATTTCCGGGGCTATGTAACAGTATGTTCCTGCATGACTTGAATTATTTCTAGAAAGTGAAATAAGAAATAAATATACTTAATTAGATGTCTGATTAGTGATCTAGTAAATTCTCGTGTAATTGTAAAACTAACTCTTTGTAATCTCTGGAAAGACCAAAGTCGCCGATTTTCACTATATCTCCCATGCGTCCTGTAAGCATGATATTCTCCGGTTTCAGATCTCGATGAAGTATATTCTTTGAATGTATGTGATGAACTCCCAGTACAACTTGGGCAAATAAATACAAACAGTCCTAGAAAAATATAAAAGTAATAAAAAAAAACTATTAGGATAAAAAGAGATTTGTGCTCATACTTGTTCCAGTAAAGGCGTGGTTCTTTTATCCAAAAGGTTTTTTAAAGTGCCTCGTGCTGCGTACTCCATCAGTATGTAGAAATTCCCAAGCTCCTGCCAGGCACCGTAGTAAGACACGACGTTGGGATGTCGCAGAATTTGCATGCATTTCACCTCTCCCGTAATCATCTTTCGAACAAAACTGACCGTTGAGAAAATCTACTAGATATTTTAATTATTTCGTTTTACCTTGCTAATCCAGGCATTGCTGGGGTTCTGCTCCTGCACCTTAATCACGAACTGCTTCGAATCTTTCACACGCGTAACCAGGTAAACTTTTCTATTAACAGCAGATAAATAAAAATAGACTACTAAAAAAAGGAAAAAAAATAACACGATGTGTATCCTACCCAAAGGTGCCTTTTCCCAACAAGGCTTCAAAATTAAAACTTTCTATTTGCATTTTATCGGCGCTCATTCTGCGAACAGCTTATTCTCGATTTAATCGCGCACTCATACTGAGTAAAGTCAAACGGTTTGACGGAGCAAGGGCTTGGATCTAGGATGTAAGGTCATTGACATCTACAATACACACTGTTATTACAATACAAGAGTCGTTCTCAAAGTACGGCGAAACTGCGTACTTTCACAACGACTCATATTTATTTATCAGTTCATTATACAAATCAAAATGCAACAGTGTTTTGCGTAAATCCTCTCACAATGTTTCCAATCAGAAAGGAGAAAAAAAATCGCAAAATAAAAGAGCAAGTACGTATAGACAAACAGACTATGTGAGCAAACAAAAAATGTAATGTTCTGTATTAAGTATTTTTTTACACATTACAATAATTTTTTTCTTTAAAAGAAAATAAACAATAAAAAAAATGAAAAATTTAAGATTCATTGAAAAATGAGCGAGGGGAGCTTGCGCTACCATTGAGCGCTCCGAGACATTTTATGAATTCGTTCTACGACGTAAAAATGTATACATCCTTTGATCCGAATTCTTTTAAAATTACTTCTCTTGAAACGAGAAGACAGATGTGTATATGCATATATATTTATATATATATATATATTTATATCGTCGTTAGTGTACATCATTCAACTATTAGCAGACTCTGTTGTGTCATTGGAATCACTTCCAGAGGTGCGTGATTGTTTTAAGCTATCTAGGTATTCTTGCTGTGATGTAGCTAGCACCTTCGATAGAATGTCGCTATCTTCCCAGTCGGTTAAACCTGAAAATAGTTTAAAGTAGTAGCAAGATAAAGTTTAAGTTAAGTCCTTTGTATTAACATTTACCAAAAACTTCTGGTGGAAGACGATTAAAAAGGGACATATCCGGAGATGTGTGTGTTTCTTTACTACTGCCAGGTACTGGCTCTTGTGGACCAGCAGAGGGAGTTTTGTATTCTGGTGACAGAAGTGGTATTCCAGAACTCGACTGATGCTGTGGAGACCTTTTGTTAAAACGAACACTCTCATTTATCTGAAAAGTTAATCATTCAATTACTAGTAAATGATAATGTAAATAATATATATTGTTTCTGCTAATAAATTAATCAATATACTTTTGGAGAATTACGCAAAGATTCTTGATTAGGTTGGCTGACTGACGTAGGAGAAGAACAATGACTTCTTTGTTGGGTTCGACTACTATGTGAAAGAAAATGACTATTTTGAGCACTCGTCACTGTACTTGTACTGCTACTGCTTGCTGATCTCTGTAATTAAATTTTTCTATGTACTTTGCTTTTTAAATAAAAATTATATACTTTCAGCCGTAAACGAACTTACTGCTTTTCTCATTTCGTTATCTCGCAACCATTGTAGATAACTTTCTCTAGCTACTTGCTCTTCAATAGCTTCATTTGTTGCTTCCCAATCAGTAGCTTTTATTTTGTCCTCTAGCATCGTCTTTAAATTTAAAAAAAAAAATAAATCAAATATAATTTTCTTGTAAGTTTATACTAATAGTAAAGTAATATTTACCTGTTCTATGTGTTGTTCTTCGCTTTGCCTCACAGCATCAGAAATTAATGCTCTGTCAGCTGCACCAGGATTAAATGATGGTAAACCAAGACCAACACCAATTGTTGCTTTATAAGGATCTACAATACTATTGTAGTGACTTCCTCTTTGATAAGACAATCTTATAGGTTCATTATCACTTTTCACCATGCCATGAAAGATGTTAATTGGTTCTGCGTTAAAAAAGTAACAGTAAAATATTACCATTGTTGTATACGTTTATTGTTTTTAAGGATTTACTTTATAAATATATTAAAAAAACATACCTGTACTGTAACAAAACAATTCAATACTGCGATTATACATTTCTGACATAGCCTGCATTTCTATATGATTTCCATGCACATATTCCTGTCGTTTTCGGTCAACATAAGTGCTGAAATCTTCAGCAACAAAATGTGAAAAAAATTCTTGATTAGCTGCCTAAAAATTAAAAGTTACAAATATATTATTTAAGTCACTATTTTTTTTATTTAAAATAACAACAGAAATTTAAATACTTACAATATAATCCATACAATGTTTTCGAACCACACCATGCATTTCTTGGTCTCCATAAACTTGATCTGCTACAGCTCTAAAAAGGCAAGCTCCATCTTCTCCCATCTTTTTTACAATAAAGCCCATTTTCCTTAATCTTTTTTCAAACCATCTATCACGCTGTTTAAAGTACAATTAATTAATTTCCAAAATGCTTTTTGAAACTAGATTTTTAATACAAACCTCTTGCCATTCTGCAAGTGTCAAGTTATTTCCTGTTCTTCCAGTATACTCATCACCACTGTTATATCCATTAGCCAGTTCATGTTCAAGATTTGCAGCTGCCGCAACTATAGCCATTCGACTGCTAGACATAACAGCACCTTCCCCTCCTAAACATTCAAATAATGATTAACAAATTAAATATCAGATGAGTCAAATTTATCTCATGAATGTTTTTAATTGTTAAAAGTTTTATTCGACATTACATTTCTTTCCCCAAAATTTGTTTAGATATTCAATAAATTAACAAAAAAATGAATTTTATAATGAGTGACAATAAAAATTGAATTTACCTTGTAATGAGCCACTGCTACTGGAAGCAATTGGAGGACTTGACTGTCTTTCATGTTCTCTTTCTCTTTCTCGTTCAGTGCCACTACCACCATTTGTTCCAGAACCACGACCTCTTTCCCTTTCACGTTCTCTCTTATTACGTGAACTTCTGCTGATACACGCACTGAAAATATAATTATTTTTAAACACTGTCAAAGAATATTTTAAATACATCTTAAATTAAACAAAAATTTATATTTTACCTGTGAGGGCTAGCTCGTCTACGATGACGTTTGCCATGACTGGAACTTCCACTTTCATCAAAGT
The DNA here is from genome assembly GCA_035586675.1 of Eurytoma californica. NCBI lineage: Eukaryota > Metazoa > Arthropoda > Insecta > Hymenoptera > Eurytomidae > Eurytoma > Eurytoma californica. Next base: position 8,188,257 of record JAXIUT010000048.1, read on the forward strand.
GCTTTTCCTCTCGACGATCAACATTACCCTAAAACAGATATAGATTGATGAATTACAGAAAATAGAAATATATTTATAACAAAACACTATTGTTTACCTCATATGAACCACCAGCAGTGAGCACTATTGAACCAGGATTATGATCATTTTGTACTCCATGCAAATCTACTGTGAAACCATTACTACTCCGAACCTGTGGGGTTTTTATAAAGAAAAAAAAAAGGATGCTAGTTAGACAACATTGAAACGGTTAACCTACAAATCAAGAATTCACAAAAATAATCGTATGAATATAAGACTTTGATAAAAAAAAGCATAGAAAAGATTTTCTATTATGAATATTTACATACCCAGTGCTTATAATAGAAATGATAGGTGATCATTAGCAAAATTAGTACTAGATTTCCAATAGCAAAGTTTAATTTTTCCATTTACCTATGAAAAATAATGTAAATAATTCCAGTAGAGTAAGACGAAATAATAGTGCGTCATTACCCAAGATAAGTCTGAAGCTTGTAAGTATACCTCTCTCGAGAAAAGCAAAAAACGCGAAAGCGAAAAATAGGCTACTGCGTAAAATTAGGTGAACAATAATAAATAGCAAACGTACCTGGTAAGGACTATTGGGCAGAGCGATAGATCCAGCGGCGCCATGCTCGCTCTGGACACCGTGCACGTCTACCTCGGAGCCGCTTGAGCTTTCGCCCCGTCTATCCTTATTCCCGCTCTGCTTCTTTTTCGAGAGAATCGTCATTTTGCCGAGGTTCTTCTATCCTCCTCTCTCCCTCTCGCTCCCGTTCTATTGCAGCTTCTGTTACCTAATTAAATCGGAGAACCCAAGAGCGGCCTCGCCTCGGTGTCTCGAGTCGATTCCTGTTACCGACGGGGATCGAATTCCGTCCAGGCTGCAAGCAATGTGCTCGTCGTGCTCGCAGCGGCCACGTCCGTAGGCGTCGTCGGGCCGGACGCACTAAGACACGCGAGCCGCCATGAGCCTCCGACTTCCGAGTCTCTCGAAACAGCACTCTCGCCTTGGCGCACCCACACACTTGTCCGGTAGTACACGCACACCAGCACGACACTCGAGATTCTTCCTTTGACGATCCTGCGGTCACCCGCGGCGCGCGTGAATTTTCGGAGAAAAGCAAAAGCCCCGTGCAGGTGCACGAACAGCTGTATGGAAGGCCCCGAGCCCCGATGTCCGTGTGTCAGTGCTCGCACCAATGGCTACTTTTGCGATCGTGCACCAACGAGGTCCATCGCTGATGCGACATCACGCGAACCTAGCGCTGGCTCGCACCAGCTCCCACGCGACGTCCCCGTGGCTCCTTCAGAGGCACCCTCTATCGTCCTTTCTCGCACTACCCCTGCTCTGGGTATGATCAAGAGTCTAGAACTGCAGGCAATCGAATCAGCAATTTGGATGTAGGTACAACTATGGCAAGGACTCCTGCCGAGCCCGGGCCAGACGTTGAGACTTCTTAGAGCTCGCTCGTAAGCATCGACGAATGCGCGTTCGCGTGCATTCACTCTCGACTACTTATCTCACTGGCACAATGGATGTTAATGTATCTATTCGCACGTACACATGAGTATGAGCACGCTCCTGCCGTCCTTGTCCTTTTTTCGCTCTCAGTGTACCTTTGTCTCGCTTGCACCGACCCGTGCGCGATGCGAGCCTATGGCCCCAGCCACACATACGTCTCCCGTTCCGACTGTCACAACTCACTGGCCATATGCACCTCCCTCTCTCTCTCTCACCCTCTCTCTCACTCTCTCTCTTTCTCTCTCTCTCTCTCTCTCTCTCTCTCTCTCTCTCTCTTTCTAGTAGGTACTTGGCATCCTCACCACAGCTGAAAAACAAAATACAGGAACCGAACGAAGGCGCGCTGACCAATCCCAAGCAAGCTTTAAAACACTGAAGTAACGTCGACCCGATATACCTCAATCGTGATTGGTTTACAGAAGGTGCACATACTTTCTGCGGCTATTCTTTCACGTGCGGAGAAGTATTAAATAGAATTGGGCTTTCAAGTTCGTTGTAGAACTAATTATGAGTTGAAACTCTCTTTAAGAGCTAGGCGTTGCATTGTTTCTGCAACTATTTTCACGTCTCTAACTTTGAGAGTATGAATGTCTTTGCATATATGCATATTGTACGTATGCATTAACATGGAACATGAGAATGATAATTTATTCGATATTTAAATAAAAGTATTATAAATATTTTATAATTATTTCTATTTTTAAGGATGGTTTATAATACTTGATCTAGATTTGGTTAATTTTGGCTAATTCAGGAAAAGCATTTAATGTACAAAGTTAATTCGCGCTTAAAACATGCCCCGAGAATGGCAACATATTATAATTAAGCGAATTTACTTCAGTCTAGTGTACATACATATGTACTATACATACATGAATAAATATTTTTATTACAAAAAG
>JAXIUT010000048.1:8214724-8226457 GCA_035586675.1 Eurytoma californica
TATCAAAATGGCTTCCAATACTTTCACCAAAATGAATGATGCCTTATTATAAAGCCTGATATAAATTAGTAAGCTATTATTGAATTGATGCAATTTTTAAAGAAAATTATAAGAAAGTGAATTAGATTAAGTCACTTACTCTACTTAATGATGTGGTCTTTAAAAGAGGACTTTGTGGTTTGAGTCCCCAGAGAGCAGGACTCTGAGGTTTGAGACTCCTTAGGGCTGGACTCTGTGAATTTGCTCCATTGAGAGCTGGTGGTGCAATATCTGCAACCGTGGGTTGTGGTGTAGAATGCGTGTCCGGCAAGACAGATTGTCTCCATTTGCGCACCAAGTCTTTCGCCCGTTTGGCCAGGACATTATTATTTGTCTTTCTTCGTAGTTCATTGATGTATTTCCCAAGCCTGGTGAGCTGCAAATACACATGGCATGTGTTAAAATTGCTTCAAAATATTTGCACTGCAGACACTTGCTACAGCTGTTTTTCAAGGCTCACCTCCAGCACCTCCTTGGTAATGGTGGTCTTTTCCAGGGTCGTAATAACATCCACGACAACTCCCATATCGACGACCTGTCGAAAGAAACAAGAGAAGCCATGAGGAAAGACAACAATGCAAGCAGCTTGAAATAAGGGCCTTTTCTCACGATGGCCGTACTTGGGTAAAAAGTGTCAAGTCGGGCAAATTTAGAGCTTACTCACTACCCGTCATTTGTGCGGGCGAATAGAGCTTACTCACGAAGAATCCCCGAAGATTAAAAGATATGTTATATATCGTTACATAAGATACGAAAAGTTTCGTTGATTAATTCAAGAATGCAAAATGAAGTCGCAGCAACAGCCGCGTCCCAGATAATCCAGACTCGCCGAAACTCCCAATAAGTAGACAGAGCGGAGCAACGATCGAACCCCACCGGCGAAAATAAATTCGTCGACGCGATACTAAAAAAGTCCAATGAAAAATCCCTCAGCCTTGGCTGCTGAAACACATAAAGAAGCGAGCGGGCGGCCGCAGCGAAGGAAGAAGTCGGTGCATATTGAGTTTCGTCGTGGGGCTGCACGCATACGGCCTCGCCACGCGATCGGGGGGGAGCGGCGGCGTCGGCGCCGCCCGGGGGAATCGTCTGGAAAGGCGGCGCGCGAGCAGAAGGTCTCGGAGGTGCATTCGGCCGTCCTCTTTCTCTCCTTCGCTCGGGAAGGGGCACACGCGTGCGTCCGGTGCGCGGGTGACCAGCGCCGGACCCGCGGCCGTCCGGGCCACGACGGCTCGGGCGGCCGTCTGTGTCGGTGCGCGCTGGCGCGCCACGCACACACGGGCCGGGGGGGGGACTGGGCGCTCGGCCGCTCTCGGTACACTCGGGCAGACATCGGCGGAGGTTTGCGGCGGGCCGGAGGGGGAGGGGGGCTGCTTCTCCGCCGCCGCGGCGGAGAGACGACGGGGCACTAGGCGCGCGCGCGCGAGAGAGTGGCAGGATAGCCGCTTGCGCGAGCGGTCGGGGGCGGGCATACGAGAGCCCGCTCGCCACCAACTGGTGGATGCGCGGCCCTGCGGCTCGCGCGCTTACTTACATTGTACTCCTGGTCAAGGGATTGCAACAATCTTTCGGTGAGCTCGGTGCAGTGTCTCTGCATCGGGGGAGGCGCGCGCGCGCGTTACGGCCCTCGCACTCGAGGCTTCGACGCACTCTCTCTCTCGCTCGCTCTTTTTCGTTCTCTCTTTATTCCCTTTCTCTCTCCCCTATTATCTACAGCTATGCGGTATCGCTCTCTCTTTCTGCGAGCCTCAACTCTCTCGCGTGTGGCGGTGTGTATGCGACCGATCGGGCTCCACGCGCACTCAACGTGTACGCGAAGGCGACGATCCGCACGGGAGAGCTGCAATGGCGACACTGAACTGTGCCTCCGCTCGGCAGCCCACCCTACCTCCCGAGTGCCTCCTAGCAGCGGCCCGAGCATCGCACCTAGCCCCACGCGCCGCTCAGGCGAGCGATACTAACGCCGCTAGCGGCCGAGCGCACACGCCCCCACCAGCACTGAGGCGACGCTGGCGCCGCCGTTGAATCAGCGCCCCCGAGCGCCGTTTCCGGCGGAACCATGGCGGAACGCTTCCCCCGGCCCAATCCACGCTCGCCTTTAGACGGAATGCGCCTTCTTCGCCAGAATCGCCCTCGTCTTCCACGTATCGCGCCTCGTTCGGAGTCTTGGGCATGGCACATGTCCGATTCTCTCGTCACTAGCTCTGTCACCGTTGACGACTTTGCTCGCTTTCCGTGCATTCATTGATGATTTTCACTTGTAATGGCTGTTTTTTTTATCGCCACTTTAACGCTAAATTTCTATCTTGAGTCGACCTCGACGATTCCAAGGAATGAGCTTTTAATTAAAGACCGCAAACTTTATCGTTCGATTTTACGGACACTTGGTACTATCGTTAAATTGATTTCGAACATTTCTTTTATCATTTCGTACACTTGTACTCATTGTGTATAGGTAAAACATTAGATTTTAATACATTATTAAATAAAAAATAAATTTTAAACGAAAAAATGCCGCATAATAAATTGCAGTTAAATGTTTGTACGCCTGCAGTTCGAACTCACGCTACGAATAGGAGGTACCAGATGCAAGTCATATACCACGATTCGCCGGTATTACACTCGTCACTCACTTTTTCGAAGGAATAGCTCCGCAAAATGCGAAGTTACTAGTAGTATGCCTTGGATCGAGGGATGCGTATCCTGAAATTGCATCACGAGCCCCATCACTTCCATTGGTTGCCTTTGGCATTCGGAGCGAATTCGGCACCTCGATACTAGCACAACGTGCCAAGGAGAGAGACCTTTTTACTGGACTCTCTCCTTTCCACGTGTTTAAGTATACAATTTAGGGCAAAATGGCGACCGTAATGATCGCGGATGTCAGAAACTTTAAGTTTTTCAAATCCTGAACGGTTCGAGAACTTTCTTCTATAATCTTATTTCATCTTTTTGATCGTCACAGTTAGTGGATCTATTCGAGCCTCGGTTAAATATATTAAGTATACTTATATCTATTACAGGGCAGCTTCTCTTGTTCTATTTATCGTGTATGTTCCAATTCATTTAGTAGACATTAAATCATGATTTTTTAATCGAAACTTTCAGGAAATGCACTTAAAAGTTTTTAATAAATAATTAAATACATGAGTAGATTGAGATATTTTAACAACTATTAAATATAAAGGAGGATGTAAATATAATAGATATCACTTCATCCTATGCAATATGATGGAATAAAAAAAAACTTATTTTTTATTTATTTTATGTAGCAATAAATCAGTTTATATTTTTAGCTTTTTTTATTTATACACAGAACAAAAATATTTTTTTCTAATAACTATGTACATTATATGTATACAACTGTTGGGTCTATATGAGATCAATATACTTTATAGACATTACAAATGAGCCACTATTTACATAAACAGTGATATTTACTTGAAATATATTTCTTTCAGCTACTTACATTTTATACAATTAAATAAGTATTATGCAAAGCCTCTTAGTTTGCAAGTCTAAACAAAAGATTGTCCTTGAGCAATGCCAAAAAATTTGTCTTGTTCGGTACTTTACCACTTTCAATACACAAGTAAATCATCTAAAAATTAATTCATCTAAAAATTCGTTGTAATTTTAAACACTAAAGCTTTCACCACACCCACATGTGCCTTTAATATTGGGATTATTGAAGACAAATTCTGAGCTCAGTTTGTTTTCAATATAGTCCATCTCTGTTCCTAACAAGGAGAGTTGTGCCTTTCTGTCAATAATAACACATACACCATCCTGAACCACTTCTTCATCCAGCTTACTTTTGTCTGTTGCATAGTCCAGAGTATAGCTTAAACCATTGCATCCTCTTTGTCTAACACCAATTTTGAGTCCAATCTGTAGTATTAAAGTAATTTATAATTAAAATTGTTTATTAAAAAACCATATATTCATGTATAGAATATAATAAATTGTAGGACACTTACACAATCTGGTTTCTCTTTCAATATTTCTTTGATTTTCTTCACTGCATTTGAAGTCTAAAAATTAAAAACAATTGTAGTAAGTATTTATTCTTTTAAAGTTAAGAAATTAATTAATTTTAATCGCAAGAAATGACACAATTTTTAATATGCAACTAAAGTATTTCAGTGTTTTGAGGTTACGTTTGGAAATTTGTCAATGCAATACAACTCGTTTACCGAGCGTTGATTACATAAAAAGCATTTCTCTGCTATTTTGTTTATCGATAGAAAAAAAAGTAAATACCAAAACTAAAGCAGCTCGTGATGGGATAATTTTTCTTCCCTTTACTGCACGAACCGTTGCACTGGCTACGATGCGTGACGCCATTTTTAAAAATCTCCGACAATTTAAAACGTCAATGCCAAGAGCAGCTGCAGACGACTGCGGGAGCAACAATGAGTAGGGTCCGCTCATGCGCTCATCTTCAATATATTGCGAAAACATAAATAAAAGATATTCTGTTTACGCCCAACTGATCAACGAAAATAACCGGAGCAATCTTTTTTTCTTATCTAACTCAAGAGGAGGAATTTAGATGGAATAAAATTCAACACCTTTAGGCATTTGAAATTATTTTTACTTATTTTATAATCTTTTCATGTTCGGTGTTCATCAATTTTACAAACTAAAAACCGCATTTGTAAATTAGTTATATATGTGTGTGTGGGTGTACTCACATACACACAGGCGTTACATACCTGAATAGGTATAGATTGGCTATATTAGGTTACAGATTTTTTCGCAATAGTTTTTGTTATTGAATTAACTTTAGAAAAATCCATAGCCATTTTACGTCTCAAGTCAAAGTTTGACCTATTGTAAATACACACTGTTTTAATGCAATTTAATTAACTTCATAATATATTTATCTTTAATAAATTCCATTTACTTTTCTTATCAGTATTATTTAAAAAAAATATGTAGCAATTAACAAATTTAAAAAACATAAAATGCTCTTAAACGTTTTTTTAAAAAATTAGTAGAAATTATATATAAATGAGTACAATTCCATTACAATTTGTAAATAAAAAAAAGTAGTTCTTTGTAATTTGACTATTGAGAATTTATAAACTACGCGATTGTCGATGCTTCCAATATTCTTTGTAATTTTGTTTAGTCTATAAATTTTTGCATCGACTGAAGTTGTAATTTATAGAAATTATTAGAATTATATTAACCAGTAATTATTTAATTATATGTATTTAAAATTTTTAGTTTAATACGTTTGGAAGAAACGTTAAATATTTGTTATAAAATTAAGTAAATTTTCTTGTGAATGGTATTTATTTAAAATCTGTAATTTAATTCCATTTTATTTTATAAATAAACAAAAGTTTTTTTTTGCCAATTCATCCTGTTTTGTTTTTATAAAAAATTGTTGCTTCCAAACCTATATTTATATAATATATTTCATTATACACTTTTATTAATCTTACATTTACAGTCGGTTAATATAATCAACATTATTTACTTTTCAAGGCATTTCCAGAATTTGTCTACCTAGAAAATACTCTTGAATAATAATCCTACCCAATAATTTCTATTGTTACGTAAATTTCTTTTTCTTTTACTTTCCACTTAGTGCAATATTTTAAACATTCTTCTTTAAGTATTTTTGAGCATTCGTCTAATGCACCAAGGATATGAAATTAATTAGCTTTTAGTACAAAAGTTGCTTGCAATCTCATAATTAACTGCATAGGATTAGGAATCATATTATAAGGCTGGACGTTCTTCAGATATTGGCGAAAAACTATTGTCATTCGCACAACCCCCCAATTTTCTTGTTTCAAATTATTTCAGTCTCAATGTGAAATTTTTTATTCGCTGCTTATATTCTTGTAATCCGTTAAATAACAATGTTAACATAAAAAATAAGTAAATGAAAGAGTAATAAAATAATAAATCACACACTAACTGCATAAAATTCAAAACTTTATAATTTAAATCAATATTAAATTTTTTTTTTTAATTGAAAAGAGCAGAAAAGGAAATGCGTCTTATCACTGAACATTGCTTGATTGTTCTATGGTATAGAAAATGAAAAAGTACCATTTACATAGACGACCACATAGCTTTACATAAGTACATAAGTGCACAGTTCACAATGCAACAATTATGCACTTTTTAAAGCATATAAATCACCTTACCAATAGAGATGTAAACAAATTTTATGAGAACGCAAGACGTATATATATGTACATATATACAATTACATTATAGTCATATCAATTGAACATAAGAACAAGTGTAAAGTATGATGTGTATTACTCTAAAGCTGACACATACGCAACATCATTCAGGAAATGTACTTATATGATCTTGCATTCTCATTACGCTTACCGAATTTCGAGTTTTCTTAATGCATATTATTCTTAATTAATAATCGCTTGTTTATATAACAGTAACTTGTTCTAGTAGAAAGCAAAGCAAATAGAAAGTTTGTTTCTACAACACTGATAAAACGATTCCTCTCTTAATTGAAGATCTGCACTTTAAATAAAATATTTTATTTTTTTTTCTTTTTGTAATGAAATTACTTGCCAATAGATGTACGACATTAACAAAGGAGTGAAACAATTAGGTCGGCAACAACAATAAAATCGCTCCTTTCTGTAAAAGTATCCTAAATGTGTCATCGATTTGCGCCAAGCTAATCATCAAGATTTTGTGAAAGCAAGAAATTAGCGGCAAGATTTTCGTTCTTTTCACATGCAAAATATGCTTGAACAACAAGATCCTCAGGGAATCCTAGTGATTTTAGTCTTTCGATGGCTTCTTTATCCTGTGGTGTGATTTGTATGATTCCCGGACCTCCACCCGTTCCTGCTCCTGTACCCGCACCCGCACCAGCACCAGCACCAGCACCAGCACCAGCACCAGCACCAGCACCAGCACCAAGTCCTCCTTGGGTTGCTGCAGCTGCTGACGCAGCTGAGACTGGTACAGTACCAGCCCCACCACTTGCTCCAACTTAAATGAAAGAATTAAACATTTTCAAACTCAAAATTGTATTTACACATAATTTTTGTATATTTTATTTTAACTTTTATTTTTACTGATACTCACTAGGTTCATTAAGCATCCTTACAAAAGCCTCTTGGTTCTGTGAAATTAGTTGTAAAAGTGCAGGATTTGTTTGTCCAATTTGCTGGAGAACAGGATTTAATAATTGTGGGTTTTGTTGTATAACTTGTCTCATTTGTTGAAACTGTGGTTGTGTGCGTAGAAATGCAAGAGGATCTTGACCTGACTCCTGCGATTCTTGTGTTTCGTTTCCTTCTTCAGGAGGATCTTCAAATAGTTGAGCAGGAATTCCGGTTAATAAATATTCTACTGCTCTATCGGGATTATTAAAACTTGCTCTAAGTGCTTGCTCAACTTGTTCACGTTCGTATCTATAATTAATAAAAAAAAAAAGTTTAAAAGTGTTTTTTGTAGTAAAAATATTGTATTTATAATATTTTTACAAACAAACCCCATATCCATAATATTGTTGACCATTGCGGTGTATTCATCTCCCATGAGTAAAGCACTTTCAGCTTGAGTGGCAGTTGCGCCAGTTGCAGCTGGCGTTGACTGAGTATTTTCAGGTCTGGTTGGTGCTGTAGTTTGAACTGTTGGTGTTGAACTTGGTGGTTGTATGCTACAGATAAAAAAATAAAACATCGTAAATTGTGATTCTACAAAGCAACGCTTCTAATTTTACTTACCTAGACGTTGCTCCTGCTGCTGGTGCTGCTGGTGCTGCTGGTGCTGCTGGCACTGCTGGTGCTGCTGGTGCTGCTCGTGCTGCTGGTGCTACTGGGGCTGCTGGTTGCACAACAGGTGTAGTAGTTGTGCTTGTTTGCTCTTTACTTTTAGCGGTATCAGCTTGCGATTCATCATTGGTACTGGCTCCCGAAGCCTTAGGCTTGGAAACCATAACAACAATAAATTTCTTCTCATCGATGTTGTATTCAGTCAAAGGCTGCTCATCGGTCAATATTTTCCCTGCAAAGAAACAATCCATTACAGACAAAAATATGAAATTCCTAACCTAAATTTAGGCCAGCTCGCAGGTCGGACTGCTTCATTGCCTTGCCATAAAAATAAGTCGAGAAAGAGCGAATGCTGCGACGGGATAAGAGCCTTGGAGGTGAGCGAATAAAAAGCCCCGGGGGCAGCTTTCCGTTCCCGAAGAAACCATGGCGAAGTGTAGAGTGGTATGCGGTTAGGGTTGCAATTTTGAGGTTACATAAAGTAGAAAAACGGTTGGATGTTCGACTTACCCGCATAGATGAGCTTCTGATGCTGCGCAGGGAAGCCCTTCTGCGCCTCGATCTTGTTTTTCAGATCCTTGACCTGCGAAAAAACGCATAATGGTGCGAACGTGGAAATAAGTGTCTCGCTCAGGGAAGGGGGGGAGGGGTGTAGGGCCGCACGCCGGCCGCTTTATCGGGGACTCACCGTCTGCGTCGGCTCGATCTCGACGGTGAACGTCTGTTGCTGGAGGTTCTTCAGCGTGACGATCATGCTGGCTCCTTCGGTGCTGCTCCGCTCAAGAAAAATAACAAAACTCTCGCTGGGGGGGCCCCGCGCGCACGCACTGCGGCACGCACGGCGCGCATACACCGCTTCGCGGGAGGACGGAGGGAGGGAGGGCCTCTCCCGACGTGCGTGCCCCTGCACGGCGCGATCGTCCCTTTCAGAGCTCCCAACTCGCCTGCGACCCTCGTCCCGGATGTTCCGTTAGCGTTCTGCCGGCGAGCCACCCTTTGGCGCTCTTCCGTCTTGGAACTGGGAGAGCGCGCGCCACGACGATGAGTCGACAATTCGGCACTGAGGGTAAGCACGACTCGCTGAGCGAACTGAGCGTGCACCTCCTGTCTCGCTCCCTCGGCTGCGTCTGCCTATATACCTATCTCTTGTTTTTTCTCGCTCTCAGGCGGCTTGTACTCGGCAAACTTATTGTCCAAGGCTGCGCGATCCACCGCCACACCTGACACCGGGCCCCCAACTCCCAAGTGTAAGGCCGTGTCTACATGGTAACCCCTCCCCATCCCGTCACCATCCCGTCAGCATCCCCTCCCTTCCCCATCCCTATCCCGTACCCATACCCTGTACCCTTATCCTGTGCCCGTCCGATTTTTCTATAGAGCCTGCCGACTAGACTATCATGTGTTTCATTGCGAGTTCCATATGATCAAACTAAGGGACGGTCTACATGGTACCCCTACCCCTATAACCCTTAGGTGCTCTACCCCTTACCCCTACCCGTACCATACCCGTCCGATTCTTCTACAGAGTCCGCCGACTACACTATTATGTACTCCTTTGCGAGTTGGATAGTTGAAAGGAGTACATAATAGTGCAGTCGGTGGACTCTCCAGAAGAATCGGACTGGGTCAGGGGGAAAAATAAGGACAAAAGATATAAAATGCGCGAGTTAGACAAAGACAAGATGAGTCGTTTTATCGCTTGAGAGAAGGGTCCGAGTTCCGAGTACCATGTAGACAGTCCCTTACTCCGTACTCACTCGCTATCTAGCTATATCTAAAGCACTGTATCCGTGTATCCTCGTGTACTGTACTCGTCTCACGTTGGCACTACTGTGTGCGAGTATCAAATGGCTGTTTTTATTTTCAGGAATTTTTCGAATAAACACATGTCATGATCCCTTATAGAGGTATGTATGTATGTAGGTATATACGTAAGTTGCAATTCATTTGTTTTCGATCGTTTCCTACGTTTTCCAGATTTGCTCCGGATGAACAACTCCGAAATTTTGGAGCATCGGGACAAATTCTTAGATCATTAGATGAAATAAGTTTCACTTTGTTATAATTAATGATGTCGTGAGTTTACGAGCTCCTTATCGTTATCGATAAGAAAATAGTATGCAAAAAACATCAAATTGGCAAAATTCTGATACGGTGCGGCTGGAAAGGATTTGCGATTTCTTATATCGCGGGTCTGCGATTCGTCGATTAAATCGCGCACAGCCCACCCTGAACTCTAGAGGACTGGAGCGCCGATAGGATGCTGCGACCCGGAGGTGCATAAAATTATTGATTTTCAACAAATCTAATGCAGTCGGACACTGATACGCGTGTATTGTCTTCAAAGGGTTGACCACCCCCGCGCTCCTCTCATTTATTTACTTCGCAGACTCGCGGGAATCGCGGGATGGGCGAGCACGACGTTGGTGGGAGTGGGGGTACAATTGGACGCCTGTCAGCTGTCAAGTATATAGGTATATACACGCGTCTGTAAATCTTGTATTCTCCCATACAATCATATACAATCTAAGAATCGTTCTTAATTAACTTAGAATTAAGTTAAAGTGCCCGGATGTGTACGAATAAAATGGTTAGATGTACTTTTAATCACTCGGCGCTTTGAAACAGAGCTTGTATAAATTAAGAAAAAATGGAGGATTTATTTATAAAACTCAAGTCTGACAGCAATAAGGATTTTTCTCAAGCTTTGGACACCTTTGTAAATAACGTGAGTCTTTGTATTTTTTAAACGCAATTCAAACGTTATTGTTATTATATCATAATCTACTATTATTTTTTGTTGCAGTATGCCAGTGTAACAAAATTTGAGTTTCTTGACCAAGAAAATTTTAGGAGCCAAATTTGGGATGCCGTATTCACTCATTTAAAAAATAATGAACAACAAGCTGTGCATGAAAAATGTTTGGTCACCCTTCGAATTTTAAGGTACTTGAAAATATTCATTAATATAAAAAGATATATATTATTCAAACTTTTATTTGAGTAGAAAGGTAAGTTTAATAACTAAACATTTTGTACAGCCGTGACAAAACAAATTTGGATAATATTTTAATTAAAGAGAAACTAGATGTGATACTAGAATATGCTGGTCTCATTACCAAACAAGAACAATATGCTATTAGTTCAGGTATGCTACCTATTTAACTGTTTAATTTTACATCTACATTTACCCATTAGATTTCTTAAAGTTATAATTTACTCATTGATTTATTGCAGTTACAAATGAAGCTCAGAAGTTGCTGTGCAATCTTTTATTTAACAGTTGTAAAGTACAAAATATAATAACGGAAACATCCTGCTTAGAATGTGTGATTGATCGAATAAGCAAATATGATGAAAATGTACAACATGATACTAAACTTTTTGATGTGAGAATAATATTTTTAATTACTGCTCTAAATGTTCCTACTCGGAACGTAGTAAGCAGCAAATTAAAAGGAGATATTCAGTTAATAGAAATATTGGATGAAACTTCAAAATATTGTTCTTCTAATAATAGAGAAATTAAGGTTTGAAAATGTTTTTTACAGTATTACACTTTCCATTTTTGGTAATAGTATTAATAAATTAATATTTTAAAGGATGATGATGCAACCTTAGCATGTGAAATTTTAAAAACTTTATTTAATTTATTTATTCAACCTAAAGATCTATCAGTGGAAGAATTGGAAAATTATGAAAAAATGGTACTTATTTTGCGAAGATTATTATTGTGTGAGAATGAAAAACACAAAGAAAACATAGAAAGGTAGTACGAAAATTTATTTATATTAGACAATTCTTATGAATTTGAATAGTATCAATTAATCTTTTTAGTAATGTTGTCAATTTGCTGACTGTAACTCCAACTGAATGTTATTTAAAATTGATCATTCCTTTATCAGATGATCAAACA
>JAXIUT010000048.1:8226557-8269984 GCA_035586675.1 Eurytoma californica
AAAATCACGATTGAAAAACGTAAACCTAGGAGTTCAGCGAATATAAAAGAAAAAAGATGCAGTAGTATATTTTCTATTTCCAAATGAGGTGCCTTCATTATTTTCATTATTTTCATACTTTATTACAGCAGAAACGCATCTGCGTACGTCAATAATCAATATAGAAAATATCAACTGAATTTTTACTCAGTCTCGGTTGAGCAGACACAGTGCCAAGTTTGCAGTGTAACAGAAGGTCCTTCTAAAAGATAATCCAGTTGTTACACGTTATTTGTAAGGGCAGAATACTTTGCGTTGTAAACCTACTTGCGATTCATTTAATGTATATTCTTACTGTAAATAATTTAGATTGCTTCGAGGTGACACGAAGGAAGGCAAAATCGACTCGATGGGTGCGACCGACGTGATTTTGTTCTGACCCCTGGACCGAGACGAATCGTTTGCAATGACACCTCGGTGGAAAAGAATAATGACAAACTCAGTTTGTCGAAAAATGAAATCACCGAATGTATAAAAAAAACAAAGGGATACCTGAATTTTATCGTGTTAACGAACGTCGATGAAAACAGACGAGAAACATAAAAGGCGAAAGGGTTTAAAAATTACCGTGAATTTTACTTCACGCGATGAATTTAGTTGCGAAAATTTCAAGTCGTTGATACGTTACAGATTTTTAGTATTTGACGGCTGAATTATGTACAAAGACTTTGAATAGCTCGTTCAAAGTTAGTTTAATAAATTTTTTCTATTTCAATCCTGAATGTTTTTTCAATGTTTACATTGGTACCTTGGATCAAATTTAAGACTTATTTTTATAATAAAAAAAACGAAATACATTTTTCTATTTCAGAGTGAATTATCTTTTTTTTTTTTCTTTTTTTTTAATATAATAACCAAACATCAAAAGATTTAAGAAACTAATTTTCTATTTAAAACAGATGCTACTTAAAGAAGTTCAGTAGTATTAATTTAACACTTATAAAAATTGTAGTCGTCAAATACTTCAAGATTTTGCGTGACAATGAGTTATTATGTAAAATAATCCATACAAAAAAAAACAATTGATTGATTCTAAAAGTCGAGCCTTTGCTCGTAAACTGCATACATGACAGTAGTTTTTTTAAAATTTGTTTTGTGAAAATCTTCATTTTTTCCCTTTTATCGTAACGCTGCATCAATTTTCATTTTACGTAAAAACAAAAAGTTCTTATTGAAAGTATTGACTACATTATATACTTGCTCAATTCTTATAATATTCAATTAAAAAATATATCATGCTACGCGTGCAGCTGTGAAATTATTTTCCAAAAGTAAACCCTCTTCAGCGATCGAATTAGTAATAATAGTGTTAAATCGCTTGATTTTTAAGCGCAAGCGAAACTTTGTATAGCGATTTTTCGTGCAAGAGCCTTAAAGCGTATTAATTGCTCAAAAAATGTAAAAAAATGAAAATGTGATGGAGCACAGTATAATATAACGAAATAGTACCTTGTGCAACTAGGGGGGAAATTACATATTTCTAGCACTCTCGATTTCCGCTAGTGCTCAAACATCATCCGAGTCGAAAAAAGTCACTACCCCCTTATTGCACATTAGTGCTGTTTTGATTGAGACACGAATAGGCTCTTTTTTATGCTTTTATTTTTGATTACTTTCGAGCAGCGGGGGGTAACAATATTTTTTCTAGCTGTCGGAACAGGAAAAACTTTCTTTCCCGCTACGTTGAAAAACTCGATTAGAAAAGGGCCTCTTTTATGCAAGTTTTAAAAAATATTTTCGTATATGCTTCGTAATCTACTTTTCTCACACGTTTGAAAGTAAAGATTAAAAAAATGAATTTATTTGACTATAGGAGCAAGCGCAAGTGAACGTTTTTCTTCTCTGCGTAACTTTAGTGTATATGTAAAATAATTTTATTTCTATAAAATTATTCATTCTTAGTGCTTATTTCATGTGATGCATTAGATATTAAAAAAAATGTTAATGCTATGCATACGTAAGTAAATTGTTCGAAAGCATAACGACTGTTCTAGCACCAAATTAAATTTTTAATCGCAAGGGCAGAGAAAAACGCTCACTAAGCAAACGTAAGTTGTAAAACGACATACGAATGCGTTCAAAAAGGTCGTTTTTATCGTATCGAATTCGTGCACTTCGATTTTTCACATTCATTAGTTGTTAAACGTGCGATTATTAAACCATGTATTTATTCTACGTTTTCAAACTGCCGTAAAAAAAATCTTTGATTAAGATTATTGCAACAGCGTGCATATGCAACCGCACAGAGGCGAAGTGCGCGAGAAAAGAAAATTAAACAGTGAATATATAGTAATAAATCATACGGGAGCAAAGAAGTAACAATGGAAATTTTAATATAAAATTATCGAGCGAGAAGCGTCGGAGTAAAAAAAATATCAGAGGAGGAAGATACCTAGACATCTGTATAAAAAAATATAATATTATATATATTCCTACTAAGTTTATCGCTGTTTTCCGAAAGACTGCGATGGTCTGTGCACCATCATCGATCATACACTTATAGAATACACGTACACACACTTTTTTAAGTCGGTACCCACTTGACATACGAAAATCCGCGCGTGCATTAAATTGTTTGTATGTATTGTAGTATACTAGTGTATATCAGTTGAGGAAGCTGCGGAACGGACGTGTACGTGAAAAAACGAGAGTGAGAATGAAAAAAAAAAAACTGCAATACAAATGTGAGTTTATCTTGGGACTCTTTCTGCTTGAGGAGACGGCGATCGAAATCAAATTAAGCTGTGGCGGATGAAATTTGAGAGCGTCTAACTACGTTTATAATGCGGTGTGTATTGGGGGTCAGCCGAATTAAATGAGAGATATTTAAAGACATAGGTATTAAGCAGAAGATTTGCTTGTCAAAAGATTTTCCATGCGATTTGTAAGATGTTGTTTCGAGAGAATATATTATATATAATATAACATTACATTTTCCCTTTATTTCATTGACACTCGTTTGCGCTTATTTTTTCACTACTCTATTTGAATGCGCTTATTTGTACTACAACAAAATTTTGTTTGTCCTAATTAATTCTAATTTCTTATATAACCACAGTATTTATTGATGATTCTTTAATTTTACCACACAAAATAACTATCAAAATTTTCATTTTAATTAGATGTGTAGTTTTTTTTTTAATTTAAGTAGTTTCATATTGACGAGCTAGCTTAATAACGCATCAATCAATATATAGCTTAATCACATTATTTAAAATAAAAAATTCCATCCTGTTCTTAACTTTCTCCAGAAACTTAAAAGTATTTTAACTGTATTTTAAAAAATGTTCGAGTACTTCATAATTAAATAAATTGGATTAAAACATACAGCATCCCAGGTATGCCTAATTTAAAATTTTTTTAATTAATTTACACATTTATTTAATAAAAAAATAAAGGGCAAATTTCCTCTTATTATACTTAGGTAAAATTAAATTCGAAAGTGTTGTAATTAATTGATTAAATCTATTTAAATGACAATCAGTACACACACGCTATCGGCAAAGCAATAAAGGATAAATTCAATACTTTTTAAAATTTAATTAATCAAAAATGTATAAATACAATTTTTTTACCGTAATAAATATCTTTATTTTTGATAAATTGATCCAAGAAGGTACTTGGCTTACATTGATGCCTCATCGTCGATCAGATTAGATGGCTTACACTCCCCTATTTATATTTTAACATTCATATAATTATTATTATTATTGATCGCCATTATCGTTTTTTTAATTACTGCTTTCTTAAAATGTACACATCCTATCAGTTTTTCATAAAAATTTCATCATATTTTGATTACATCGTCAACTGTTGCAACTTTACTAAACAGTGCCTGATGTTTTTCTTTATTTTTATATTTACTTTTGCAAACATGCGCATCCAGAGCCTCTTTAATGTTTCAACATTCTATTGACTTTAATCAGTTTCCTTCGTTTTCTACTATCGTATTTACCACTACCATCCATTATTTTCTTCTACCAGTCCATTTCTAGTTCGATTAGACTCAAACGTATAATCTTTAGTATATTTGTCCTTAGTACTTATATACGTAATCCTTGTAAATTCAAGAGATAATAAAAATAATCCAAAAGAAACTTTCTCTACGTATTTGAACGTTGCTCGTGCTTTATAAAATGTACAAAAAAGTAAAGAACTCGATTATATAACTTGGAAAGTATATGAGACTTCGCGTCACACCGAACCGTTTCACTCTAAGGTACTAATTCCATTTATAATACGATACTTCAGCCTTATCTACATCGGTCTGAACCGTTAATTTTTTCATACAAGACATCGCCTTAATGAAATTTAAGCGTCTCCCAAGACGGGGCGGATTAGCGATTTTATGAGCTATCGTTTTCGTTAATTGTTCGATTTTCGGACAGATCTTCCCGGCTTGGGAGAGAAGGACGGTGACGCACCTGGCTGCGGGACTTTCCAGAACCTCGACGCATTTCCGGTCTGCTCGAATTATCGCTGGGCTTTCTCCTCTCCCTGGAGCTATGCAACATAAATTGCACACGTCACCGGCGCAACAGCACGGCCCTTCAACTCGGATCGTCCCACCCCTCCCCCACGCACAAGGTCAATTGTTGCGCGCCGTACTTGGAAGTTGCGCCGACTTTCGAGCTGTCATTGAACGGGGCGAGTTTTTCCGATTCCATAAATACCGTACACGCAGTAAACTGCACCTTCGAATTATTAAGGTCAATGCATTTTTATTGCAATAAGATCTGTTTTACAATTTGTCGCGTAGAATAGGAACAAATGTGATCGAGGGATACAAAGTACGATGGTCTCATCATGCAAGTAGAAAATACTCATTCTTACAATTATAAAACGATGATAACGGGAGGAACGAGTCACTTAGATTATAAAAAAAAATTAGAATAAAGATATTGAAGAAAAAGAAAGAAGGTGATTTGCTTTGGGATGTACTACTCGTGCCGTGGCAATTCAGTGCTAATCCTAACGTGCACAATGTTCGTGTAAAAAAACCTAATTTATGTTTTTACTAATATAAAGATGTTAAATGCCCAGCACTGACAAAAAATTACAGCGGTTCTGACGCATTATAAATCGGCTCTTTCGACTCTAAATTATTATACATTGTTAGTGCCTACACATATCGCAGTGTTCAGCTATTTTACATTATTTGTATGTACATATGCAAATATAAACTACTATAGTTCAAGACACTTGCGTTTGTTACCGTTGGAAAACGGTAATCTTTTCTAATCTACTATCAACTCTCGTCTATTCAGTTCGAAATTTTATCCCTCTCGCTTATTTAGCGGGTGACATTTTGTGCAATATTTTGACTCTTTAGAAACACAGTACAATAAATAACCGCTTAACAAACGATTTGGCGCTTTTTTAAGTCAATAAATGAGAGTTGAAGAAAATTACTTTAAAGATGGATGCTTTTGTCAAAAGAATTGAGTATATGCCGAATCGTCAAATAGATATAAAAAATATTTTACAATATTGCAAAACCGCATTCGTAAATTTCGACTATAAATATTAAATGTCAAAATTTTACAGAACCTTGTAAATGAAATTGGTATTTTTCAAATAAATAAGTTTTTACTTTTCATTTAAAACTGCCCAGTAATTCTAAAAGTTCTAATATTCACGCATAAAATGTAGTTTACGAATGCAACCAAAAATAGTAAATATCTTTTCGTTTTAGATTTTTTGACAAGACAAAAACTCTGCACTAAAAGTAGTAAGATCGATTTCAAATGAACCCTGTGTACAAATGCAAAAGGTTTCTTTAAATATTTTTGAGAATTTTAGTGCAAAGCTTCGGATTCCATCAAAGCAAAAAATTATTTAAACTTAATAATTTGTCGTTTCGATTATTAACAAATAATACTTTCATTTTTGTTTTGATGAATCGTGCTGACGCTTCGGCTTAATTCGGTGTCTTGAAAGAAAATCACATAAGCATTGTTCTGAATACTTTTAAAAACTTCTTCAGCTGAGAGTAACTTAACGTTCATGTCATCGTAGTAAAACCATTGATCATGATGTTTTACAAAACTAATATAATGTCCAGAATCTATGTTATCTCCTATGTGCGATATTATACCGATTGGTTCATATTCTGGAAAATAACTGAAGTCTTGTCTGTTGTTACTGAAAGAAAAAATAATTTAAGAAATATTTTTCTTTTTAAAATTAGCATTAAGTTTAAGATAAACTTACATTACGAGAGAATCAAGTTTCAGTAAAGCAGGGACATTGACCGCAGTACTTTTCTTTGTTATTGACCCTTCAGGTGTTACTTCGTACCGTTTTACTTGGACTGTCAAGATCTTTGGAAGCTTTTTAAATGTAGTCACCATAGAATGAGAATCATGTTTGCACGATTCGCAAGTCATGTTTCTGTGCTCCAGAGCATAACTTTTGTTAATTACATCAACCAAATTTAAAGGTGTACCGTCGTTTTCTACTGGTAAATCAACATATAACATTAAATTTTCTACTTTTTGTTGCCTTTGCTTTGAACAACCATCACAGATATAATTTTCTGCCATGTATAGAGAGAAATATTCATCAATAGGGTTAAAAATTTCTTCGTTATCCTCTTCATCATTTTTAGTTGATGTAGATGAGTCTAACTTAGGATCTTGTAAACTATTATTGTTATTGTTAACAGCCGAAAAATTGCTGTTTCTAATTTGTCCAGAAGCAGTAGAAATTTCAGCTAATGGTAATCGTTTATTTGGTTCTTGTGAATTATTTTGTGGTCTTCGAAGTGCATCCTGGTCATTATTGGGTATATTTTCTATTTCATTACTTTGGGATTCTTTTGATGACTGATTATTGAATTCGGTTTTGATAAAATTTAACAGACTCATTAGAAATTCAGATACATCCTGTTGAGCTCTAGATGAATAAAAAGTATCTAATGTAGATAATTCTTCTTTAAAAGCCCTGCATTGAAAAACAGAAAATGAAATTTAATTGTGAATAATGTGATAATTTTATTTCAAATATGTTAATAGGTACTTACGTAAAGTGGTTATCAAAAGCTCGACATTTTGTATTTCCTTTTCGCCATAAAGTTTGTACATTAATAAGTCTATGCATTAACTTTGAGCATTCAGGCATATCTAAGGAATCTAGACTGTTTAAAATAGGTAATGTAAATAATGTTTGCAAAGTTGCATTAGTCCAACACCTATTTTCACCAGGTGGATTTGGAAATCCTGTAGCATAGTGAGGTTTATCTCTGTCAGATTCATAAAATCGATCACATGAAATTCCAACATTAAAGGGTTCATAATCAGAAACACAAGTAGATGGTATGCTTGGTTCAGTCGTTTCATCAAATATAGAAGCAACTGCATCAAAACAATCTATTGTTTCGTCATAACTATGTGCCCCTTCAGGAAAATCTGGTTTACTATTAATGGAAACACCTGCTAAATTAGTTTCCAGATTTTCATTTGCACTAGAAATGGCAAATGGATTTATTGCCTTCTTTTGTTTTTGTTGTAATAGTTCTGTAGCTCTTTGAATCCTTGATTTTACTTTTACAATTTCTTTTGGCGCTACATTAGTTTGGTCTTTTGATTTGACACATGGCTCAATTGTCACTTCAGCAAGTTCAACTATAGAATTTGCATTTGAAAATGGATTTATTAATTTGGAATTACTATTTGATGCAGCATTACTTGGAGAAAAAGTTGGCAGCTCAATAGGTATTGCCGTATACTTTCCCTCACATTTTGTCATTAATGCTTTACCTCCTTTGACTACCCTAACACTTTCATTTGAACCAAGCTTTGTTAACTGAATTTCCTTTGAATTTTCAAACAACGATACAAATGTAGGTGGTACATTAATAGGTATTTTATTGCTTCCCTTCACATTCTGCTGGCTATTGTCGCAAACAATCATTTCTTCTTGGTCTTCAAAAGGCAATGTTTTAATCTTTCCTTGAAAGAGGTCCTTATAAGAATTATTGCTGTTTTTAGGGATAACGGTCAGCGTTATTTCCTGGTTGTTAATATTGTAATGTTGGGACAAATTTTCCAAAGAATCTGATTCGGTCTTTCTGCGCTTGAGCATATTAGGTCTTTCTGAAGACCAAGACCCTGCAATACAAAAAATAACAACATTGATACTAAAGCTGACGCACTGCTAATGGTGGTAGATATAAACATAAATATGGCAACTATCATTACAGGCAAAACATTGCAATTGAAAAATTAGTGAAAATGCTCCAACTGAACTCAAAGCAGAGAAAGAGACCACTAACGCAGTGCTCATGTACAGAGCATCGAGCCGCCCGTAAAGTAAATTCATGGTAGCGGCTCGAAGGCATAAACAAACACATGGCTCGAAGACAATGGCTCAAGGAGACTATATAGTACGAGTTCGCGGGCGCATGCTTACCCAAAGAGGCGTGTTTTGATGCCGATCCCGGCGTCTCCGGATGGCGCACAGCCTGCGCCACGCTCAGCATTTTGGCGGCAGATCAGGCGATCCCGGGCTGCTGGATGTATCTCGGCGTCGTCGGGCGATACCGGCAGGCGGTCCTTCCGGCGGCCGGTCCGGGAACGGGCGCAACGTGACGATGACCCCAAATCAGCGTTTCGCGGGTGCGACTCAGCGTATAACAGCGAGATGTAGCGCCGCTTCCAGCGGTGTGCACGAGCGCGGACGACAGCCGACGATCGAGGAACTCCTTCGCGGCTTAGCTTAGATGCACGTTTGGCGCCCAAAGATGCACGTCTAGCAGCTCACGGCATCCGTGTACGCACGCTCGCGAGCTTGTTGGCGGGAAATGCAGCTGCGGCGGTGCGGTTCCGTTCCGCGTGGCTTTATCTCACTCTCGCCAGTCTCGCCGCGCCTCCACGGGGCACGGCTACACATCGCTCGCTCGCCAATCGCCATTCACCCCTCCACGTTCCACTCGTCACTCGTAGACTCTCTAGTCCACTCCCCCTCTTCCGCCCCTTCGGGTTTCGGAGTCGCGCGGCGCGACTGGCGCGAGTACACTGTTCCGCGTTCCAGCGGTTTCGCGCGAACGGCATCCCGGATTCCCCAACCCGCCCTCGCTTTTACGCGCCAAACCTGTAGCATGCTGAAGAGTGAGGAGTGAGGCTGCAGCATGCGCCTTTATTTCCTAATTATATTTATTTCCTAATTATATGATATAAATGCCCGTGCACGTGGCTTTTGACGCGAACTCGTCAATAAATTCAATTTGGGGAGGCGCTTTTTCTTTTACGCACGGCGAGGGATTTGTTCGTTCATTTAATGACCAATGACTTGGAATGCAGTGGATTTTTTAAAACTTTTTTTTATTTACTTACAAAAAATAGTCATTAGTTTAGATTTTTATAAAAGAGTTTGTATGTACAGATATTTATTGTGTAATTATAACTCGAAGTCGTCCCTCTGAAACAAAAAAATTCGGTACCATTAGCATTTTTTTGTAATTAATTTTTTATTTACAAGTTGCTGCCAAATAAATATAAACAATTGATAAAAGATATTAATTGTCAGGAAAATTCACCAACAATAAAGAAATAACTTGTTAAAAAATTTCTGACCAATAATCTTTGACTTATAGATTTTAAAATATACTATTATACATACCGCATTAGCATAATTCATCACATGTTTCTTAATAGCAGAAGTATCAATCCATGTTACAAAATCTTCCAAGTTTCTGTAATAATGCAATATAATTAATAAATCAATAATGACAAACAGTTAAAAAATATAAAGAAAATTTAATTTTACCTTGTAACAAGAAATGCTGGATCCTTTACAACTTCAGTTCCAACTCTAACATGACCTTGTTCTATCAGTTGTGTTGCCATTTTGACAGTCTCGCTCATTTTATTTCGCACCATAATGATTGGTAACCTTCTGCGACAAAATGAACCAGCAGTAATTTTTTCGCATAATGAGAGATCCCACTTTGTTGGAATAAGGCCCATCATGTAAAGCTTTTCTAACAAAGCAGCGCTTTGTTCAACTCTGAATGGACTGTTGTTATCCAATTCTTTTATTTTCCTTCCAATTTCACGAATTTCTCTCGATAATTTATTGTATCTGTAAAATAATAATCAAGTTAAATTCAGAATACTTAATGGTAATAATAAATAATTTCTAAAATTGTTTACATACTTTGTGTAGTCTTCTCTTTTTTGTACATGATACTTTTTCAATATTTTCACCTCGTGTAAATTATTGTCAGCATCCCAAGAAATAAAATCAACTTTCTTCAGTAGTTTTTGTTCATGATACTTCAGTTTCCGTACCATCTTGAAGATTTGTTAATAAAACTTTAGGTAAATAAGAACAATCAGTTCATGTCAAATTTTTAGGTTATTCGAACTTTACACGTGTGACGTGTAATGCCTCTTCATCTGCTGATGGTCAGTCAGTTCACAATGTTCACATACTGCCAGGCTGCATACTGCAGCCAACGAATATGAACGCTTAAAGAAGCGTACGCCAGGCATAAGCCATATTATACTACGCGTCCATATTCGTTGCTGCAGCGTTGTTTAGTCAACGAATATACATATATACATATACGCATACGTTTGCTGATGCCTTGGTGAGTTGTCCTCATGTTGTCCTATTGTCGGTAAAATCTAACCTAATTTCTGATAAGTAATTCTATGTTATTTTTTTTTAACAAAGTCAAAATAATTAAATATTGCGTATAAAAACTTATTAAAAATAAGAATATTATACTTTGCAAATTAAAGTAAGTACGAATACACTGTTTATTAATTCACTTATATTTTCGTTACCCTGTAAAAGAAAAATGCTAATAATTATACGATTTTTAACATCTTCTGTAGATTTCTGTAGAAATGACAAAGTTTATGGAATGGCTGTTAGTTGGATTTGTCATTATTTCATCCTGGATAGCAGTAATTACAAGTAAAGGAGATTCACCTGAGTGGTATTACAAGTGGTTCCCAGTTTTGCTGTTACTTGTTTTTGGAGCATATTCTGTATTAATTATATTATACAGAGTGTTCACATTTAACAATTGTGAAGAAGCTGCTGTTGAACTCCAGAAAGTAAGTGAAAATAAGTAATGTATTTATTTTATATTGAAAGAAAAAAAGAAAAAATAAATAATTCGATTCTCAAATTTTAGCAAATCAAGGAAGCTACAGCAGATTTACAATCTAAAGGCATAATTCTTAAAAAATAATAAGTATACAAATTGATATATTAAGGACCTGAAAGTTTTATAAAGATTTATTATACATATAAGGATAATAAATAATTTATAAAAATTGTTTATTTTCATAAATAAGATGGTAACACTTTATTCAATCCAAAATCTCTTTATTCCTCATTTATTACATTCATTACATTACAACTTCATTTTTCTTTTATTTTCTTTTGTTTTCTTTTTTGTTAAAAATTATGGTATTAAATATTTGACGTAATATTAGTCATTGTAAAGATGATGTTGTTGAGCTGCTCCTGTAAAATACTTAGTGACATAGAAAACTAAATAAAAATAATTGTCTTTAAATCTGTATTTTATACCAAAAACATTACTTTCCGGCATCATTTCATCATAGTTCATCTTATCTTTTAATGTAATTTACAAATTATTTGACGGAAATTTTTTTCTTCAACAATATCAATCACGAAAACATACAGGATACAAATAAATGAAAGTTGCTGATTACTTAAAATAGAAATGTATAAATTAAAATCTTTTAGAATGGAAAATTGATTTCTTTCGCAACTTTCATTTACCGAGCAAGTACAATTTTGCTACAAGTATTATTACTAGAGAATTATCTATGTGCATATTTTTTTTCTTCTTTTTTATTATCTTTTTACATTGTAGTTCAATTAACTTATTGCTTTAATAGTAGCATTATTTTGTAATTCACAATAGTTTAAATATTATAGTACCATAAATTGTTTTTACAGACACCTTACCTTTTTAAAGATAAATTTATAAGATATCTTACAGCATAAAAAACCAGTTACAGTAAATTATTGAATTCCTAACTTAGTTTTCCGTCTTATTTCTAATTCTACATTTATGTGTAATATTTTAAAATGCAAGCATACTGATCTCATTTCAATATTTTTTGTAGCTTATTTTATCGTTCTAAAATTTTTCATTATTTTAGCGCACGTCTGTCTTTTATTTTCTATTGTATTTATCAAAACCTATACATTCATTTGGTATTCAAAGAATAAATAGGTCTGTATAGTAGAATATTTTCCTTATATACTTATTTTACATCAACATAATTCTTATTTTCACCATACAAATTTTACTATTGAAATAAATATCTTTCAAAACTAGTTCACTTATTTTATAAGACTATGTCAGTGTAATAAAATTTAATATTTGCACAATTTGCTCATTAATTTTGACTAATTTTTGCTAAATGCAATAGAATGTTTTATTTTCTTGATTCTAAAATGCTTAGTATTGTCCTAAAATCTTTAAATATATTTCTGCAAACTTATTGTTTCTTTTCCTTTGTATTGCATTGTTTAATCATGTTAGATTTATTAACATAAGACATCATTAAAAGTAGAATACTATAAATAAATATCGTTATAGTATAATACTAATGTTGAAAAAAAAATAACAAACTTTTTTTTTTATTTTTACTATAGATATATATTGTTGATATATAGTAAATGAAAGTGCAGTCTTAAGGTTAATACACACATGAGATTAAAATCAGAATTTGTCACAGAATATTGTTAATGTTATTATTTTATCTTTTCTCATAATTTCTCATAAAAAAGATAAAATGCCTGTATAAAAAATGTTTCATATGATAAAGCAAAATTATAAGAATTGATATCAAAATATGTTTTGGAGGGTAACATTTGAACTACAATGTTAATTAGCCGCAGATCTACATTATTTTTTTTTTATTTTTTTCTGTACTGCTTGCGGATCTTTTTCTCTCTTTCTAAAATCATCAAATATTGAATAATTGTGCTCATCTTTGTCCAATCTTTTTTTCTTTTCTCATGAAGTTTTTTTCTCATTCTCTTTTTTTCCCCATCGTGTTTTTTTTTTCTGTGGACATATCATAAGAAGTAAAATAAATTTGTGTTTCCATTACTTGTAGATAGATATGATGAAAATAATTACTGAAATTTAGAACTTAATAGTAATATGTGAAATATTTGTACAATAATCATTTCTCATAAAACGATTTAATTAGAAAAATATTTTCTGCACATATTATTGAAGATTTCATATCAGTAGTAAGAAAAAATAAAATAATATTATTTTAAACGAAATGTTATTTACTGAAAATTAATATAAATTATATAAACTAAATAGTTTTTACTCATCACAAATAGTATTAACTATGAGTATTAGTAAAAAAATTATGTAAGAAAAATAGAATTAGATATTTTAAGAAAAATGTGAAAAGCAATACTTGTAAAAAACTTACCTTAGGATCCATTTAGGCACCAACTAGACTGGTCAATATGGCATGTAGTACCCACGCCTATAACTTCTGAAAAAGTGATTAATTAAATGAAGTGTTCACACTTATTGATTTTTTTAATTCTATAATCAGAGTAGAAATTACCTCGGACGCCTAGTGGGTCTGTATCCAAAGTATGCACTTCCACGAGTGACTCCTCTGGCTGCTCCTCTATAACCTCTGACTCCTCTTGGTCCTCTGGATATGAATATTTTAATTTAATAAATTATAAATATTGAACATTAATAAACAATTTAAAATAGTTTCTAAAAAACTTGCCTGTTTGTCATAGACATTCCTGGTCTGTTTGTTCTTTTTGGCATTACTTTGATTTGGCGCCCTCGAAACATAGAATCATCCATAGCCATAGCTGTTTGTACAAAATCTCGTTCTGCAAATTCAATGTAGGCAAAACCTTTTGGGTGCCCATCAAATTTATTACATAAAATTGTTACTCTATTAATACTGCCACATCCATGAAAATGCTGTTCTAATTCTTCTGCAGTTGCTCCATAATCAACCTTTAAAAAAAATTTAGTAATTAATATTTGATAATAAATTTAATTAAGATTAGATTTAATGATACACAAAAAATTAACTATATTAAGGGCTTGGACCAGTTTAATAAAAAAAATAAATAAATATTAAACAACTTACATTTCCTACATAGATAGATCTACTATCCACTTCCATTTTGTCTTCAACTGACATATTTAGTGGACTAGCTGCAAATAGAGCAATATTAAATCATTAATTTATATTAAAAGTCATTATATTTTTTAAAATTAAATTTTAAAACTGTTTTTAAACTTACTGACACCTGGAGGACTACCCATGTTCATTTGCTTGTCAACTTCAGACTGAAGTTGTTTCAATTTCTCTGCTTCTTCTTCCATTTCTCTTACTCTTGCTTTGATTGCTTCAAGTTCCTGTTGATGAATTTACTTACAGTTTAATCTTAGATCTACTATGTATAAAAAATAGTTCATAAGCAAAAGGAGGAGAAAGTTATAAAAAGATTTTAGATAAAGTATTTTGCTTACTGGATCGTCAATGTTGGCTTCGTTGAAATCTCGTTTTACACCGTCACACTGCATGATGGTGTCACCGTCTTGCCCATTCTCCAAACCGTCCAAACCGTCAATTTGATCGTTGCTCAGCAGGTCTGATTCAGACATTTCTAAAAACAATAAAGCGCTAAAGAAAAAAAGAATCAAAACCAAGAAGCTGTGGTTACTTTCTACCAATCAACTTATGCCACCAAGAAAGGTATAGCACAAAGCCCTTCTCTACACCTAGTAAATGTTAACAAGAATCAATGCCAAGTGAGTTACTGTTCAATGCTTGTAAATTCTACAGAAATAGAAATTCAACAGCTAAGCACACATCCATAATGCACTCAAGTAAAAAAAGCACATCAAAAGCCACATAAACTAGAAGAATATAGGAAACAGAAAAGGAAATTTGGCAACAAGGAAGTTCACTTTACATAGAGCATCTAGAATTGGAAACACGCAATCCAGAAGGCACTTGGTAGTTAGAGAGTAAAAAGTGCACAGCTACTAAGATGAAGGGGAGCGGAAAGAGTCGATAGGTCTCCCGCTCTCACGCGGCGTGCGTCTACAAGGTGTGCTCCAGGCTGCAGGCAGGATAATCTACCAGAAACGATATTTGGAGATTATTACAGCGTCTCTGAGCCATATCCTGTGGTTGTACTGCCTTTGAGCCCGTGAAGAACGTCAAGCTCCATACGCCGATTGGACAAAAAAGAAAAGACCGGAGCGTGACTCCTTTATTTCACGACTCTATTCGCACACTCGCACACAAGCTGCGCGTGCCCCCGCTTTCTTACACTCGTCCATTTTCTCTCTCTACTGCTGTCTCTCTCCCTCTCTCACGCTCGCTCTTTCTCTTTTTGCACACAACACACACGCCAGATTGGCATCCCCTCCGCAAAATGCGTACAAACCTCCGCTTGTGAAAGGGTGAGCAGCCCAGGATAGAATTCAAAGAAAGCCAAGGTACGTGCTTGCAAGAAGGCAAGAATAGTAATGACTAGGAACGCCGAAGTTTTCGTGCAGACTATGGTAGGCGCCGTAAAGTCGAGGGGTTGCTTACGCAGAGTAGCGTTGCGATCGGCCCGTTGAGGCGGTCCTCGTGTGAATAATGCGTGCGCCACTGCTGCAAGATGACCGGACCGGGCCGCCGCCGCCATCGGCGACCGTGGCGCTACCTCACCGGCATCCCCTCTTCGTTTGCGCATGTGCAGTACACGTCTGTGCTACACTGCTATCCGTTGGGTTTATAACGAATAATCCATTAATTATTAGGGTGTTTTATTTTTACTAGGAAATTAATAGTTTGGAGCTGTCCACGTATAGTTTTACAGCTGTTGTGTCAAACGAGAAGGAAACAAATAGTACACAATATAATGTCGTCGAATTTAATGTTTAATAGGCCGCTGTTGTAATTCTTATGGCAAAATTAATTTAGGACTTATCAAAATTAACTAATTAACTATTTGACGTAACCTGAGCTGAAATTAATTATTTTTAAATAGGCAAGTAAAACAAAATTATATAATTGGAAAGTGAAATATATATTTAGTTCTTATATATAGTTCCTATATGAAGCATAAATCTTATAAGTATAAAACACATATTTGTAAGTCAATCTCAGAATAAATGATGGATAAATATTAAAAGAAAAAATATCAGTAGAAATAATATAATAATAAAATAAATTGGCTACAGATAAATACTAAAAACAGGAATTTAGTTATCAACCACTTAAAGATTTTACTATTATCTTTATCTTACTTATGAAATGGTCATTGCTCCAAAATAAATTACATTATCCAAATTCACATGAAAGGAATTCTTTTATGAATTAAATATAGAATACATTATTTTAATACCTAATTATAATTTACTTACATCTAACATTAAACGAATTTGTAGAGTTGAGTATAAATTAATGCCAGCTAAAATTTTGGAGCATATATATATTCAGTCAATATTCCAAAACACATGATGTAAACATAAAATGAAATTAAACTATTTTGCTCCTAATTGAATTACTTAATGTTCCGGATTTAAATAGTATGTATTGTATTATACTCATGGAAAAAATTATTAATTGAACTTGAAAATGAATCAGCCGAATCACTTAGGCAGAGTCTTTACGAAATTGTACATTTTATTAAGATGTGGAAGATTTAGGCAGACTAGTAAGGCCGACAAATTGGTAGCTCAGCTTCGACACTAGTCGCACTGCGCGCAAATCCAGCAACGCGGCATACCAATCTACCAACCGCAGCAAGACCTCCATGACGACCTCCACTGAGTAGCGATCACGTGCACGGCTTGGATTTCAGTTGGCACGTTCGCCAGCCACGGCCGAGTTCGACGTATACCTACCTACCGCGCGCGCGTATTGTCGTCTATACATAACGAAATACCACGAACACGAAGGCGCGTCACGCGGAAGCGGACCGGGTGGTTTCGCGCAGCCGAACGGCAGACGGCGCCGCGGCTCCTTCTCGCGAGAGATCTCACAGCAGCGACGGGAGCGGAGCAGCACCGAGCCTACTCACTCTCCTTCCACCCTCCTCCACGGTAGGTGCCTTTAATTAAAGTACGGCCTCGCGCCCCGTACACTTCGCGCCTCGCAACATCTAATAAAGTCCCGCACGGACTTCTCTGTCTGACAGATCGAACTCGACGAGCTACTGCTGCCGGCGGTGGTGAGTAGCTGGGCAAAGCCGGAAGACAAAATGGTGTGGTCGTCGTCGCTGCTGGAGGCATCCAAGTCGAGCCCGTTCAGCGGACCCCAGCAGGAGCAGGAAATGCAGCTCGCCGAGTGCCAAGGGCAGAAGCCGCAGGGACTCGTGCGCGGCCGCACCATCGCCGCCGCAGCCACGGCCGAGGGCGGTAAGTCCGAGAACCCGCCGATCGACCGTCTGCTCGGTGACACGTATATCCGCGCCCCCGCGGTGACCTGCCCTCCACCCGGGCGTTACGTAACGGCGCGTTCGCGTCAATGTCAGCGCCTGGCCCCGGTCGGTTTCATTGATAAAACGATAGAGTGCCGCGCGGATTCGCACTCGTAGTCACCTCGTGCTCTCGGCCTTATCAGTTCTCTGATTCTCTCACACCTCGTGTCCCAATCATGGCCGCGTACAACGTTTCCTGCGTATCGGGCGAGACTCGATCGCTAGGCGCCCAGACTTGTCGGTTGGAGGCTGCTGCGGACTCCTGGGGGAAGATCGATGCCGGGGACAGGGCCTATGAAACGGTGCGTTAGAGTGGCAGCCGGCAGGATTGCATAATGGCGGCCATTTTGTCGGGAGATTAACGGACCTCGTGAGCGTCGTCTCGTTACCGCTACCGCAGCTTACGTCTGCGTTCCGCGGCCTTGGGCCGGGGAGGCGAAAAAGACGACGTGTAAAAATAAGCGCACACGCGCGAACTCGTCAATGGCCCGTGGGCGAGATTTGGCCCAAGGTGCCGCCGTGCGACGGTCTTGAACTTGTGCCAGGTGCACCCACCGTTCGCTAGAATGTCTTATCACACAGCTGATTCCGATGACTGCAACCCACGGTCAAACTGTCATCGACACCTCTATTTTTGTTACTCGAGTTTTGATCGACTATTATCTCAATCGATTTCTTCTGACACTTCCTGCTTGCTTTTAAAATACTTCCGTTAAATAGCCCACCTGTAATTTGTACTAATCGAGGGTATTGTCAATCTTTTATGGAGAATGATTTATTTCACTTATTCATGAATAACTTTTAGATCTATTTTAACATTTTACTCCAATTTTTTTATTCTACTTTTTAGACAGCTGCGAGTTTGCCTCAAACCATTACTTCATGCTGTGCGGTCTTGGTGGTATTTTGTCTTGCGGCCTCACCCACACAATGGTCACCCCCCTTGATTTAGTCAAATGCCGTATTCAAGTTGACCCTGCAAAATATAAGTCTGTAGTCAATGGATTCCGTGTAAGTTAGCAAGATCATTGATTAATTGATAGAACATTTCTGAAAATTGTTAATTTTGTTTTATCTACAGGTAACATTGGCTGAGGATGGAACAAAAGGTTTGGTTAGAGGTTGGGCTCCCACATTCTTTGGCTACTCAGTCCAGGGAATGTTCAAGTTTGGACTCTATGAAGTCTTTAAGGTACAATACGGAAACCTTGTTGGTGAAGAAATTTCTTATGAATACAGAACATCCTTGTATTTGGTCTCATCTGCTTCTGCAGAATTTTTTGCTGATATTGGTTTAGCACCATTTGAAGCTGCTAAGGTATTATTTGTTTGTTAAACTTTTATGATTTTCACACTGATTTGCCAAAAAGTAAAGTATTTATGCATTATAGGTCAAAATCCAAACCACCCCTGGTTTTGCTAACACATTAAGAGAGGCTTTCCCCAAGATAAATGCTGAAGAAGGTCTTAGTGGATTCTACAAAGGGCTGGTACCTTTGTGGCTTCGTCAAATCCCATACACAATGATGAAGTTTGCTTGTTTTGAACGAACTGTTGAACTTCTATACAGTCATGTGGTACCTAAACCACGAGCAGAATGTACTAAAGGAGAGCAGTTACTTGTTACATTTGCTGCTGGTTATATTGCTGGTGTTTTCTGTGCTATTGTATCGCATCCTGCTGACTCGGTAATTTTATTTAATATTTTATAATCAATGTAGATAGATCAGGAATATTAATAAAATATTTCTTTATGTTAAACTACTAGGTTGTATCCAAACTGAATCAAGAAAAGGGAGCTAGTGCAGTTGATGTATTAAAGAAATTAGGTCTTGGTGGTGTCTGGAAGGGTCTGGCACCTAGAATTGTTATGATTGGTACACTCACTGCCGCTCAATGGTTCATCTATGATGCTGTGAAGGTGTGGCTGCGTATGCCACGTCCTCCACCACCAGAAATGCCTGAATCCCTGAAGAAGAAGAAAGGATTAGCTTAAGTACCGTACATTTTTAAAGTATGGATTATCTGATCAAGGCTAGAGAAAAGAAAGATTAGATCAATTCCATTACCTTCCTAAGGAAAAAAAATAAAAAAAAAAGTATAAATCTATTAAACTTTCAGATTCAGAGAAAAATCAATTTTTATTCTACAGTATTTACATTCACTGTTTACTACGAGATTAATTAAAATTTTTCTTATTTTGGGAAGGTAATTTATCATTGATGCTGCAGTGGTCATCCATTGCTAGTACATACATCATACTAAAGAAATTAAAAAGTAAAAACGCTTTGAATTTCTTTATTGCGGCAATATGAAGATGTCAAGATGTAAATAGACGATCACTATAAATAAACGATCAGGTTGCACCACCATTCAAATGTTTGTTTTTTTTTAAAAGAATAGTCCTTGTAATTTGCATTACTACTTGTCCTACTTATACATCCTATATATTCGAGAAAGTTTATTTTAGTTGAGTTAGGTATAAATCAGAAAAACGCTTAGATCAAATTAGTATTTTATTATAAAATTATTTTTTCTTATTTTAAATCTAATATACAGACGAAATAACTCGTTTTTAATAGTACAATAATAATACTTATTATTACGTGTACCTAGCATTATTCATCGCAACAATAATTATTGAGAAACATTTAAATAATAATAGGAGAATAGTTTTACAATAGGTGAACACTATATCGTTTATCGGTTCCTTAAAATCTAAGTTTATACTACAATTATCGAAAGAAATAATTTGAACTTTATTCATCAAAGAATATAAATCTTGTTTCTTCTCTCATCTTTTTTTTTATAAAATCATTTAGGAATTTCACTTAGAAATATTTTTTACTTCATTTCAAGTAGAAATTTTTTATTAATACTTTTGTCATCAGAAGCTAAATTTGAATAAAATTCATTATAAATTTTCATTTCAAACAAGTGACATTTTTTAAATATATTTTTCATCAAAACAATCAATAAGTAAAAGAAACAAATACTGTACTACCGATAGTACAAGAATTTTCATAGCTCATCTATTTGTCCTAAACATTTCTTGCTTTTTTTGTTATTATAATTACGCTCATATTATTACATATCACACCAATAGATTTTTTATAATATTGTATATTATGCATGATCGTACGGAATGAAGCAAAAACAACATAACTGTTAAATGCAAGCACCTTTAAACAAAGACAATTTTTTTGAAGCAGAAATCATGTAATTGGGAATAAATTACGCATTTAACGCGTAAAATGAAACTTTCCTTTTAGTTTTATTTACATTGCTTCTTTATTGTGTTTTTTCTTAAGTAATATAAAATTCGATGATTTATTAAATTGTAAATCACTGAACAGAAATATGAAAGTGAAAAATCATATTTCGAGCTAAATAAATACGAAAATAGTACCTAACTATTATTTTCGCGTTAAAGGACAACGAGTAAGGTCTCGGAGGTTTTGACGAGCTTGCCAAGTACTTGCTTTATGTTCCTAAAAAGATACACGTTACAAAAAAAAGTAATTACGTCACTTGCGGCGATCAGACGAGTCTTGACAGTGTAATCTACCGAAATTTTTTTTTATTTTTTAAAATCGCGAGATAAAAGCGCGACAACCGATCGACGCAATCGATACGTGAGTACCAAAAAATTTGTACTTTAACACTATAAATGATGTACGCACTGCTTGCGCACGAATGAGTCTAGATATACAGCGTTTACTTTTTTTTCATTACTTATTTCCACTTTTATTGCATTTTATGTTTGTCATTCCGATGAATTATCAAAAAATTTATCGTGCAAAAGTATCGCGCGAGAGTCGGTATTGCTAATAATAGTCGCACCGTTCACAAATGGTTCTCATAAAACTTTAGAATGATTCAGGTACAT
This sequence comes from Eurytoma californica, assembly GCA_035586675.1. Taxonomy (NCBI): domain Eukaryota; kingdom Metazoa; phylum Arthropoda; class Insecta; order Hymenoptera; family Eurytomidae; genus Eurytoma; species Eurytoma californica. The sequence continues at coordinate 8,247,967 of JAXIUT010000048.1, forward strand.
TTTCAGCTATGAAAAAATTTACTTAGTTTGGATATGTCGCATGCTATGCACTATTAGTTTTTCGGTTTAAAAAGTGAAGTCATTCAAATAAAAAATTTTCACTTCGATGTGTTTGCATCCTCGTTTTTGTTTTCCCTTGGCGAGCTTCACACAGTACATCTATTCTTTTTATTTTTTATTATTTTTCGACAACTGAACGATACAAAAGAAAATTTATAAATACGGTCGATAGTTTTGTTACAAAGAGACATTGTATTTAACGCCAAGCGGAAGAAAAAAAGACGACGCACTTTAAATTAAAGGATAATTGTCATCTACAGCGTAGCTGGCCGCGGGATCACAGTGTATCTACAACAGTTTTGCATCTCATAGGAACATAATAGCTTTCGCTAAATAGTTTGAATTATGCCGTTCGATTATGCATTTGTCTACAATCAGTATTGATTGACGCGCATATATAAATATGATGAGAAGGTAAAAACTGCCGGCGTCGCTAAAATTGCGCTCACGTACATGTACATTGTTGCGTTTTTTCATATATGAAAAAATCGTGACTTTAAAGATGTGATCGCAGAGAGTGCACGCGAGGGTGGAAACAAGCGAATCGGATATAAAAAAAAGAAATTAAGAAAAAAAAACAAAAAGATGGAAAATAACGAATTTAAGGAACTAAAGTACTATTCTTACAATCGAAGCCTGTCGCATTTAGAAAGTAATAAGTCACACCGCCGTCGAAAGTGTAATTAAATATTTATGTACAAATGAACGGTACTCGTTTCTTTATTACATCAATTATTCTTCACTTCATTATCAGTATATACGTCAGTCTTGGATAAGTTTTTTTTTTACTTTTATTTAGCAGAAGACTATACTTTGTACAATGTGTACATTCGAGGGCCACCAAGAGTGTGCGTGTGCGCATCGCCTGCCCACCATCTGTCTGTCTTCGTTTTGCTGCTGTCATACACGCGAACCCGGAAAAAGGACGTACAACCATATAAGACGCACCGATTTCAATAAAAAAAAATCAAAAGAAAAATATTTATACGTTTAAAATAGTTCTAGCGAAGAATTTTGTTTTAATTTAGTTCGAGAAACACAATTATTTAAAGTAAAATAATTAATAAATAGGTTCTTGTAAATTCACTCAAAATTCTCTGAATAAAGATAAATCTTTTTTCTTTGAAACTGTATAGAGTATCCTTTCTCCGCACGCGTATGTCGTATAAACGTCGCTTCGAAATTCGAACATTTCCTATGAATACAATGGTTACCTAATAAAAAACGCTCAAATCACTCAAGAATTTTGAAGTATTGTGGGTATATATTTTCTTTGAAACTTTGATTCTCGTAATCAGACTGTAAGTTGAATTTATTGACAAGCAAAGCCTCGACAATATTTTAATGAATGTAAGAGTCAAGTAGCAAGTTCAATTCTCACAACAAAACTTTAATTGCCTGCTTTTAATCTACTCTTTAATAATGCTCAACGATTATATAATTGATTTGTATACAGATCAACGAATAAATTCACTAAGAGGAAACTTGACTCTTACATTTTAAAATGACGGCAGCTTTAAAATTGTACGAATCCCTTTAAACAAGGGAAAAGAGTTGTAAAAATTTTCGAAGCAAAGATGCGAAGCAAGTTCTTCGACTAGCTTTACGTGTCTTAATTCTTAAACACCCCCAGCGCGTTTCCAAAATATTTCGAATCAACCCTAATTCTTCTCACTCTACAGCACAAATCGCTGATTCTATAATTCTATTATGCCAGAGATCGCGATTTAAGTGCGATGCAAAAAATGTACAATTATAGCAGTTTACAATTATTCTGAGAACGAATCTCGATAACAATAATGGTAAAGTACAATAATATTAATATAATCTAATAATATAATAATACACATTAAAAACATATGTACAATTCACCAACCCGTCTGTGATTTCCTTAAGTATTCGTATTTCGCTTTATAACGCAGTGTTTCATTTATCTTAATTACGTACTACTGTGATGTTACTTAAATTGGAATAAATCATTTAAATATTTCTTTTTTTTACAAAATTACATTATAAACTGGTCAATGAAAATATTCGAGCAGATTACTTAGCTATCTAATCACATATATAGCTGCTAAAAATGAAGGCCATTATAGAAGTAACGCCTCGTGTGGGCTGCGTAACCTGTCAAGCTTTTAGAGCCATGTAAATATATACATACATCGACACTAGTTCATGGCGTCATTGAAAAAGAGAATTGCTGCGAGACAGGCGATTACCGCGGGCTCGTAAGGCTAAAAAGAGATCGTAAGAGGAGCGGGGAAGAAGAGGAGGAGCGGTCTTAATAAACCTTACTAGAGGAGGGTCACGATCCAAGAATGCTCCGCACTGCCTGGTCCAGTAACTTGTCGTTGGAGTCGCTGCTAGAGCCCTGACTGCTGCCGGACTGCGACGTGCCAGCCGCCGGCCGCTTCTTCAAGTTGAGAATGCTGTCGATGGCCGACTGTACCTGGGCTGTGATGTCATCGTGCTCTTCTGGTTTGGAGTTCCGATCACTCGATTGGGTAGGACACTGAGCCTGCGCGTACAAGGCCAGACCGTCGAGACTGCCTGTATCTTCGAGTAAGTCGCGCTCGAGTTCCCAGGCACTTGCCTCGCTCAGAGAGCGAGTATCGCCATTCGCTCGTCCCCTGTCCAGCTTGTTCGATTTCGATCTGCACTTGCCACTTAGTTCCAATTCCGCGGACGCGTACACACCCAGCTCCTTTTGAATTTCGAGGCACTCGTCGTAGTCGGCGGATTTGCTCACACCAATGTCCATATCAACTTCTACCTTTACCGAGGCCGAACCCGTCGCCGCCATCGTCGCCGCATTTGACCCCGATAATGGTGGTGCCGCTATCTCCAATTCCTCCGGTTCAATCTTAGGCACCAAGAGCGGCTTTTCCTCCATCTTTGTTTCTTCTGTGCATTCAAACATTCATATTTTAATCTCTCTTTAAAATTATTCTCTTTATTATCGAAAAAATTTTACCTAGTGGCACTTTCGCTTCCTGCTCCCGTAACCTATTCAGCGTAGCCTGCTCTTCATTTACGATTATGCGATCGATCATCATCAGTTCGGACGTCCTAGTCTCACGCTTAAATAAATACAAATCAATTATTTTATCCGCTTAATTGGTATGAAATTTTTAAAATTTTATAAAGGTTCGATTCTTACCATACTCTCCATTATCAATAAATAAGTGTATTTATTCATCATAGAATTAAATTTGCTTAACAAATGTTTCGCCGTCTCCTCGAATATTTCATCGGCCTTCTCCAAATCTTTCGAACTGAGCACCTGTTCGTTGAAGCAATGATACCTGACAAGTCGCTTACAGGCATCACGTTTGCTTAAGAAAGGCGTATTAACATCGGGATTCGTTGCACCGTTTTGATCAATCTTCAATTGCTGCTCAAATCTGAAGGAAGTTGAGCACATGGTTACAAAATGGTCAGTTCAAAATATATATATATGGAAAATAATAACGTACAGATCAGCTCGATTGACTTGACGACATACAGGACTGGAGCTCGACGGCCTTTTTATACCCTGCCGGGGACTCGTTGACGGATTATCAGTACTCAAGAGTTTACTTTGTGAGCCTTGGAGTTGTTTACCGGCTATACGCGGTGACGTCACCTGGCCTGCAGGTGAAGCGCTCGGAGGCTGAAGGTGCACTGGCGAAGGCAGCTCCTGCTTAATAGTCGGATTCGCTTCAAGTTGCACAATGTTCGGTTTAACGTCCACTGGTTCACTTTGAGTTAGCGCCGAATGGTCAGTTTCTATCATGGTTCCAGGACTGTCAAAGCTCTCCGTATTCGAGCTGGACGGAACAAGCACCTGGCCGCTCTCTACTTGCGTTTGTGCCTGAGTTTGAGTATGTATCTGCGCTTGCATTTGCGTTTGCATTTGCGTTTGCATTTGCGTTTGCATTTGCGATTGCATTTGTGTTTGCGTTTGCGATTGCATTTGAACCTGAATTTGAATTTGCACCTGAGGATGATTCTGAAGCTGTTGTTGCGTCATCTGCAATTGTGGCTGTTGCTGCTGTGTCTGTTGTTGGGACTGCTGTGGGATAGATTGTGACTGCATTAATACTGGAGGCTGGGTACTTGCAATCTGTTGAGGCTATTTTATAACATATCGATAATGAATTAAAAATATCTGTTTAAATAAAATTAAGATACTTAAAAATGAAGAATCATTAACTTACTGTAACACTGGATAAATATAAAGGATTGGGAGAAGACGTATTTAAGCTCATGCTTTGCGGAGTAGCAACTACGGACGAATTTGGAGTCGACGTTGGAGTTTGTGTCTGAGCCGTTGATGTCTGGCTTTTGCATGTCGACTGCACTAGAGTTCCAGATGTCACGCAAGATGACGATACGACATTGACGCATATACTCGTAGCCTCCACATCCTGAAAAAGCACATAATTTGAAAATATTTGTAAATAAGTGTACTGCGAATCTTTAAAATAAAATAATTATTTTTCTCACCATAGGACAACTGGTGATGACCTTGCCGCTGGCCAAAATTCGCGCCTGCTCTGCGTACAGCTTGCTCAACACGAGTTGATCGGATTGACAGCTGTTGACCCCTTTACGCGCCAGAATGGTACGAATCTGTACTTGATTGCTTTGCAACATCTGCTGCTTCTGAGCGGTCAGCTGTATCGTTTGAATCCTTTGAGTTACTGGACTTGGAGAATCAGTAGACATTGGGCGCGGTGACGTAAGCGGCCCATTGGCGCTGATAATTTGTGGTTTTTGATGCGGTTGTTGCTGAGGCTCATTCTTCTCCACGATTTGATCAACCGCATTAACTAGTTTTCCCGACAATTCAATCTTGTGTTGTGGGGAGGTGTTCGTTGTTGTTGTAACCGTGGTGGTGGTTGTAGTGGTTGTGGTGATGATGAGGGGCCGCGGGATGGTCACCGTCTTACCAGACTGTTGCGACTGTACTGTTAGCACCTTCGCCCGTTTGACTATCTTAGGTTTCTTCGGTGCGCATGCAGAACTATTCACATTCGGAGACGTGGGTACGCTATTTCCCAAATTGCGAATTTGTTGTTGATTCAGATTGTCGATAAATTGACTCGGGAAACCGGAATTCTGGATTTGAATTTGGCCTGCCATCTGCGACGGTGCCGCCTGCACTACGATGTTTTGGATATTGTTTTGGATCGTAGGTGCGCCTCCGGAGCTGTTCACTATTATCTGACTCGTCGGTGTATTGATTTGTACCTCCTGCAGATTGGGGTTGTTCGAGTCCGGATCGCCAATTACAATTTTTTGCGTTTGGTTCTGGATTTGGGCCTGTACCTGGGCTTGTTGTTGCGCCTGCGAATGCGCCTGAGCTTGTGCTTGGGCTTGGGCTTGGGCCTGGGCCTGGGCCTGGGCTTGAGCTTGAGCTTGGGCTTGGGCTTGAGCTCGAGCTTGAGCTTGAGCTTGAGCGTGAGCTTGAGCTTGGCTCTGGGCTTGAGACTGAGAATTTAACTGCCCGGATAAAAACTGTTGTAATAGCTGCTGACTAATCACCTGCATTTGACCGTTAGCATTTGCTATCAATAGCTGGTCATTTGGATTTAAGTTACTCAGTGCATTCAGGATTTCCGGTGTTATCTTCGGCGCACTGTTCAATATAGAAGCTGCTGGTGAGTTTAAATTGCACACATTTTGTTGTTCTTGCTTCGACTGCTGCTCCTGTTGCTGCTGCTGCTGCTGTTGTTGTTGTTGTTGCTGCAGCAGCAGTTGCTGCTGCTGCTGCTGCTGTTGCTGCTGTTGCTGCTGTTGCTGCTGTTGTTGCTGTTGTGGAGGACAATATGAATTCGATATTAAAAGTTCGAACGCCTGATTATTTGTTAGATTCGAATTAACCGACTTCACTTGCTGCTGTCTTATATCGCTTGCATTCTGCTGGATATTTTGCTGCTGAGCTAATTGCAAGTCGTTAGCAAATTGAAAATTATGCTCGATCGACTGTATGCCAGCACCAATATTTTGCTGAAGGAGATTGACAGTCTGTGGTTGCGGTTGAAGATTGCTAGCCGTGCTTTGTTGAACGACATTGATAGACTCGATTTTAACACCATCAGCTGACGTACGCTGTAACGTAGCACCAACGTTCTGCTGCAGATTTTGTTCAAATATGTGCTGTGCATTCTGAGTTTGCACAGTTTGAGATGCAGATACTTGCTGAGCGATATTTTGATGATAAATAGTAGAATTTTGAGGCACAAAAGATTTATCTTCCTGTATACTGATTTGCTGCAGTTGATTCTGACTATTTTTGACCAACTGAACATTCCGCTGTACCGTCGTCATGCAGGACTGCACAGGTTTTTGAATTTGTGTTCCTATTTGTTTGCTGAGATTCTGTTGTTGATTTGCGCTGATACAAGTCGTCCGAACTTTCGGCGCGTTGCACTTTGCTTGTTGGGCATTGGTAGCTTGTTGTTGATTAATGATGGTGATTTGATTCGTAGTGACTGATCTAGCGTTAGTTTGAACATTAGTTTTCTGGCAAGTAATAGGCTTCACATCGACAATCGTTTGCTTCTTGGCATCGAATACCTTTTTTGTAACAACGATATTTTTCGATGACTGACCAATATTTTGCGGTGTTACATTAACGGTCGACTGAACGTTCGAGCTTTGTACCGTAGCCGTTAATGCAGTCGGTGGGTTTTGTGAGGTGCCAGAAATATTAAAGCTCTGCGGATTGTTTGGACTCGAATTAATATGTATCTGCTGGGGATTCACCATTGCAGCTCCTTGCGAGCTCGATGGGCTCGCCATGGGAAGTCCCGTGGACACGGTATTGGACACCGGTGATTTCACAAACTTTACCCTGTTGTTCGGCGGATTCGCCGGCGTCGGTTGCAGTTGTGCCTGCAACAACTGAGAGATGATCTGGGAATTCTGACCAGAGCCTTGGGTCAGAGATCTAATTAGAGCCTGGGCAGTGGCTTGATCTATTTCCGGTTGATTTGGCTCTGGCGTGTGATGCAGCACTAACCGTCCATCTTCGCCTACCGCTAGTCGTAACTGGCCGGAGATCGCGTTCTGAACGGGCGTCTGGAGTTGCGCAACCAGTTGACTCGAGTTGAAGTTTTCTTGAGCGGAATTTGTCTGGAGCACACTCGATGCAGGTACTTGTGTTACGCTCTGTTGAATTGGCGCGTTCGTCATTGCCGCGAGAGGAGAATTTTGAGCAGGGCTCACTTCCACCTGTGTATGTGGAGGTGTTTCCGTCTCCGGCACAAAGTCATTATCAAAAATATCGTCATCGTCGCCGATACCCGATATCTTCATAATACTCGCGAGATCCATCTTGGGCGGCTCATCGTCTTTTTTCTTTGCTTTCTTTTTCTTTTTCGCCTTTTTCTTTGGTGGAGGTAGCAAACTCTGGTCGATCAGTGTTTGTGCATTTTGAACAGCTCCAGATGTATTCATCGTCGTGGGTTGCGCTAATTGTGGTTGTGAATTTTGAACCATTGCGTTGTGTATCACTATGGAACTATTGTTATTTGCATTTGCTAAAAAAAACGCATTTATCATTTTTAAATTTGTGACTACTATGTACAAAGTGTCTTCTTTTTTTTACTCACAAGGAGCTGGACTAGAGGTTGTATGCCTAATTACTGGAGGTGCTGGAGAAGGAAAACCATTGGGTACAGCAAAGAAAGTCGGCGTGATGCCTTGTAACTGCATACCTTGAGCAGTAACAACTCTCACCAGCTGTTGTGGAGTAAGCTGCAACACATCAATTACAAATTTAGAAACATCTGCCACTGAACTGTTATTTAAAAGATTCACTTTCTAGTAATCATATATTTGCCATTGTTTTTAAATTTCTTTTATATTATCCATACTAACCTTTACTTGCAAATGTTATTTAAACATATATATCATACATTTATAAATTATACTGTGTCATAGCATTGAAGCACATGAAAAGCTTGATGACATTCTTGACATTTGCCAGTTTCAATTTACCATTAATGTTGAAGTTAATGTAAAGAAATGTACAAGAATAAGAAAGGTTAGGTCATGATAATGAACGTGCGATTTGATGAAACCATCACCTGTGTAGTATGTGTTTGTTGTTGAGCATTTGGAGTCCTTAGAATCAGCTGTACACCACCTGGCTGCTGCTGCACAATAACTGGTCCAGTAGACGGCAAAACCTATATACCAAAGCCAATAAAAAAATATTACGATGCCCCATGTGGAATTAGACTCAAATTGTTTTAAGACACTAAATAAAAAACGAAGAGCTGAACGTAAAATTTGTCACAGATTTAATGTGTATATTATAAAGTTAATTTTCATGATTTCAAATGAGAAAGTAATGAAGATGTATTGATGTATATATAGTGTTTATTAGATTTTTAATGATAAAGCCATTACTGCGAAAAATCAGTATTGACACACTAGTATTAAAAGCGTATGGAATAAGTGAGTAAAATAATTTTTTGGTTTAAAATGAGATTGCAAGCATAATAAATTAAAACATGCTAAAAATCATCGAAAATTTAAAATAATAACCTGATTTAGTAAAAGTCCTTGAGCTGCAGGAATCATTGTTGCTGTGGGTGGATTAGATTGATGACCTGCTAAAACCAACTGAGGCTGAGATTGTTGAGTGACCTGTGAATGAAATTTAGTATGCAATGAAAAAAGATGTTGAACAAAAAATTATATTGATATACCCAAATCAGTCCACATATATTAATCAATGAGCTTGATAACATTAGTTACCTGATTTGTTAGCGTAGTTGTGGCTCGTTGTTTTTGTTGACTTACATTTGCCTGCTGTAGAGGTGGCTTTGGTAGTATTTGTGGTGGCTGTTTACTTGGCTTTGTAGTAGCTGCTATTTGTATATGTTGGTTACCAAAAAGATGAGTTCTTGCTACAAGCTGTGGGCTCTGTTGGTAGCCTTGAGGGGTGCCTATTATTTGTAAAACTTGCATACCTTGCTGCAAAATTGGTGTGTTAGGTCTTACCTAAAAATGAATGATTACAATTATACTTTAAAAATTCAAAAGAGTTAAAGCAAAAAATTAAAATAAATTACGAGTTTGTTACTTACAACTGGTGGGCCTGGACTGCCTCCTGGAGCAGGACTTTTATTGCTTAACGTTGATGTAGCACCCAAATGATGAGGACTCTTTGCAGGTGGATATGGACTTGGCACTGGACTTTGTATCTGACCAACATTTATTGGACTCTGCATTGGACTTTGCATTTGCATCCCGAAATTTGGATTTGATGATGTAGAAACTGGACTAGGACTGTTCCTAGATTGAATAGAATTTGATGCAGGACTTCTTAGCAATAATCTATTTGGACTTGGGCTTGGCGTTGGTGGTGCAATGTTTGATGCTGGACTCTTCATTGGTATTGAAAATGGACTACCAGGTGAAGTACTAGTTTGATTTTGAATTCCCTGCATTGTTTTTATGTTAGGAATGATAGAATTTGTTGCTTGATTTGTATTACTTGATTGGGTTATACTCTGATTTGAAAATTGACGCTGATATCCAGCACTGATTGTGTTTGGATTGGAATCATTTGTACTAACTTGAGATGTTATAACATTTGGCATAATACCAAACTGAGTCATATTTATCTGCTGATTGGCATTAGTTCCATGAGCAGCATTGGTTGTTGTGGCAAGGATTGGCCCACTACTAGTAAATGTACTATTCACATTATTTGAAGACCCAGTAGATTGTACTGTTGAAGTAATATTATTACTCTGATTCTGAGATATTGCTGAACTCACAGCATTTGCAATGCTTGAACCAACTATGTGTGGAGCAATGCTCTGAATACTTTGAATTGTTTGAAAAGGAAATTGAGCATTGGCACTGCTACTTACTGAATTGAAATTTGTAATAGCATTTACAGGCCTGTTAATTCCTTGCTGATTCAATGCTGAATTTATATTGCTGGTTGATAAATTAATGTTGGAGTTGAGAGTATTCAAATTAGATGTACCGGTATTAGTTGCATTTAGATTTGCATTAATAGTGGCAAGATTTTGATTTATTGCAGACTGGTTTAAGTTTGTCAAATTTGGATTGACACTTGTTAGACCTGCATTAATATTAGATAATCCAGAACTGATACTTGTTGAGCTTAATGTATTTAACCTATTGATTCCAGAATTCATACCAGTCAAATCTTGACCAAGATTTGATAATCCATTGCTAATACTGTCGGATGGCAAATTGGAATTTAAGTTTGTGCCTAAAGCATTTAACTGGTTTATGTTGGGATTTATTGCAGTTAGGCCCGAATTAATGCTAGGAAGGCTTAGATTGAGCAATGGATTTGATGTTGTTATGGCATTTGAAGTTAATGATGTAAGACTTGTATTCAATAGAGATAAAGGCAGTCCCATATTAAGGCCAACCCCAAAAGTGGGGGTGGCCGGGGGTAGGCCCATACCAGTCCCTGTTGGATTGATGGTACTTTGATTTAATTGGTTCAACTGGTTAACATAAAGTATATGATTTCCTGTCGTCGACCCATTTGCTTGTTCTTGATTCTAAAAATGAAAACAGATTTAAATTAAAATACTGTTTGACGGAAATATCCATGATAATATGATTTCTATTAAACTTAACACTAACACCACTAGATGGTTGTTGCAGAGTAAATGTCACGGATTGTGGGCCAGAATTTTGAGATTGAAGCTGTTGTAACTGTTGCAACTGAAAAATAAAATAAGCATATGAAATCTGAATCTTCTTCCCAACTTTGAATTCTTATTTGAGTAATTACTTGTTGTTGAGTAAGAACTGCGACTGGATTATTATTATGGTGCGTGGTTGGGGATGTTGTAGAGGATACAGAGTCCCCAAGGAGAGGGCGTGACTGAGGCTGCTGCATGCCCACGCAGCACCTCGAAACTCTGGGCAGCGTTTAGCTACCTTATAGTTCCCTTATAATTTTAACTTTCCAAACTTTATACCTGTGAGAAAACAATTATATTTAACTGAGTTAAGCTTATATAGTTAAAAATTTGCTGAAAAGTATTCGCAAACCTTCTAGACTAATATTTATCAGAAAGTGGGTAGTTTTTGTATTGGCGTTGCGGCGCCACTCAACGCGTTTACGTCCAAGATTGCCTGTTCCTGACATGCATATGGTTTCTGTAGAATCTCCTACTGGTGATTGAACTTTTACAAGCATTCCCCTATTAAAGCCTTCAGTTACAAGCACCCTTGTAAAAGACTGCTGAAGCTTTCTTTATATTCAATCACACATACACATTGGACTTTTTTATTTGCTTAACTTCTTTCTTCAGTAAAGTTATTACCCGTTGAAAAAAAGGTAAACAATGGAGTAATGTTCATGCTCTGATTGTTTGCTTGAATGCACACGTCTATAAACTTTACCCATTTATAAGCACTAATCTCTGGGCACTATTCATACGACAATAACAATCCACATTATTATTAAAATTGTGGTAGCTAATATTCCTCTCATTCCTGGCTGCTCTTCACATAGTATCCAAGATTAACGGACAGTCACTGCCAGCTATCCCAGATCCAAAATCCAAAAGTAATTGGCTGGCATCGTTCAATTGATCAGTACAAATTCAAAACTAGAGAGCACATCTCCTCAACTTCCTTAACCAGCACTATGTCGGCAAGTCGAAGTCAATTGTTCACAGTTCAGGAATCTGCAACATAAAAAGACCGAGTTAGTCGACCCTTGTCGAAAGCACACCACGTCGCGGTAAACAATGGCTATGGCGCAAGCAGGAGCTGCAAGACTATCGGTATCGTTCTAATCGCCGGTACCACCGCGAGACCACCGACCTGGGAGATGCGAGGCATCTTCCGCGGCTCGACCTAATCAGACCGATGCAATGCGCGCCAAAGCCGAGCCAGCTGCTCGGAGCTGGAGTGGGAGCCCGGGCTATCGCGGTTGAGGTTATACGCCGCGGGGCGCGCTCCGACCTAGAACGCCACGGGACTCCTCGACGCGGCGCCGAGTCCGAGTGTTGCACCCTCGGCACAGCCACCGGCCGAGGACGGCGGCCGCTCGGACTCAGTGCACCGGGGCAGCGGACCCGACCGCGGGCCAAGGCTTTCCCGCACACGCACACGACAGCGAGCGACTGCGCGCGCGTACCCATACACACAACACGAACGCGTACACAGTGCACACTGGCCCTCGGAGGAGCGTTTCGCACGGCGCTCCTCCGCCACCCGCTGGAGCCGCGACCGCGGGTTCGCCGAACTCGTCCGCCCGGTCGAGCCTCGCACCCGCGACACCAGGCCAACGCACGCGAACGCGCTCCCGGGTGCGCGCGCCACAAAGCGACGTGCACGGCACGGGGCCACACACACAGGCGCTGCTGCACGGACTGCACAGGTAGCGACGGAGACGCTGGCGGATCGCGGCTGCGGTCCGGCGGCAGAGGGGTACCTCGGGGATTCGCCGAGCCCCACGCTCGTCCGGGGAACGGCCAGGGCGAACGCTCGGCGGCCCGTTGTTGTCGTCGGCCGTGCGTCTGTGTGCGCGTGAAAGGCGGCGCGGCGCGCGCTCGATCGCCTCCTCTCTGTCGCTCGCGCTGCGTTGCTTGGCCGCGAGTCCGTCTTTCTTCTCTGTCGCGCGGTGCACGCACCGTCGGCGCTCCGAACACCAAAACACACTGCACTGCACGCACGAAGCTCCGCGAGCTGGGCCCCGGGCGCGGGGGAAACGCGGCTCGGGGCAGGCGACGCTGCCGCGGCTGGGAACGCACCCTGCGAGGCTGGCCTCCGCGGCGACTCCTGGGGGGCCCCGGGGAGCAACGTGCGGCGCTCGCCGGCGGCCGCTCGGGCTTCCAGGTGCTCAGTGTCCGCCGGCCACGGGCGCTCCTCCACGACGTCGTCCACGACGGCGTTGTTGACGTGCTGCTGGCGCTGCTGCTGCTGCTCTTGGCCTCGTATCTACGACGAGCCCCTCGCGTAAACGCGTTCCCCGTAAGCTGGCAACGGCCATCACACAAACTTGCCCATTGCTGCCATTAGCACGGTCCATAAAGTTACCGAACTGCACGCCAAACTGCTCGACGATAAGTGAGTACGTTCCCTGGTACGTTCGCTTCGTCGCCGACCGCGACTCCCAATTCACTATATTGTTATGGCCTGTTGGCGAAGCCGCGAAGGGGACGTCGCGAAATCCGACGTCTCCGTACGGTCGCGCGCGTCAATTTTTACCATCGAGTATTCGAGTCGCAGTCTTGCAGATGAATGGGCAATGATCCGGATGGATCCTCGATTCGGAGTTCACTTTTTGACGGCTGTTCTGCCAGAAATTTAAAGGCTTCCAGCCGGTCGCTCGACCCGGGCTGGACGGTAGCTTTTGTTTACATTTCGCCCACTCACACAGACGAAGATCGCGTGGTTTATTTGTGTTGTAGACCGTTTGACAGCCGCCAAAAGAAATTGACACTTACGAGTCTTAGGACTTTTTATAATCAATTATTTTGTTCTTTTACATTAATCCCAGATTTTAGAAAGAGTATTTTTGTTCTTATTATTATTATTATTTTTTTTTTCATAATTACCTATAAATAGCAAGGTATTTACAATTTTATAAAAATGATTGTTATCAGTAAAAAAAAGTGCATTTGCAGTTTTTTATAAAACAATCATTTAGGATATTAAAAAAAACACGCCACAAGTACTTTTTAGAATTGCTCTAAATAATTACTTTTAATTTGTATGTTTTTTTTACCCTACAAATTATACTGAATAGCGAAATGCAAATTCAAGATGTCATAAACATAATTGAGGACATCAAATTACCCTGTATATGACCTAGATGGCTTCATAAGAGAAGGCTATAGGTCGGTGATACCTGATACGTTGCACGTGGGGAAATTTCGTGCAGTACGTAATGCAGTTTCGAGATATCGGCGTCGGATATAATTCCAATATAAACCATGCTTTTCAAGTCGCGCGCATTTCAAAATATAACTAAACCGCAACGTTTATCTGCAAAGTACAAATACTCGCAACTGTGTCCCAAAATTATACATTATTATTTATAATAATTGTGTATAAGCGATCAATAATGAGTCAACAGTTTAATTTTTTCATTATTGATCGCTTATACACAATTATTGCAACCAAAATGAGTGATAAAGACGACTCTCGGAATTATCATTTATAAACTGCAAAAAATTTTGGTCTACGCATAAATTGTATTTTATTAATTTAATAATTTTTAAACCAAGTTTAAACAACTTATTAGATCATAAGAAAGATAAACTTTTGTGCTCTATGTACTATAATTTTCTGAAATGTCAATAGTGCAATTTCTTTTATAAATACAATTTTAAAAAACTGCTAAGTAAAACTTGTACTAAATATCGTTTCGAAAAAAAGATGTTATAATTGTCTCGTTGCGCTTTGACGACAAATTCACGTTCTGCCGAACATCAATTTTGTTGCACCTTTAATTTTATTTTAATATTGTGAACAATGAATTTAAAAAGGCATGTAAAGTTGAGAGAATTTTATATTAATCAAATTATTGTTAATTGATTATCTTTATTAGATTAAATACTTTATAAAAGGAAATTAAAACACTATGTAATTTAATTATTTTATATTTTTACTTTTATATAATTGTACAGACAATGATTGCATTTACAAAGATATTCTACAATAAATATATACAGAAAAGTATGGTTTAAAAAATTAAGTTTACAATGTCCTAAAGTGCATAAAAATAATATAATTTGAAAGATTTATATTTAAAAAGAACTTTACATACAACATATAATAAAGAACATTATTAAACAATATTTTCTAGTATTTTGTAACAATAATATAGTAGTATATATGATAAGAAAAAAATTTTCAAGTATTTCCATTATTTTATCTCTTTATGCCAAGAACTTGTATTGCAAGTTACACAATTTTTTTTAGTGTAGCAATAATATTAGTGCTGATTAGATATTAAACTTTGTTAAACTTTATACAGAGGATGATGGTAGCATAATATGTAAATTTTTAATTTATACATAAACAAAGAAATGTTAAAAAACTTTTATAAAAAAAGTTACTTAAATATATAAGGCCATGGTCTTACTTTTTTCAAATTCACCATCATAAGACTAGATTTAAATTTGATAACTTTAAAAAATTAGAAAAATCATACTGCAATTGTAAAAATTAATTTGCAATTATAAAATTATTGAAAAATTGTTTTATTTAGTTTAAATGCAGTTTTTAAAAAATTAATTTAGTATAATTTAAATAGTATAAGCAAAAGTGACCAATATTTTTAATTTTTACAATCTTTACAAAAACTTCAATAATATGTAATTGAATTTTTGTAATTAACATAAATTATATAAATGCTAGCAATGCCACTATTTTTGTGCTAGAATGTGATACATTGATAAAACTCATTATCTCGCAGATAGTTGATGTTTTCATTCACAATGACTTGAGTGATGACTTCATTGGTATGGAGTATGAGGAGTCACATTGATCATATCGCTGGTACTATGAAAAGAAAAATAATTCGAATTATTTTAAAACAAATAAATATAATAATTAATGATACAAATGAGTATCAATAAATTAAAGATACATTTAATCAGGCAAATAATTTTGATGCACTGAAATTTAAATATATTAGCATAAAAATTTAACGAGCGAAGTAAGATTAATGATTATTTCAATTCACTATTAAAATAAAGAAATGAAAGGTATTAATTTTTCTATTAGCAGGCAATGACCAAAATTTCTTTCATGTTTTTGGTTCATGCAATGTAATAAATTTTTAACTAAAACTGTTCAGTGTTGCATTTAATGGATAATAATATTATGTGTTTTAAGTAAAAAATTAAAAAGAATTTTATCGATATTGAATTGATTAAAGCATTCAAGCTCATTGTGTGTTGACACCATGCTCATACATGCACGAATCATAGTGTGAGTTCTAGTAATAATACATCTGTCATTAAAAATTTCTCACAAAATGTCTGTGAAAGTGCATTTTTGAATGTCTTCTCTGAAAAGTCCATTTGTTATTCAATTAGCATTGAAACAATAATGTTCAATAGCTGCATGGCTGTAAAATGCTGCTATTTTAAGTGTTTTAAGTTAGCAAACGTGGGACTAGAATTTTTCTACTAAACTAATAATTAGAATTACAAAGAACTAAAACACAAATATTAATAAATACTACCAACTATATGTATGCATATAAATTATGTAGGTATCTAAGGGGTATGTTTTATGGGTAAAATTAGGGCTCAGTACATAAAAATTTATTGAATGACACAGTCATATCATTAGAATATGTATGCTCTTATCCTCAATGTAAATTTGTAAATATTTATTGTTTCTCTAATGATAAGACTAAATGAATTCTAAGTAAATTTTTAAAATTGACTTTTTTTTAAGTTTAAAGGGAATATGAAATTATTTAAAACTAATATTTTTAATACAGAAAATAAAAAATGACAGATCAAAAGCACTTGCAAAATTATATGAAAAAGATCTTAAGAATCAGATCAGATGAGAAGAAACTTATTTCTTTTTCTGTAAAATAACTTACAAGGACATTTAGATAGTCCTAATGTTCTTTGGCCCCTCATTAGATAAGTTTGCTGTATAAAATATACATCATGTATAAATAATGATAAATACATCTTTTTATAACTAGATTAATTTAGCATAATTTGCTAAGTAATATTTCACAATAGTATGCAATTATATTCATTAGTAATTATAAAAAAGAATATAAAAATAATTGAAATTTCTAGAAAATCTCTACTTCAAAGTAGAGTAGATAAAATAATTGTTAGTATTATTTTGACAAGCACAGTTATAAAAAAAATTAAATAACATTACAAACCTTTTTGAACATTTGATATGTATAATTAATAATGCAACTCCCAAAAGTAAACAAATACAGCCAACCACTATGTACGCAATACCAAGGAAACGATTTTTTCCACCTATAAATGATGTTGTGCTTAGAATCATACTTTTGGTACCTTGAAAAGCTGAAACTTGGTAAGCTAAAAAAATTTAATATCTATATTAATAACTGCAGAGAACATAATAGAGTAAATAAATTAATATAATGTTCATTTAACTTACAGTATTTAATTTTTAAAGTATAATTTCCAGCAAGTAAACCATCGTTGAATCCTGCTATTGAATGGTCAACTCTACGGTAAAGTTTTCTAAATGTTGGTAATGCAGCTGTTCTCATCCAAACAATTAAGTCTTCATTCTGAAAACCATTATTACTTTCATCTGTTGTATCCAATTCATAGACATGTTTCTTCCAATTCTTTGGCTTTTCAAAATTTTTGAATGCCTCTTTTAAATCCCCAGGTGGATTTTTAAACTTGATATTTTTGTCCGATGGCCATGCTATTCCCGTTCTTAATAATGGCACTTCGCGCTTATTCCGAACCGAGTACAAAGAAAGTTCATCACTGAACAAGGAATTGGCAATAGCACCACAAGGTGCAATTGGTATAGTTCCATTTTTATCTATAGTAGCAAAAGGGTCACAGTCAGTAGAAACTATATTACTTAATTGACCTAGTAACTGATTATCATCTCGAGACTTAACATATCGTCTGTGATTTTGATAGAAGTTTGTAAGACCATAGTACATATAAACTTTTCCCTTAAAATCTGGTATTTCAAAATGTTTTTCGCAGTAACAGTCTAAAGAAGAATTCTTGATGACTTCAGAACACATTTTGTTTTGATCTCTTGCAAAATTAACGGATCGACACTCTGTGTAATCTTCAATCTTCTCTTGAACTTCATCTGAGAAATACAAAAGTCCTACTCCGACTGGTATAAAAGCAATTCCTATGATGAACAGAGTTGGCAATACAGTGCCAGCAGTTAATATCGGTTGCCAAGCAGGCAAGCGTTGCTGCTTGAAGGCACTGTCTGTTTTTCAAAAAAGAAAAGTTTAATATTGTAAATATCTATTAGTGTCGCAACATTTTTCATCGCGTTATTGAGCTAGGTACTTACCCGAAGGTTTCTTCGTTTTGGGAAGCGTCTCGCTTTCACTGGCGCTCGTCATCTTTTTATATCAATAAATTCAACTTTAAGAACGTTAACTTATTAACACCTATGCTGAACACTGAGACTTACAACGTCACTGCATTACCAGCTGATCTCCACTGTTAAAAAAGATTCGTCAAAGATAAAAGTTAATCATCGTTGCGACTAATGTAGGCTCGTATCAGGGTGGCTCTAACCGAGACTACTGTTTTTTTATGTCGATAGAACGTTTCTGGGTGCGCGAGTATGGCTGCACCTACAACTCGCATGACAGAGGTCTCTTCGTTTTCACGGATATTCATTAATCGACAATCCGACATCGAATCCTAGTACTCACTATATATATATATATATATGGCTTCTTGAAGTTGGCACATATAGCTATATATGTAGCTATATGTCACGTGACTAGTCGATTACACCACTTGCTAAATTGCTGTGCCTAATGTAAGGCGCCAACACATTTGAACGTTATATAGATTTTGCTGGGTGTGCCTGCATTATATGTCTCAGCCCAGTACTGGCCTGCAATCGTTTGCTCAAGGTATATCATATGTATATGTGCATATGTACACACAAATCACGGAATCATTAAATTTTTTTTATTAATCCGCTTGTAAATTAAATAATAATATTTTATAATTTATATTTTCCTAAATTAAAATTAATATTCATGTAGTCATTAATTTAAAGGAATAATTTTGATTTTTGGGAAAAATTAACACATTTGTTAAAATTTAAAAATCTTACATTATAATTACATAACATTATTTATTATTGGTTTAAACTTTTTTTTTTTTGAAAAAATTGTTTTACATTTTTGTAGATCTATAAATAAACCTTTATTTCAAAAAGATTGTAAAAGGATAGATTGATTTTTTATTTTTTAAATTAAAATCATTATCAAAAACAGTCTTATAACAATAAAAGAATGCAATTCTTCATTTTATAACAATGGTTACCGTATAAATCTTTAAGAAAATTTTTATAAACATTTTTATGTGATCACAGTTGGTTTGTCTCTTCCAGTATATTCTTGAAGTTTGCTTAATTGTAGAGAAATATCAACAAGTGGCTTTAAAACAATTTGAGGATCCTGAGTGAAAGTTGATTTGTCTGACTCATAACTCTCAATATACAATCGAATAGTTGCTCCAGAACTTCCAGTGCCAGATAAACGGAAAATTACTCTTGAACCATCTTCAAATATAATTCTAAGACCCTAAGTATTTAAATAATTCAAAAAATTTAGTTATTAGTAAGATATCTGGAAATGATACTGCACTTTGTCGTCACTCCATGACACTATTTATAAATTCAAATTTTCTACTTACTTGTTTAGAAGCAACACTACCATCAATGGGATCTTTGTAAGAATAATTGTCAGCCTCTTTAACAACATAATTCTTATTTTGCGATGACAACTTAGTTCCAATAAAATCGGGTTTCTTTATTAGCTCCTCAATATAATTCATCATTTGATTAGATTTATCAGCATCACAATTCTCGTAATCATATCTATAAATTTATCAGGATATTTATAAATTATAGTCAAGAGATAATGACTATTTAAGATACCTTGTAAAGAAATTTCTTCCATAAGTATTCCAATGGTCGAGCAAAATTTGCTCAATAGATTTACCAAGACTAGCAACCACACTCAGCCAAGCAAGACTAGCCCAAATTCCATCTTTTTCTCTGATGTGATCGGAACCTGTTCCAAAACTTTCTTCACCACAAAGAGATAGACGTCCAGCATCCATTAAGTTACCTTTTTAGCAAAAAATGAATAAAAATTAAATTATTTAAACCAAAAATTTTAAGAAGAAATAAAAAATGAAGATTTATTAATTTTACCGAAATATTTCCATCCTGTAGGCACTTGGAAGCACTCAATATTGGTCTTTTGTGCTACTTTGTCTACTGCAGTACCAGTTGGCATAGATCTTGCATATCCTTTAATTCCTGTTTTTTTAAAATATGGTATTACATTTAAATTAGCAGCTAGTACTGCTAAAGAATCTGATGGATTCACAAAGAATGCCTTTTTTCCAATAATCTAGAGGAGTAAAAAATTATTTATAATATTATAAACGAAATTTTTTAAATTTAAATAAAATATTTACCATATTTCTATCTCCATCACCATCAAAAGCTGCTCCAAAATCATAAGGACCATTTTTAACACCATTTACAAGATCTGCAGCATAAGTTAAATTTGGATCGGGATGGAGTCCACCAAAATCTTCCTTTGGTGTACAATTTACCAAATTAGATTCAGAAACTCCTAATTCTTTGCCATATATTTCCTTAACATAAGGGCCAGTCACTAGAAGGAATATTTCTTGTAAAAATGATTATATTTAACTTAAGTAGTTGAAAGCTATATATATATATATTACCTCCATTCATAGCATTGATAAGTACTTGAAAAGGTGGACAATTATTATCTCCTTGAATTAACTTTTTGATACTAGCAAAGTCAAATATTTCTTTCATTAAAGTGATGTAATCATTTACAGAGTCAATAACTTCTACCACAAATGGTTTTCCATCGACTTGCACAGTAGTAGTTTGAATCTTATCAATATCAACTTGAAGTCCAGGAACAATTTTGTACTGTTTTAAAGTTGTTGTTATCTCAAATATTCTATTAGTAACAGCATCTGGAGCAGGACCTCCATTTTCACAGTTAAACTTAATTCCAAAATCACCATTAGGACCACCAGGATTGTGCGATGCAGTCAAAACAATTCCTCCCAAGGTTTTGTATTTGCGTATGATAGTTGACACTGCTGGTGTAGAGAGTACTCCATTTTGACCCACCAATAATTTTGATACCTATTAAATTGCATTTTGAAAATTAGTTCATTTTTTCATTTCAAAGTTCTCTTAAATTATGTATTACAAAAGTTTACGTTGTAGATAAATTTTATGAGACATTTCTTCACTCAGGACAGTTTCTTATCACTCATCTTAGTTATCAATTTACACTCATCTAACTATTAATTTACTCAATGACCTCATAACTATCAAAGATTTACGCAATATCTATGCTTTTATGTTCTCTTTAATTATACCAGTTAGAAAAATATAGGCCTTTATTTTCTAAGAAATTTTAATGATTCTATAATCATTTCAGTGAGTTAAATAACAACGGAGTCTTTAAAAGCGAGAGTAAGCCAATTTTTATTTAAATACGTCGCTTTGAAAATAACGTACCCCATTAGCGGCAGCGATTTTGATAATCTTTTGAACCGCCTCTTTGCCATAATAGCGACCGTCACCGCCGACAACTAGCGTACTGCCGACCAAACTGCTTCCCAGAGCCTGCAGAATAGCCTGCACGAAGTTCTCCGTGTAATGCTCCTGTTGGAAAACCTTGACTGCCTTGCGCAGACCGGACGTGCCCGGCTTTTGACCTTCAAAAACTTTTGTGTCGACCGTCGAGATCGTCAGCGATGTCATCGTTCTAAGACGTTTAAAAGCGATGCGGGCGTATAAAAAAAACGAAGATCGAAGAACACTTGTTGTATAAAGTATAATAAATACGTGCGGTTTGTCAAGAGTCCGCCAGCCGAGATCAATGACACACAAGGGCAGTCAAGCCCGGCAGCGAGAGATGAACTAAACGAGCAGCGCCCGGCGCAGGAGCCGCAGCTGGGTAAAAACAGTACAAACGGAGCGCAGCAGACGGAAAATTTCAAACGCCGACAGGCGCATGCGCTGGTTTTTTTTTTCGCGAGTTTACAATTTATCTCGCGCAACAGCGCGAGATAAATTGAAGCGATAACAATGCAGTAAACTATCGCGGATTCAAAATAATTAATTTCTAGACTGTATTTTGATTTCAAAGAAATCAATTTTTATGCAAATCATTATCAACTTTATTTAG
>JAXIUT010000048.1:8270084-8316369 GCA_035586675.1 Eurytoma californica
TTTAAATGAAATAAAACGAAAAAAGAAATTTTTCTATAGTAACTTTTTTTTCAATTTTTTTTTTTTTTTTTTTTTTTAATTGAGAATTCTTATGAATGCTTTATTCGTTACAAACATAAAGCTATCCCTAAGAATTCTATTAAAACACTTACCGAAAAAAAAGCATTCCTTAAGAATTCACTAAAATCTTTTTATGCTTTCACTATGCTGATCGGGCGATTATTAAACTAAAAGAAGGATCAGTTTTTAATTAATCTAAGAATGTATGACGGTAAGATAAGGTATTAAGTAATTTAATGATTTATCATCAACGTATTTTTAACATAATATAATTATTAATGTTGTTAAGCAGTGTATAAAGAATGACGTGACCTACAGAAATATTGAAATTTGATAACTGCGCTTCACGTTGTATGAATTTTTTCTTAAATAAGATATTCTTTGAAGAAGTTTGGCAACCTCGCACGATTATTCAGTTTTTAAAATGATATTCAAAATCGACTTTGAACCGGACGGAACTCATAATTGTAAATCTGATCGAAGAATCGTGATGAACTTTAGTCTCGTATACCATGCGTTGAAAATGCCATTAATAACGACGTCCTTATTGATAATTACAATTGATAATTAACTGGGATTTCTGGAAATGTGTTTGTGTCACCCGTGATTCAGTTTCCCTACGTATAATTGGTTCAGCAGAAAAATGCGAGCAGCATATTTATTGACCGCTCACCGATAAGTCGCGGACCATAAAAATATTTGTTCGATGAAAACAAGAAATTATTACTTTGTTCATGGAGCAGATAAAAGGAACCGTGTACTTAAATGCATTCCAGGCTAGAGACTAAATTTGATATCATAGATTCAATCCGATAAATTGAAAAGAAATCAGCTGGTTTACTCCCTTTTTATCAATGGGCAGTATATTCCAGTGTCATATATAATTCATAACGCATTTATGCAACTATTCTACAGACGTTCCTTAATCCTTCGCGCAATTATAACCAACAGCACTCGACTATTACGCAAACGCAAAATTCTTTTATATCATTTACTCGTGGAGCATCGATTGTAATCGCATTAGAAAAAAAAACGTCAATAGGTGCAAGAATGGCGCGGAAATAGCGGAATAAACTAGCAATTATTATCTCGATACGGCAGGCACTTATATCTCTTGAAATATGGTTGGCGTGCGCGTCGTAATTTTTCTTCCGCTTTAATTATTCGCGGATTCACGGATTCCTTAGAGTAATGCAATTAAGCGCTTTTGCGCGAGAAAACGTTTTTAGCCATTGTTTTATTACACTTCCACGAATACTCGCTAACACTTACGAAATCTTTCGAATTCAAATTATTTTAATCGCATGTACGTACACAGTTGCCGCGAAAAATTCTCCCCGAGCGAGGTTCCATTCGACGCGCTAATTCCTGCGCGAACGGATGTCGTTAAACTCGCGCGTGAATAACAAAATATTAAAAAAAGAAAAAAAAATAGTCGTCGGCATCCTCAATCGAGCGTCGACGTCGGGATGTTCGTTGCGAGGAGGGCATCGTATTGTTTAATGGGTGCGCGGTCAATTCAAGAGGCGCATTAAAATTTGTATACGGCGGCACGCGCGATCGACGCTCCCAATTGAACGAGCGGTGCCGAAACTCGCGGTCGGATGTACTGCGGTCTTTTGCCATGCCGCCTGGCTCGGTTGTATGTACACGCAATTTAATTACCGGCACTTACGTTCAATAGAGTCTCCCGAGAAGAGACTGATCTCTCTGCCTCGTCGACTTGCTTGCTTTTTAATTGATGACTCATATATGACTGGGACGCTTGACATTGTTTCTTTTTTCTCGACTTTTTGTTTTGCACAAAACATTGACGCACTTGGCTTTTCGTGTTGTACATACTTTGGTGCGAGGATTTTCGATCTATACACAAAATTTCGCGATGTTTTCGTAATCTATTTTTAAACAAATATTATTTTGTTAAAAGCTATATATAAAAATTGAATGAGATCTAACGAGGGATCTTATATTTGTTGAAATATATGTTGATGAACTATACAATAGTAGCAAATTCTTTTATTTAAAAAGTAAATATTATTTTTTATTATGCTAACAGATAAAATACGCAAGAAAATCGAAAAAATAATAACAGAAAATACCAATATCCTGACAGAACTAATTGTATTAATTATTATTGTCGCTTACATTCATGTTAACATCCCGACGTTAACAACAACGCCAATTTAAAATGATATAACATTGAATAAATCGTTCGCGTGAAAAAGCAACTCAAGCATTGATCTGAACAAATTTTTCGTCGTCGATGATCTTGTAGCGGTCCTCGCGGTAGTGCACTAGGTCGTCGAGGAATCGGCCGCTGCTCTCGTTGTGAAGCTTGGTGAGGACGGGCGGCAGCCTCTCGAGGCCCGCGGTGTCCGCCAGGTCGTCGTAGTAGGCGCCCTGCAGCGGGCCCATCATGTGGAACTGCCGCTTGGTGAAGCCCTGGCGCTCGAAGCGGTCCTGCTTCTCCGCGGCCTCCGCCGCCAACATCGCCGCGCGACTCGGAAACTCGCTCTCGCGCAGCCAGAAGCGCAACAGGAATCGCACCTGCAATTTTCGTTCCGTCGAATGTCGTGAACGATGTGAAAATAAATATTTAGTTATAAATTAATATAACTAAGAGTGGACAAACATTTAGATGCGATTGAAAGATTAAATTTCATTCTGTATTGGTGCAGAATGAAGGACGAAATCCATTTCGGATATCTCGTACATTCTTCATTGGGTAAAGATTTTCTCCTATCAAATAATAGTAAACTTATTAATAAGATAAATATAAATATAAATATTACTTGTAAAAGAATAACTACTGACTATGATCCCTATTAACTATCATTAGTCAGTGTATAATAATAAGAAAATCGTAAAACGCAAAAGGAGCACGGGTCATGTACATTAACTATTTAACTAGTACATCGAGACAATTTGAAATAAAACGCGTAGTGAAATGTTAAGGCTTGCTGTAACATTTAAATAAGTAAATCTTACTATTTGATAGGGGAAAATTTTTACCCGATGAAGGACGTATAATACCTACAGCCAAAACTGGAAATTAGGGATTAACATTTAATTTATATTTATTACATGAGCAGACGTTAGACTCATTTTTATATTAAAATGTTTTTAATTCATTTCGAAAAAAACGTATTAGAAGGAAGTTTGCACAATGGAGACATAATCAGGTACCTGTAAATTTAAAGATAAAAAAAAAAAACAAGTAAACATCGTTTTTGCAGCCTACCTGTAAGTCGAACATACTGAAAGCGCAGACATAAAAAGGCAGACCGACGAAAGCCAAGGTAGGATTTTCTATGGCCACGAGGTGTTTCCACAAGGGTGTGACCATGTTAGAATCAACTCGAACCCCGCAGCTCTCCGCCAGGAAAGGAAAACTGTACTTGTATCCTGCAATTTTCGAATTGGAAATGTTTATCGCAGTGTTTTTTAAGGTGAAAATAAACAGGTAAGTTTGTAAAAAATGGACAAAAGCTCACCCGTGCAGTAAAATATTACATCGATATCTTCCTCCGTGCCGTCTTCAAATACGGCCGAATTCGCTTTCAACTCGGTGACGTCCTTTTTCTATGTCGCAAACAAAATGCCAAATTAAAAGACGAGAAGCTGACGGGGTTAAAAAAGTTTGCGAAATTCACTCGATTATGCATTAATGTATAATACCTAAACCTTACTTGTACGACGTTGTCGGGAAACTTGGTCAAGATCGTCTCCTTCAAGTGATGACTGAGAATAACGCGCTTAGCCTTCCGCGAGATTTCCAAGGCCAAGTCCATGCCTAGGGTCAAAGTAGTCGCTTTTGAGTAAACATTTTTACGTGACTGTAATTTAGATTTATGGGTTTTCGTATCGTCATTAGCATTTCGCTTTCAAAGTGACTACTTCAGTATTGGTCAAAATTTAGTGACCCCCTTTTTTAAACAATCATAATATGACTTATTGTAATGTATCAGTAAACTAATCGTTTAATCGTTGTTTACTTTTGCCTTAATATCAATATTACTCAATTCGATTGAAAAACAAGTCAACGTCAATAAGATCACTTTTTAATCGATTAGAGTGCAAACTACTCAAATTGAATAATATTTACTCTTTCACATTTAAAGGGAATAGGGAATTTATATACATATAAAAAATATTTCCAAATGTCTATAATCATTTAAGTATTCCTTCAGTAAACAAAATTATTTATCTCTTTTTTTTCATTTCATTGTCTCCGAATCTCTAAAAGTCATGACTTATTCGCCTACCGAGATCACCGGTTCCTCTCAGTAAAAGAAAATAGGGATGTCAATGAAAAGAAGAAAACAATACCAGAGGGTCCAGCGCCGAATACGACGACGCGCTTGTCGGCGAACTCGTCGGGCAGCCGGTAGTCGTGGCTGTGCAGCAGCCGGCCTCGGAACTTTTCGCGCCCCTTCAAAGCCGGCACCGCCGGTTCAAAATAATGCCCATTGCACACCATCACACCGTCGAACTCCTCGTCCTGCGTCTCGCCTTTGCTCAGATCCCGCACGCGCAGCTTCCATTTCTTTCCCGATGGCTCCACCAGCTCCACGTTGTGGAGGAACTAAAAGCGGTGTTACGTCGATTAGTTACAATATTGCTCATTTTTTTTCGTAAAAGTGTAGAGCACAATCTGATAAGAACAATAGTTCACCTTTGAGTCAAGAATTCGATTTAACATTTATGATACTTTATACCGTCGAAATTGTAATGAGAAACGAGAAAACGAGAAAACGAGAAAATTAATCATTTTTGTATGCACAGTTGATCCTACACAGTTTGGAGTGCTTACCCTATTGAAACGACCTTATAAAACCACATAAATAGGGTGCAGAAACCGCATATCTTATTCAGTTTCTGCACCAGAATTAGTGAGATTTAATCAGTTTTTATAAGGTCGTTTCACTAGGGTTACTTACCGTTATATCTACTCTTAAGAATTTTTTTATTATTAAAATTACTAATTTTTTAACAAACAGATTCTGGAAGCATCAAACCTGCCGCTTTGGTTTTTCTTCCAAAATTTCTTATTTTTTCATAAATGTAGGTCATAACTAAGGTA
Organism: Eurytoma californica; assembly: GCA_035586675.1. NCBI lineage: Eukaryota > Metazoa > Arthropoda > Insecta > Hymenoptera > Eurytomidae > Eurytoma > Eurytoma californica. The sequence continues at coordinate 8,275,228 of JAXIUT010000048.1, forward strand.
AAGTTGAACGGTATTTAAATATTTAAGTAAAGCGCGGGAAAGCACGTCGCACAAATATACACATGCGGTTGTAGTACTGCGTATAAGTGTCTATCAGTTCAATAGAGCTTAATTAGCATATACTACGTCTGCGTGATAAATGCGAGCCGCGATAATTAAACCATACCTTTCCACTGTTGACATTAAATGTTCTGTTGAGTTTAAACGAGTCATCTTCCAACGACGTTAATAGTCGAAAGAACGTATCAAGACTCGCGCGGTGTCACATAAATTCCAATTAATTAAAACGTTTGTTCACCGAGTCTTGTGAACTGGGTTAAAACAAGCGATGTACAAAAATCATTAAGCGCCGTTGCGGCGGAGTTTCTGACTCCTCGGACATTGACTTACAAGAATTTTATCACGGAGTTTAAAGTGATCACAGTAGTCGTTGAGGAAAGCGAGAATCTCCGTGCGGTGTAGATAGCTCTTAGAATTCTCGGGTATCTGATAATCTGGATATCCCATCACTTCTTTCGGCAGATTAGTCCTAAAATGATTAAAATAGAGAATACTATATTAAATGATCGCACCTACCGCTAAATTACTTTCTTGTCCGTAAAAGCAACAAATCGCATCTCGTTTTAACGTTTTCCATAAATTTAAAGCTATCCCTATTGAAAAGTCCTTCTAAAATCCAAATAAATCCTTTAAAAAGATGATAAAGTGATAAGATTTTTTAAATAAATTCACCTTTTTATGAAGTTTTGTGAAATTTTATTCGGATTTTATTTATTAGTCTTTTCAGCGATAGTTACGTATAAAATAAGGTAAATTGTTGACGCCGACTCACCTGAGGCTGTCGTACATGCTGGAGTGAATGGGCAGGCCGTGGGCGTCTTTGCCGGTCTCGGGCACGTAGACCCAGGTGCCGCCGACCTTGTCGGTCTTCTCGTAGCATACGACGTCGACGCTGGCATCCTTGCACCGATGGATGGCGGCGAGGCCCGCCGAGCCCGCGCCGATCACCGCGATCCTCATGCCGAGCTCCGGTGCTTTTTTTCTCGGCGCGTGACAGAGAGACAATGAGGGACGGCCGAGCGCGCGCTTGATAACGAGCACCAGGCCCGATTACAGACTTCGAATGCCGACCGAAATGTCGAGCTCGTGCAGCTGGATTTTGAGCGGTTTAGGTATTTGTATTTCTTCGGCGGAGAGAGAACGGCAGAATTTTTCATCAACCTGTTTACGGAATTTTTCTTTAATCGGCGAAAGTTCGAGGTTCAATGTCGGCTATTATCTTCGGCTTGGGGAGAGGGCGTGAGGAAAGGCGGATTGTTAATTTATTGTTAATGACTGTTAATTTGGGTATTAAAATTAAATTTAGTAATATCACTAAAGTTGATTTTATTGTAAAAAAACAAATTATTTATACTTTAATTAACAGTTTTCGTAATAGATTCAAATCAACGTAAGTAATTGACTTTAAACTATTTCTGTATCTTTTTTATCTCTTGATAGAAAGGTGAATGATTCTTGACAAATTTAATGTAAAATTATCTCCTTAAGACTGAAAAAAGTCAAAATCATAAAAAAAATAATTATAGAATTCTTATAGTTAACACAGAAATTTTATTCAATTTTATTTCAGCGTTTTATAAAAGAATAAAGCTGGAATATGCAATTTTATTTCATCACTTCAAACGATGTCAGTGGACAGTTTGTTAAAAATAAAATTGATCAAATCAACAATGATAATGATAAAAAAAGTCATGTAATACTTAATATTAGGTCTCAATTAAAAGAAAAAAAGTGTTATACAACAGCTGTATTAACGTCACAATTTTTTTATTTATAATTATTGTTACAAAATTTTTTAAATAATCAAGTTTTTAAAAGAAAAATGTCAATTTATCAGATTATTTAATTTTTAAATTACAATTTCCTCAATTGTATGTATTATTCAAATGAGTATGAAAGTGCTCGTGCAATTATAAGTTTAAAAAAACTTTTCTTTTCTCGAGGTACTGCGAAAATGTACATGTCGGATTCGAACGAAAGTATCGACGAACGGAAGAAAAACTTAACTTTTTTCCTTGGCTTATCGCACGAGATATTTATGCTGGCGAGTGCCGCTTTCAGTAGCTCCTTGGTGTAACTAGAGCAACGCAGCGGCCAAGAGGCAATTTTATAGCGCGTGGCCGATCTGCAAGTGAGCTTTTCTCTTTTCTCATCAAGTAAGGCCGCGTGTTGATACCGATAACAAGGCCTTTACGCTCGCGCGAACATCCGAACGCCGACCCTCGGGAGGAAAACGAGCGCGCTCTTCTCTCTCCTCCATTGCCTTGGACGCGTTTATCGAGGGTAGTTCAATTCCGCACACCCTTGCAGTTTATTTTCTAATTAAATTATTCTTTATTATTAGTTAACAATAGAAAAATACCTCGCATAATTTTTCTAGTACGCACACATTTCAAATTACAGTAGCTTAACAAAAATCATCGCTTTGATCTAATGTCAGTCTCCCACTTCTTTCTGAACAACATATACAACTGCATAGCTGCTTGAGCATCCTCAACAGAGTTGTGTTCTCCGGATTGTATGGTAACACCAAGCAGCTCCGAAGCTAATTTCTTCAAGCTAGGAGTGTTACCCTTGGTGACTTTTCGAAATAGTTTGTACCTTGATGTGTCTCGTTGCAAGCGTTTTGGATGGGACAAAAATAGAACATCTAGATCATTATGCAATGCATGACCAACCAGTATACGTCCTTTAAGAATCTCTGACACTTCCTGCTGTATGGTCTTAAAGTCGTCACCATCTTGTAAATGATGAGGTCGAATACCACTTACAGCAGTTCTGTAATCCTTAACTTCTTCGGTTGGTTTTACATATCTGTCATAAACGCATGCTCCATTGCGATTAACAATTGAAACTCGAGCTATCATACTGTCCTGTCCATCCACACCAATTCCCACCATCTCGCAATCCATGGCGATAACCCTAGTCAGTCCAGTGTGAGGTTTAGCCTTCTTCTCATTTGCTTTTAGTTCAGATTTGGCTTCTTGCTGTTCGGATCCATGAAATATTACAATAACGTAGCGGATAAAACAACATAAGTAATAAATCAGATATTTCATTACCTGAACAACTTCAGAGGCTTTTGATTGATTCTTGTTATCTTTTATGCCATTTTTCCAGTAGCGCTTCCTCTTCTTTTTAACAATTTGATTACAATTCGAATCTGGCTCACTTGCGGCTACTTCTGTCACAAGATTTTTAAACTTTTGCCAGTTTGAACCAGGAATACGAAGTCCAATGTTAACATCCTTGCCATTTGAAATGACTTTGGCTACGTCGACTTTTGTTGACGGAACAGATTTTTTCGACGGTTGGCTCACAGTTTTTACGTTCACAGATTCGGATATCATCTTTTCAACGTGAATTTTTTAAAGCAGTAACCGTCTTCTGTTTCCGTAGGGTCACGTGTTACATGTAGAACAAAGAGTAACTATTTGAGATTGAGACTCCGAATTTGACATTTTTTTCAGTGACAATTTTTAGAAGTTATCCTTTGTTATTTAATTCTTGGACCCTTGATCTTTGGAAAAATTAGTAACTTGTTTTGATTTTTTTACTTATCTAACCTCAAAAATTGAACCGTTTTTCGAACATAATTAACACACGTTGGTTGCCAATTGTGCGTAGCGGATTCGAAAGTAGAAAGCTCCCTCTACAACTTTTTTTAAAAATACGCCCTCTACCTAACTGACAAAATTATGAATCGACATTCGAATATAACGACTATGTACATTTAGGTAAAAAAATTAAATTTAAAATTAAATTCTAAACCGTAAGAAGCAGCACTATGTTACACAAGAGCTGTAGTAAATTTACATGTAATCACACTATACACTAGTTATGTTTATATAACGAATAATGCTATGATTTTAAACTTACAAATTAATGCACAGTTTATCGCCTAGTTAATAAAAATTTCTTTTCATATTTTTTGGGCAATTTAAAATTCTTAATGTTTGGTAAAATCGATCTTCTGTAATGATTACTTAAGGACTCTACAGTTCGATGAAGAAGATACTACAAAAATAATTGCATTTTATTACAAATATATTATATAAAAAAAATATTATATTGCAAATATATTATATATTATAATAAAAAAAATATATGTGTGGATAACTTACTCCTTTCCGATGCATTTCTTCCCAAGGAGCTCTACTTGCTCCGGAATAACCAGAAATGAGCTTATATTTAATTAAAAAGGCAATCATCACTCGCTGCTCCGATACTGAAAATGTTGCCCTAAACAAATTAATGCATTAAATAAAGTTACATTTTATTGATTCTTAATTATAAATAAATTACCCTCGTCGACTTCTTTTTACATTTTTATTATATACTGTAGTAGAAACTGGTCTTGGCAACTTACTCCACCATTTACAGCTGTAAGTATAAAAATTTTTAATATTATTCTTAGATATTTATTTCACCATATTCATTATTTTCATAACTTACTTATAAGACAGAACAATAGCATCATCATTATGATCATCGTTATTATCATCATCACTAGCATCATCGTTATCATCATCATCAACATCACCATTATCATCATCGTGATCATTATTAGATGATAATGACTTTGATGTTGATCGTGATGATGGTGATGATGGCGGTGACGATGGTGATGTGACAGTTGCTGCTTGATCTTCTATAACTTCTTCAAATAATTCGATGTATTCTTTTATTGTACTTTTCGTTTTAAACATTTTTTGTGATGATCCAGCTTCTTCATTTGATTGCCTATAAAAGTAGTGAATTTTGTTAAAATAAATACATTAATTATAGTAAATACAATAAAAAATTCATTTTAATAATGTGAAGTAATATAATACTTTACATGGGATTTTTATGATCCTTTTCATCAATCTTTTTCTCATTAGAGTTAAATCTTGAATTTATAGATGATGGATCCAAAATTTTTAGATTCTTCAGAGAAACATTACTATTTCTGTAGAAAATTACAAATATAAAGTATATATGTAAATATAATAAGCATATTAATCCTTATGGAAAAAGACTTACGCAGGGACTTCATCTGATTCATCAGAAGAAAGATTAATGACTTCAGTCACTTTTTTCTTCCTTTCAATCGAAGCTATTTCTTTTTCCTGCTTTCTTTTTATGTTGCCTTTTCTTTTTTTCCAATTGCTAAAAGGAACATTAATTATTTCTTTTTTTAAGAAAGAATTTTTACTTTTAGTTTCTGAATTTTTTTTAGTTTCACTATGAGACTTTTCTTTTAATTCTTCATTTGAAATAGAATTATTGTTAATAACACACTGGTCAACAATGGCAACATCTTCTACATCTTCATGAAACCTTAAAGTTAAAATTATAATGGTTATTAAATATTGAGGTTTGTAAATAGTATGCATTAATTTTAAGAAATATTTTCTACAATTTTTTAAAAGAACAAAAATCTTTTTAAATTTTTTCAAAATTGTAAAATATGATAAATAATAAAATTCCATTAAAAGATTAGTATTCAATTTTATAAGATAATATAAATAATACTTACTTATACTCATTTATGTTCAAAAGCATATTGTTTAAAATACAATCGCTTATAAACTTCGCTGCATAATAATCAGCGTTACTTTTATTTCTTTTCATACTCTCGAAGTATGATGATTCGCATAATATATAATCAGCATCATTACTGACAATTCCACCAAGTTTCTGAAAAGTAGAGGTTATGTAAAATTTCATGACAAAAATTAGAACCGTAGTAATGAAAGGTTTTTGATAAAAACGTTTTTAATAAAACTGTAGGTTAAAAAATGTACTTCTTACTTGAACTGTGTTCACAAATTCTCGGTGTTTTTCTGGAGACAATCCTTCCAATTTGAAATAAAAATCTTCAAATAAATATCTATGACGTTCATAGAAGTCCTCCTTCTCTCCAAAATTCATTTTCTTAATTTAAGTAAATCTTAATATAAAAAGATCTTAAAATTTTTACTGGTTCAATCTTCAACCATTTATTACACAATCTAATCTACAGATTTGAAAATAAAAGTTATACTTTAATTAACTAAAACTTTATACACTGTAAAGCACACCTTTCTGCTCGCATCTTACCTATTTACAATTTTTCCAAGTAGTTTTTATATTGACTGAAATTCTCTTATCGTATTAATATTAGAACTATTTAAGGATGCAATTGCAAGCTGAAATGATACCGGTACAGGTGCATGTAAACAATAAACAAGATACAAAATTCTCGGAAGAAAGATGGTGCCGGGTGGAGCGCCCATTGGAAATTACATATCGATACATATATCTCGATTCTAAAAGTCGACGACTGAAAAGCCCGCCATTATTCAAAAAGCCAGCTGTGCCCAATGCAAGTATCTTACTCCTCACCGATCAGCCGGCGATGCGGTTAATAGTGCAATTTTAACCGAAATCTAGGAAATCCCAATGTCAACCGTAAAAACAAAACGCCAACATTCACCGGCTCAGAAAACGAAACTGCGATAAAGCATCGTGTGTACCGCGTGGCCAAACAGCGCGAGCAGATTACTAGCCGCTGGAGAAAGAGAGAGCCTCGTCGCCGCGGCGCACAATAGCCGGGCAGGGCGCGCGCGGGGGGGATGGAAAAAGTTGAAAGAACGCCGTCGGCATCGCCCGGTCTAATTTTAGCGGCTTAGCCTTCGATGGAACGAGTGGCGCGACTATACTTTTATATCCGCGCTCGCGCACAACCACGCAGGCCGCGGCATCGGCAGCATGACGGAGCGCAGGAGACGCGGGTGAGAGGAAATCTAAAAAAACGCGGCTGAAGGGCAAAAAGGCGCCGTCGTCCCGTTGTATTATTGCATTTTACGTATATTCGCGGCTTCATTTGCGTTCCGAGTCGCTAATGACTGTCGGCGCGCCCGCGCGCATTATACACACTAATCGCCCCCGCCGGTTATCTTTAGGCATCGCGCTAACGCGTCTACGCTGTTTTTTCCCGACGCGGCTTGTTGCTCGCGAGCTTGAGCACACCGCAGTATCGCGTTGCACTTTCCTCCAAATTTCTTTTATCTCGGTCTTAACGATTCTTGCTTCGCGTACTTATTTTTTTGCTTAGTTTTAAACACTTTTTTCAAGCTTGTTTTTTTTTTATTGTATGTGCGTCGAAGTGCATCGATTTCGTAACGAGCGTCTCGGCTTGAGTTGAGATGCACTTTAATTGGCACGCGCGAGCTGATTTTTCATTAAATTACGTTATTTATAAAAGGCGAATTTTATATCCAAAAAGCGGCCAATGAATTTTCGGGCGTTACCTTGTGCCTTTTGCGACGGTGATTTAGTGCTGACGTTTTGCGCACATGAGTGCGAGACACGACTTCATTATAATCCATTTTTCGTGTACGGTTTATAAATTGATTTACTAATTTTGAAATTTTACTATGTTCGTTAAAAATATATTGTCCGTTTGCTTAACATTTTTATGTTTGTGTATAATTACAGTCTGTGCAGAGGATGTAATACTAGTTTTATAATTGAGCTATCTAACTACAATTACAATCACTTAATTCAACTTTCGAACTACTTTTCCGTTCTTTGCGAAGTGATAAAAATTGTTCAGCTTTTACAGCAAAATCGTAGAGGAAGAACAGAATTTGCATATATTGGTTAATCAGCAGGCAATGCGTCCTCGATTGAGATGAAAATGCAGTACTTATAAGGTTTAAAATCCGATTTTTTTTTAATTTCCAAAAAATTGAGTTACATCGATATGCCAAGAATCACAAAAATTTACATTGTTTTTTAAATTAAATAATAAAAAATTGACTGCTTGTAGATAAGCAACAATATAAGAAGCCTTAATGCTAATTACACCCTTTTAGTATTTCATCCGTTTTCTGCAATTACAAATGCACAGAGTTAAAAAAAAAAAATAATAAATTTTTACAAAAGTACTAGTCCGCTAATAATTGGTCGATTCTCCTGATCTAAAAAAATGAGAAATTCCAGACAGTTTCCCGAGTTCGAGAGGCAGGTTCTGCAAGCGTCATCGAATGCGAGCTTCAAGAGTAGCTTCGGCGAGCTGTCGCGCGCCGGCGACCGACCAGGCATGATCGGCCTGGTGCTGGAGGCCCTGAGCGCGGGGCCGAGCCTCCAGGTGTCGGCGCACTACCGGCCGAAGGACGAGGCGCGCGCTGCGGAGCTGCTGGGCTCGGCGGGCGAGGAGGACCCGGAGGCGCTGACCGCGGCGCTGGGCTGCGCCGAGCCGGACGGCCGGCTCTACCTGGAGGCGCTGGCGCGGCGGGCGCGCGCCTGGTTCCGCGCCGGCCAGTACGGCCGCTGCGCCAAGGACTGCCGGCACTACTGCCGGCGGCTCGGCGAGGAGCGCGCTGCCCGTGCCGAGGAGGAGGAGGCGCGGATCGACCTGCTGCTGCTGCGTGCAGACTGCTGCAAGGCCGCGGGCCGCGCCGCCGAGGCGCGCAACCAGCTGAACGAGGCCATGCGCGGGATCGGCGCCCTGGCCGCCTATGGGGAGGCGCAGGAGAGCGATAAATTCAAGGCCAGGAAGGCAGAGCTGCTCAAGGAGTTCCTGTCGAGGAAACAGGCACTCGGCACAGCGCGGGCTATTGTTAATCCTGAGGTGATGTTTTTTATTTGTTTTTTCAAAAATTTTGTCAACTTTGTACAGAAAGTGTTTTTATATGTTAAAATTCCAAATACTTTTTTTCTACGAGATAATTTTTATTTTTTTCGTTTTGAATATAAATTTTATCAGTTATGGTAGGAAGAAATTAATTTTTTTTTTTTTTTTTTGCAAAGTGATAAGTAAGTAACAGACGTGAAATAACAAGTATCAGATAATATTATAATCTGGCCTAACTTTTTAAATTTAAATTACTCAAAAGAAAAAAATACCGTTTCGCAATCTTAAGTAGAAATATACCAAAATTTAAAAAGCTTATTATTATAAAATTATATTAAATTGCAATATTTAAATTGTATTGAGAAAAAATTACTTTAATGAATATCATTATATATAATCTGCATTACATAAAAATATGTATTATGTAAAATAATTATATTTTAAAAATATTAAAAATTTATTTTGATTGATTTCGTTTTACTTTTATTTAATTATTTATTTTAAATAATTCTAAAGGAAGAGAAGAAGTTACCGAATTTAGAAGGAAAAGCAAATGAGTTTTTAATAAACTGCTCGGACGCAATAGCTTTGGGCTACGATGAATGCAAGGGAAGGCTACTCTATGCAATGAGGGACATCAAGCCAGGCAGTGTACTCATCATCGATCGACCCTTTGCCTTCAGCACCGACGTAGTTGCACTCCACAGGAATTGCCTTAATTGTCATGCATCACTGATACTTGAGCACAGCATTCAAGTACCATGCGACAGTTGTCAAACGGTGAATGTGGTTTAATTTTTCGAAAGTAGAAAGTAGAGTAGAAATTCTCATAATAACAAAATTACAAATTAAAAGGTAAAAACACATCATTTACGAGATTTTAAGTTTAAAGTAAAAGTATATTGAAAATTTAAAGAAGATTCGCTGAGTATACAAGGTGTTCATTTTAATCTGTAACGACAGTAAATGAATTATAAATTTGACTATTAAATTTTAATATTGCAAGATAACCATTGAAACAAAATACAATGTTTATTAAACTTGCTCTAAAACATTATACTAGTGTTAGTAGTGAAAATGAATACTTCATCAATGGTTTAACATTTTAGTTGCTCTTTTTAAATTTATTATCTAGAAAAAAACATTTCATTTCCTTCATTGTAGGTACAATAACAACTTATTGATTGTAGGTACAATTTTGTTCAGATGAATGTCGCCAACAAGCATGGAATAAATTTCACAAGTACGAGTGCAGAATCTTTGATTATTTTCACGAGAATCAGTTTCAGAGAACGAATTCGCTTCTAGCGTACAGAACAGTGATTGCGGCCGCATTGAGGACTCAGGACGATTTGCTGGAAATCGACCGAGAATTTCTCCAATTACACGAGACCGACAGAGACATCCTCGACATTAAAACTTTGTTAAAATACGAGTCCCAAGATTACAAAACTGTATACAGTCTGGAGACTCACTGCGTTCATGCGGAACCAAAGGGCAATCTTGAGCGAGCTATCCACGCGACGTTCTTCGCCAAGTGTCTGATAAATTCGTTGAGCCACTTCCACCCAGAGTACGAGAAAAGCGAAAGGCATTTACAGGCGTTGTCAGTAGCTCTGTTGCGCAGCATGCAGGCGATCGGGTGCAACGCCTACGAGATCGTCGAGAACGTCCGTGACGAAGAAACGAAGATTCTCGAGCCGAGAAATGTCGGCGGAGCCATTTACACATCCGTGAGTCTGACTAACCACAGCTGCTATCCGAACATAGTAAGACACTCCTTCCCCTGCGGTAAGTATTCGTCTACGTCTGTTTACGTTACAATCCTGCAAAACGCGCAAGTGAAACTTAATTTAAGAATTTCGATGATTTCAGGCACCGTCGTCGTGAGGTCAATTCGATTTATACCGCAGGGCTCGGAGATCCTCGACTGCTACGGGCAGCACTTCCTCGAGGGTAAACGGGACGCGAGGCGCGAGCTCATGGCACGAAAGTATTGCTTCGAGTGCAACTGCGAGGCTTGCAAATACGACTGGCCGATGAGTTTGCCGAGCGACAGGTTCAACTTCAAGTGCAACAGGTGCTCCAGGCAGTGCCGTAGAACCCGCAGCGCGGCCGAGTGCACCGGCTGCGGCTTGAAGACCGACATCGGCAAACTCTACGCCCTGCTGCAGAACTCGATAAAGAGGCGGCTCACAGCGCTCACGAAAATGTACGACGGGTGCTACGAGGAAGCCCTGCCCCTGCTGTTGGAGCACGCGAGCTGCATCGACAAAATCCTCGTGGAACCCAGCCTCGAAACTGTCAAGACGCAGCAGTCGATCGTTCAGTGCTTCAACGCCACTTCGGCCACGTCGGTTTAACAACGCGACGTCGCGATACTTTTGTACATTTATCCTGCTTGCTGTGGTGTAAATAACGTAGAAAGCAGCACTTCGTTTTCTTTTTAAATATTTACCGGCTATTCTTTTTGTTCTCTGTTAGTGATGGATGCTTTAATGCGGAGATTGACATTTTTTCTCGCGTGAAAAGTAAGTAAATCGTATTTACACAGGTCCAATATACATAGGTACGAGACGTGTCTGCTGAACAACTTAACTAAAAACCATGTTTTCACACTGTTCATCCTATTAAAAACTATAGATAAGCGAAAACGTGGCTTGTTCTTTTTTTACCACATGTGCGTCTCGCGAATTTCACTGATGATATGGCCTGCCTGAGTAAGAGCCTGAAGGATTGAAAAAAAAGGATTTATAAATAATCACAGAGTGCATTATTATAATTAATTGCAATAAAATACGGACAAATCCGTAATTTTATACTCACTTTAAGCATGTCCGCTGCTTCTTTACGTCTAACGGCAATGTGTTCACTTTCGCTAAGCAAAGCTTCTGCGTGATCAGACTTGTATAAATGCGTCACGAGTTCACTTTGTAAATTATCTTTAACATAATTAACTAAGAAATGCATAACAGCTTTTGGTACACTGTCTTGTATCGATTTTCGAACGATATAATAGTACGATTTAATGAGCCTCTCTGAAAAAAAGCATAGAAATTAATGAGTAAATATAAATGTGATTCAAAAGCTGACTTCTATTGAATGTAAAACAATTTTACCTATGACATCGCAATCACGCTGCTCTCGATCGCTGAGCTTACGAGATGTTTGCATTGGTACTTCGGGTAATAGATTAACCGCTTTAGGTTGTGGTGAGCCCTTATGCAGTTCCATGATTCCGTCAGGGCTTTGGTTTGGATTCGGCGAAGCAGTTTCGTCGCGAGTTCGAACGGGCGATCCATCCACAGAACTAGATGATTCGGTTCTACCCTGTGGTAGTAAATTACTGAGCAGCCAGTGATTTTGCAGTATATTTTCCTTATTATTCTGCTCGGAAAATGGATAGTAGTCATCACGAAATGACGATTTCTATTGTAAGTATTAGTAAAGAGCACGCATTACTAGGGATCAAGCAATAGAAGAGTAAGAAAAGTCAGAGGGAATTACCGTCCACCATTTGATACCCAGAAAATGTATGAAAAATGTTTCATACTTTATTCATGCGAAGAACGAAAAATTAAGCATCTTATTTTATAGATGAATTACATGCAAAAGCCCTTTGACTTTTGCTAGAACATGCCTACCGGGGAGCATGCGCCCTTAATCGACCCACTACTTACGTTTTCTACTGGAACAATGGCATTTGATGTCACGCTGCTAGATGGAGGTAAATGTCTCTTGTTTTGTTTTGGTTGATTTTGCTCGGCATTTTTTATCAAAGACGAGACAAGAGCGGCATCTTTATGGAAATCGGGATGTTTAGTATTGATATAAGCTAATTCGATAGCAACTAAATTTTCCACCTAAAAATAAAGAGAAAATATTATGTAGCAGATTATATTTATTTAGTATTCTCATAAAATCTATTAACTTACCATTGAATTGGTGGTAGGGAGTCGTCGGCGTAAAAGTTGCGTAACTACGTCGACTATTCGTTCGTGAAGTTTTGGGAATCGCAGCATCTCCTGCTGTACTTCGGTTCCACAATGTTGAATGATTCGCTGCATTTCCTCGTGAACGAGTTCGACGCAGCGTAACGATGGTTCCTCGAGCCGGCGAATTTGCCTTTTGACTAGCAGCTCAAAGGAAACTTCAGGCACAAAGAGAGCAGGTCTTGGTCCAGTAGCATTTCGAATAGCAGTCAGGATATCCATTTTTGTTAAACCAGTCAATGGATGTATGGAATCCAACGTTTTTCCAAAAGTTTCGTGAAAAATATAACAAATTCTTGCACCACCACACAATTCTGTTGTTTCTATATTTCTTGAAGTTCCTTCAATAGTCGAACAATAGCTACTTGCAAATTTTGTAATAATTTGAAGGAGGGTCTGACTTTTGTCCCCTACATCTTCTCCATATGAATTGAGTAATGTTTGGAATTGAGATACCATAACATTTACACGTGTCTGTAAAAAATAAACTTGTCAAATATTCAGGAAAAAAAAATATTTTGTAAAGTTCTCACCTTTAAGTCTGGTAAACAATCTCGAATGTGATGCATTAACAAACGGTTTAAAGTTTTTGCCAAATATGGAGTTCCATTTCTGTTTGCTAAAGTAGGATATTTACGTTGCAAAAATGCAGCTTCATCTTTCAAAGTATCCTGAATGGATTTTTTATTCATGATATCTTGCTGAGAACGATTTACCACACCAATAATACCTAACTTCACAGGAATAACTCGACCACACAAAATATCAATGGCATCAGTTCCTAAGATAAATTTGTTACTCATTAATATTAGTAATTTAGAATTGAAATATTTTAAAAACCAAACAATTACCAGCATCCATAAGATCTAATTTAGTAACAACAGCTAATGTCCGTCTTCCATCAGGGTCAACGTCTTTACTTAATTTTAAACTCTCACTAGTTGCCATATCTGTGTTAGCAGTTACAACTGCTAAAATGATAGAATTTGGGTTACAAATATACTGGAGTACAAGTGACCGAATTTGACTTTCAATATCTTCTGGCTGATCTCCAACAGGAACTTTTGTTATTCCAGGAAGATCTATTAGTGTTAAATTAACTACAGACATAGAAAAGATTTTTAAATTGATTGGTTCTGGACAAATTCCTTTATTAGCACCAGCCATGCGATCTGTTTCATTTTCAATTTCTTGGCGAATTTCATCAAAGTTTTTATAAATCCTATTTTTCTTGTGTAAGAAAGTACCCCATTCTTCGGCATCCAGTGTGCCATCCTCTGCACTTCTGTATTCCCTATCATCTTTTGGACAATACACAAGTTGCAATACCAGTGGTCTTCGAGTCACAATACCTGTGCCTCGTGGTAAAAATGTTCGACCGACAAGACTTTCAATTACTGATGATTTTCCAGAACTCTGAAAATTTTCAATTAAATAGGTAAAAAGAGAAAATACGATTCAAAATCAAGTACTTAATGATAATAATACAAGTGACTTGTACTAATAGTAAGTATATAACTTGCATTTTCTTATGCAAAAATTAAAATGACAGAAATGAACAATATGATTCGTGATAAAGAAAAATTCCAATTACTCATTGCGATTGGACCGCACATTGTCTGACGAAAGTAACGTACACGTGAAAAACTATGGGTTCGCCCAACAATACAGAATACGTTACTTTACAAGCCCGCGAGGGGAAAAAAAACATGGATCGCACAAACCTGAGTTCCCAAAACGACGATTTGCGGCAACTGAATGGCATCGGCTCCGACAGTGTTGAACACGTCTTGGAGCTTATTGATCACCGGAATCAGGGCCTCCATCGCGACTCTCCGATCGGACGAAAAGCGAACCGAGGAAAAAGTAAAAGCACGACAAGGTGCGGAGCCGGCTGACCGCTGCTCCTAACCGACAAGTCTCTGCGACCGCTCAACGGTGGTGGGGGTATTTTCGGGCTGGCCGCGGCTCCGGTACAAAGGCACACCGGCTGCTAATTTCGCCGTTTCAGCGCGGGCCTCCTCCGTACTCGTCGGGGGCGGGAAGTTCAGCACCTGGGGCCCCCTCGGCGCATACTCGATTTTCTCGAACTCAGCCTCGGCGCGTCCGGCCCTTCGGTCTTGGTGCACACACTTCCAAAATCCACACTTGCGTTGACGAGGCCGATGTGCAGTCAGCTTTCGCGAATCTCCGCACTCCGCGGATCTATACGAAATTCCCTTCTTACCCCCCTGATCGGATATATAATCACGGGGCGCGAGCGCGCGCTAGATCACTACTCGCGGCCATTTTGCTCGACGGGCCGCCAAATTTGAATCTGCATTGTACATATGTTAATATGTATGTAATATACACCGTATATATACCTGTTGTGTGGATGCAACTGTGTAACGAGGCGAGTCACGCCTTATGCCCTTCTCCCGAGCGCGCTCCTTTTTCTTTTTTACTCCCACCGTTCATTGCGCCCCTGCACTTACTGTGCGCACGTTGACTCGTATCTTGTGTGGGTGCACGACACGCGCAACAAAGAAACTGAAGAAAACTGTATAACTATATAGTACTGCACTACCTGTATATTGCTAGTCTGCAGGCATTATTACAAGAAGTTGTATGCCTTGTAGGTCAGGTCATTAAAATCGCTTTTATAATAGTGAGCGTATAACTTACGAATTTATACTGTGTAATATCAAAGGATACAATAAAGTATTTCAACATTAATTGTGTGTTGAAAATCAATTATTTAAAGCAACAATTCGTTTATTAATTTTGAGGTATTCTATTACAAATTGTCAAAACGAGAAAAATTCAAATAAAATTGCAGTTGTTAGTGTACCCATATAAATATTCGCTATAACTTATAAGACGATCCCCGCATATGTATATGTATATGCATATGTATATGCGCATAATTCTGTGTATTTTATATATAGGTATACGTTATTCTTTTTTTTCCTTGGTGGGATAAAAATGATTCGTTATTCTTGCAAAAGATAGCAAAATTCTCGAATAAAAAATTCGCTTCGTTTCCGAGCGTTTTTTCAGAATTAAAAAAAAAAACGATGTTGAAGCTCAAAAAAAATCTATTAAAATACTACCTATCTTAATTCTGCGTCGTGATAAAATCATCAAGATGCTATAATATTCGCGTAGTTGCCACACGGCTAATGGATTCCGCGAGAACGCGAAAGAGAAAGAAATGGAGAGGGGGGAGGAGAGATCTTTCGTCGGTCTACGTGTGACTCGGCTCATAGCTCGTACAAAACCTCAGCTCTTGCTAGCGCACAAATATATATATATATATAAGCACGTTATTCTCTTCTTGGCGCTTTATATTGGAATCGGCGGTACGTGGTGCTGCGTGCACGAGGCCCAGTTGGCTCTCGGCGCGTCCGCTCGAGCACGTCGAGCTCGCCTTACACAAGCGCGTGTGCGCTTGTTCGTGTGGGTGCCGCGATATGTATGCGGCCCCGTCGGTGTGCACTCCAGCCGCCTGTATAATATAACGAGCTGTATAGGCGAAGCGGAGAGTGGGATTGGGATTATACGTCGCGCGCGGCGGCGGCAGCGCCGTGGGAAAAATTCAAGATGGCCACCGATATTGCTTCGGGTGCCGTGTCAAACGCGCGATGCGATGTAAATAGTGGCGTCGGGGGTACGGGCACGAGTGCGGACGTAAGAGCCGAGGAGCGCGAGGAGGACGCCGAGGACGGAGCGCGAGTTAGCCGGGAACCCCGGGTCGCCGACGAGCCAGAGAGGGACGCGGGAGCGACGCCCACCGCGGCCACCGCTGTCGCAGCCGTAGCCGCAGCCGCCGCGGTCGCCTCCTCGACGGAGGAGCGGCGCCGACGAGGAGGACAGCCCGCCAGGAGCTCGCCGAGCGCTGGCTATGCGTCCGGCGACATGTCCGCCATCAGTGATCGTCCCTCGCCCGAGCGCCCGGAGCAGCGTCAAGGTAGGAGAGCGACGACGACGGACACGGGGAGTCCCTTTGTTCGCGAGCATTTTTTTTTTTAATCGCTGTGAGCGAAGTGCCGGTGCACGTTGACGGGGGATAGCTCCGTCGCCGCTAGCTTCTCTGCGTCATCGCGCGTATGCGGACCACTTGTGAACGCGGCGTCTCGCGGTAGCGCCCTGAAAACGATACCCCGACTATTTTTAGAGCTCCTTGTGTCTAGTTTGACTTGCTGCATGCTACCTCGAAAACAGGCTCCGATTTGCTCGCTTGCTTTTATTCTCTTCCTAGATTTTATAGTTTTCTTTGCTATTTACAGCTGCCATGCAGCACGAGAGCATCCAAGATGTCAACATGTCCAATAATAACAAATCTAACTTGATTCCGGTAAGCTGCATTATTTTTTGCTGATATAATCATTAATGTGGCTGATATAATCATCAATGTAGTTTCTCTAAATTCTGGATGTTTTTTTAGATGGAATCACTATCTTCCGAGGATGATCGGTGTATGAAAAATGTCATTCTTTCTCAAGTTGATGAAGGAGGGAATGCATCAAGTAAAAGTCCGCAAAGAGCTGAAAGTCTGCAGAGTACTGAACAATTAGGACTCAGCAGCCCAAAGAGCCCCGATTATCCACCTCGTGTTTCAGTTGGTCCTAATAGCCCAGCTAGCACCCTTATAACTAAACGTTCAATAACTTATGGCCTACCAGTGGTATCTTCCAAAAGTTCTTGGAAAACAAGTACTAAGATTATTGAACCTTCATATGCAACTCAAGAAAATGTTAAACCTAAGTTGGAGAATGATTTTCACCAGTGTAATAATAATATAAAACAAGAGAGGAATGATGAAATTATTGATAAAGATCCTGTACAGGGACTCACAGTGGTAAAAATTAAAGAGGAAAATGTGAAAGTTAAATGTGAACCTAGTGAGACCAAAACTAAAAGCAGTTCAACATCATCTCATTCTAAATCTCATTCTTCATCCTCAAGGGATAAACGTAAAGACCATCGTTCAGACAGGCAGCAGTGTACAAAGTGTTACAAAAGGAGTAAAATTAAACGATCAAGTATAGGTATACAATGTCTCAGAGACAGAAAAAGCAATACTTCTACTCCTTTGTATCAAAAAACTGCAAATTCATCTACTTCTATTAAAAAATCAAATGCTGATAACTTAAAGCTTAACTTACAAGTAAAAAATTATAAAGTACTGGGAAACCATGGTGATAAAAATGTTACTCCAGTATATTTACAAGGTCTTAAGTACAAGGATTTTATCCACATAGAAACTTATCCTAATGGTGGAGCATCAGTAGTTCACATGTATCAAGATGAAATTGATGTTTTGTCTTCTGAACAGCTTAAAGAATTAGCTCAAGAGTATTTTAAGGTAGTATTTTTTTTTCAATTAAAGATTATTGAATCAATGCATACAAAATTCATGTTTAATTTTTAAATATTCAGGTTGTATTTGGAGAGGATGAGAAAGGAAATGCTTATCATGTCATGGGCATTGTACATAATGCTGCATCCTATATGCCAGATTTACTGGATTACATGGCTGAACTGTATCCCAATCTGACAGTAAAAAACGGTGTTTTAGGGCATAAAAGTGATATTGAAACCACGACGATGTTGCAATATAAGGAACACGTTTGCAAAGCATATAATAATGGCACATTTCGTTATGGTCCTCTTCACCAAATTAGTTTAGTTGGTACAGTTCATGAAGAGGTTGGTGGATATTTTCCCGACGTTCTGCAGATGCTTGAGGAAAACCATTTTTTAAAACTGGTAAATATGATAATACCTTTCCTGCTTTTTCATTCATCCAAAACAACAAAAGCATATGTACAAAAATATAATAATTCCAAAATCCAGCTCCTTAATATCCCATCCATAAGCTTCCCATCCTCTGTTGAAGATCCAGAGGTATTCATAAACCTGAATCTGAAATCCTGAATTCCACAAAGTAAGCCTGTATGTAAGAAAGATTTACTAAGTACAACGAATCTAATAGATTTTGCTTTCGACAGACGATGCCTTGGGGTCCTCTATCGGCGGTGCGAATGGAAAGTCCGCAAGAGTCGAACGACGGCCCCATCCTATGGATCCGACCGGGCGAGCAGCTCGTCCCGACAGCGGATATCAACAAGAGCCCGTGCAAGCGACGACGCACTGGCATCAACGAGCTGCGAAATCTGCAGTACCTGCCGCGACTGAGCGAGGCCCGCGAGTACATGTTCGAAGATCGGACCCGAGCTCACGCTGACCACGTTGGACACGGTCTCGAGCGCATGACCACCGCGGCTGTAGGCGTCCTTAAGGCCGTACACGGCGGCCAGGATTCCCAGCTGAATCGAATCACCAAGGACGTAATAGCCTTTCATGCCGCCGATTTTCCCGAGCTCGTGGAGAAATTGCAATTGGATCTGCACGAGCCACCTATTTCGCAGTGCGTTCAGTGGCTCGAGGACGCCAAATTGAATCAGCTTCGTCGCCAGAACGTGCGCTATGCTCGCATCAGCCTCTACGACAACGACATTTATTTTTTGCCGCGAAACATTATTCACCAATTTAGAACGGTATCCGCGGTATCGAGCATAGCCTGGCACGTGAGGCTGCAGCAGTACTATCCGGAGGACGCGACTACCGGATCGGCACATGGCTCGCAGGGTTCGCACGCTCGTATCGGCAAGAGTAAGAAAACACTGATGCAGGAGGTGGCCGAGGACGAGCAGAAGGAAAACACAGACAGTCAGAGAATAGAGAAGCGCGACGACGAGGAGAAAAAGGCGAAAGAGCGCGCCGCAGAGTACCAGGGTAACCTCAAGAAATCAGAGCAACAGCAGAAGGATAAACGTAACTCTTCAATTATCAGTAAAGAATCCACTAACAAAGCTGAAAAGCAACGCCACAGAGACCGAAAGGACCAGCATAAGGAACGAAGGAAAAGTTCCTCAGAGAAGAGGCACAGGTAAACAACAGTTTTCATTAACTAAAATTAAACATAAAACATTAACGTTTATGATTACAATGTTTTTTAAAAAATTTATAGGGACAAAACCCACGAAGATCGTCACCGCAGCAGCGGAAAATCGAGCAGCGGTAGTGGCAGCGGCAGCGGTAGTCACGATAGCAAACGAAAGCACGGTGACAAATCTTCATCTTCGTCGTCATCTGAGCACAGGAGGCATTCATCGTCGAGTAGTCATCATTCTTCGAAGAAAGAATCTCGCTCATCGGGCTCGAGTGTCCAAGTTATGGATCCTTCGGCCAAAGTTGTGCATAAAGAATTAGTGAAACCTAGTATCGAGCAACCGACTCTAAAGCAGGAGAGCATTGCAATAAAAGTCGATACAGAGTTGATCTCAGCCCGCCAAACAGTAGGCAAGACGTACGCGACTCAGGTTGTCGACAAGGCTCTGGAGATAGCCATTTACAAGTCGAAGACAGACGTTCAGGAGGTGTGTCAGTCGCTGCGCGATGGCGTGTCTTCAGCTTCGAAAGAAATGTTAGAAAGAATTCGTAAGGAAAGTCTAGAAATCGCGGAGAAGTTGTTTAACGAAGACAGTGCGAGCGTCGAGAAATCGTACAGACTGCTCGAGGCGGAAACCGTCAGTGTGTTTACTTCTAAACTTGAATGCGCGACGGAGAACGCGGTGAAAGCGTTGATAGAGATGGCTGAGGATGAATCCAAGGAGGAAGCTGCTGCTAATGCTGATTCCGCAGAGCCAGAAATAAAGGCTGATGAGAAGGAAGAAGAAAAACAGGACGTCGAAGCTCCTGCGATGACGGAATTGCCAACGCGTATCGCGGAAAAACGAGTTGATGAGCCAGAGAAAGATCTTACAAAGGTGGAGGGTGAAAAAACAGGCACAGACTCCGAGAGAAAGCATTCGGATAGCAAGTCAAGCCATGAGAAGAACGAGAAGAGCGAGAAGAGCGAGAAGAGCGAGAAGAGCGAGAAGAACGAGAAGAACGAGAAAAGCGAGAAGAACGAAAAGCGCGAGAAGCATAGTAGTAACAGTAGTAGCAGCAGAGACAAGCACCGAGATCGCAAGAAGAGTGATCACAGGGATCGAGACAGAGAGCGGGACCGAGATCGGGATAAAGACAGGGACAGGAAAAGGAACCACAGCAGCAGCCATAGTAGCAATAGCCATCGCCATAAGTCGTCGCAGGATTCGAAGAGCAGCAAATCTTCGAAAGGTGCATCGTCCTCATCGAGCAGCCATCACCGTAGCTCTCACTCGTCCTCGTTGCACAAAAGCTCTTCCTCGAATGACAAGGGTGGCAGTTTCCAGGAGAACTCGATTTCTCGATCGTCGAGTAGCTCCAGCAGTCACAAGCGCAAATCCAGTTCGAGTTCGAGTAATTCGAGCAACGTTGAACCCGAGGCTAAAAAGCCACGCACCGAGGAATCGGGCAGCATTAGCGGCAACAGCGGCTCCAGCAGCATCGTCAGCAGCACGACGGACCAAATTAAGCAGAGCAACGACGCAACGACGGTGACATGAGTTAGCTCGGCGACAACATTAGCGCGGCTCTAGTATTCAAGGATAAATAGTACAATCTTGACTTCTAAAATTGCGATAGAAGTGAAAATAAATTATTGATAAAAAGTCTTAACTTATCTTGAGCTTCGCCGGGAGCGAAGCTGAGAGAGTGAGGGTTTAACGGCCTTTGTTGTCTCTTTTTCAGAAAGGCAAGTACGGGACGCGGTGGTTTATTGTTTAGAAGATGCAGAAAAAATTATAAATTGTACGGTTATATATTTATGTATTGTTTGTTAATGTCAGAATTCAATTTTTGTTGTACATTCGTCATTCATCATGTTTAGTTTATCGCATCAATCTTACCAGTTTTTGTACTTAAATCGGCTCGAACGTACAATTGAGCGAATAACGATTTCGTAGTTTTTCATTTCGTGTAATGTATGTGCGTGTGTATGTACGCAATTGCGGACCAACTGACTCGACAATAAATCAGCCCTCGCTACTTGCCTTTATGAATTTGCATTGTAAAGACATACTAAAAAAAGCAGACTCAAATATCTTATGAACAGCTTTAAATTTTACAAAGGTGCATATAAGAATTTGAAATGCTATGGTGGAAAAATGCTGGAAAACGAAATTTGTTTTCCTTTTTATGCACGTTGTCGTGATTCGCTGTAAATACGAATGCAAATACTTATATAAAATTATAATCTTGTCCATTAAGAAGAAAATTTGTTTCTTTCAAACTAATGGTTAGACTTGTTTGATCAAGTTATTAGATTTTTCAAACAGAGTATACTCTAAGTTATTTATACATAAAATCTTTGCGCAATTTAGGGCAATACTTTTTTTATTTTATCTTATATTATATTGTGCATTATAAAATGAATCAGAAGAAACAATGTTTTACGCATTGGAGTTCTGCTTCATAATTAAAAGACTATATCCTATGAAGTATTTGAAACCAGTGACGTATCCAATGTTAGAAGCTTGTAAAAATTCACATTTGCGTTTAGATGTCTTGTTCTTTGACAATTCTTAGAAAATTATCTATATAAGAAAAAAAAACTTGAAAAGAACGTCAGATCAAATGCAGGTTGTATTATATTTTCGAATAATCAAATAATAAGCATTATACAAAAAATGTATAATTTAACACCTTTAAAAGTTTCTGTGAAAGTAGTGACACTTCAAGTTTCTTTTTTATTTTTCACTTGTCAACGTAAATATGTAGATAGCTATATATAAATTATTACAGATGCACCTGATCCAAGTATATTTGACATAATTTGATGCTTTTTTTCCATTACTGTCACTGTCATCAGGTCGGAGCAGATCATGATAAGAACTTATATATATCGGAATTGAATGCAACGAGAGAAAAAAACAGTGATGTACATTTATGTAAATATCTGCCGATTAATTCGAGAGTAAAAGCACTGAAGTACTAAATAAAGAAGGCGAGTGGGAGAATAGCAAATATGTCAAATATTAAATGCGACGATTAACGTCCTCGTACAGACGTGAACGACACTCCCGTCTTTGCCGAATTGCAAATAAAAAATTTTAAAGAGAATTACAGAGAACCCATGATCTTTATAGTTGCAAAAAAACTGCTGCTGGACGTTGATTGTATTAAGGATGACAAGCGTACGCATACTCTCGAAATTTTATTAATCCAGTATTAGAAAAGAAATGTTGAGTTTTTGACAGCTGTGATTATATATACAGTACTATACATGAAAATCGAACTTGAGATTTAAAAATTAAAACAAAGTACTTGGGTTCATAAAGTTTGAGAGTGTTTACATTTGTCGAGAATAAAGTATATATTATGATAAACTGCGTTCTAACATATATAATATATTACGTTGACCGAAAATTCATAAAGCATATATAGTTATAAATATCGTAGAATATAGTTTTACATATTGTACCCATCTCACGTGTAGAGTCGCATTCCAGCTAGGTTTTTAACAAAAAAATAAATAAAATTACTTTTATCAAGCACTTGTAATCTTTTATGTTGGTTTCAAAATATTATTTCGTATATTTTACGAAACTTACCCATCGTTTCTGTTTTCCAGGAATGTTTTTATTTTTAAAGAAGCGGATTGCAAGATCAATTCTTTTGTAATATTCAAATTGTTTTTATAAAAGTTCGCTTAAATTATTATAAATTTATTAATCTTTCTATTATTATATTATTTCGATTTTATATTATAATAATTATTTTTATTTACAGGCAGCAGTATAACCATTGTACCTGCAAATATTGTTAGAATGATAAAAAATATTATTCACACGACAATTTTTTATTTACTTATCCTATTCCTTAAATGCGTTAATTAAATTAAATATAGTTAAACCGCATGTAATTTATTAATTACGTCTAGATGCGAAAGTGCGCTACAAATTCAAATTAATTTTTTCGATAAAATTAAGATTAAATAAAGTTTCAACTTGCGTTTTTTACCAATATAAGTTTTTGGCTATACTCCTTGAATTATCCGTGACTCACTCATAGGATGCGGAGGTAAATATGTAAATATTATGTCGCGTTTGAGACCAAACGGGCAGGAAGGGGGTGCACTGCACTCTTTACACCAATATGTTAGTGTTTTTGTTTTTGAAAGGTTTTATGACAACTTTGTTATTTATACCAAGAAAAAAGTTAAAATATTTTGCTACATCGAATAAATTATAATACGTAATCAAAAACCATACAGTTGCAAATTTAATTTTACACAAAATTTTTAAGTATGATGCACTAAAATATGCTTGTATAATTACAATTTGTTGATATAATTATAAATTATATCGAGGATAAAACATTTTATTTTATAATTCTGTATTATGCCCGGGGATGCAAACTTTTTTTTAGATGTACAATTAATACTATAATTAGTAGTAATTTAATTTTTATGTAGATTTTGCCTTAGCTTTGTTAATTTAAAATATGAAAATATTGTAAAGAGCAATTTTTTTTGTGAAGAATTTTGTCGTGCTCAAAACATATACCCTAGATTACAGTATCTGCTTATACAATGATAGTTTGGTCATTCTCATAATGATTTATTACATCGTGTAGACTCTAACAGGTATCCAAGAATGAAGTACTGAAACTAAAAGTAAAATTCAGCTCAGCAAGCAATAATGAATTGCGCGATAACCGTTAGGTGCAGATAAGCAGTTGACATAATTGTTTTGCTCCAAAATCCAAAAAATATATTCCCAATGCCTTCGCTTCCTCCCCAAAGATATCTATAACGAAAACCCCCTACGCAGGGTAATCTCGTGAAGCAGCTGATCGCTGCAAATAGAATTACCCGCGTATATATAAGAGCGCGTGTTGTTCACCTCTGGTATGATTTATGAACGGAACCAGCTCGAAGCGGCGTGTGGACGCGCGGTGTCCGTCCCAGCATTTCGCGTATACTTATACACACTCCCTCGAGAGCGCGAGCGCAGCACTCCGATGTGTAGTGTAGCGTTATAGTGGCCGTGCGCGCACTCGCTGAGTCAGACGGCCGAGAGAGAGAGAGAGAGGGGCCACGCAGTCATCGGTGTAGTTGGCCGCGGCTGTCAGTGGGCAGTCGAGTGCTGCGGCGACTACCCGCGGGGCCCGACACGCAAATGGGCAGTCATGGGGCCGACGCGGCCGGGCAGGACGCGTACCAGCGCTTCGACGAGGACGAGACCTGGCGCCGCGCCACCGACGGCTACTACGGGCCAAGTGAGTGCCTTTACTCCCAATCCGTGTTTCCGCTTGCAAGCTCAAGCTCTGTACCGCATGACTCGTTATCTCGCGCCTACTCACCTGACGCTCGAGGACGCGATAGTTGCAGGAGTGTGGCTGTTGTGTGTGTCTGGGGATTGCTCCCGAAAAAATCATGATCTGATAAAGGTGATAGCGCGATTTGCGTCACTTCTTACGCTATACTTACATTAGCCGAGTGCCTCTGCTGCGAGATGGAGATCGCGATTGTGTAGAATGTGTAAATTTATGAGCAAGTGGATAGTTTTTTTTGGAGAAAATGGTGTCGTTGCTGCTCAGTATGTTCATTCTTTGCTTTTTAATAATGGATTTGTGATGGTTCAGACTCTTTAAATTAGACAATACGCGAGATAATATTCTTTGCATTTTTTAAGAAACTCCTACGATTCGTGTATTATTTCATTTTACAATGGACTTATTAGTTGAGTTTTAAATTCTATTATGGACATATTATTTTGCTACAATTCAACAAGTGCATTTTCTATTTATCCTTTATAAAAATCAAAATTTAATTTAGATTATCATAAAATGAATTTCCTTTGAAGAAATATGTTTACATGTTCATAACTTTTTGTTAGGGTCAATTTTCTTTTATCAAACTTTTTAAATACTACTTACTATGATTTATCTCCTTATGTCATATCTTCCGTTTAATATCAGTCTTGCAGCAGTCATTTGAATGGTAATATCACACGAATAACTGTTTCATATCAACTGACTAATTAACGCAATCATTTTAACAAATATTTCCATGCAAAATCATTCGTTTATTAATTTAATCAACTTCATTGGCATGAAATTTTAATTATAGAGTGAAGATAAATGAAGAATGTTTGCACGCTCAGTTTATACGCTCTGCTTGCTTTTAATGTTTTTTAGAATATGGATCTATGTTGTCTTACCCTTCCCTAGACAGCCGGATAAACATGACTTCCAGAGGGAGTATGGATACTCCCAATGAAATGGGTCACCGAATTCTTCCTAGAGGAGAATCTGATGTACTTACTGAAAATGCCTCGCTGTCTCGGAATTCTGGTGTTGCTTTTGACCCCGATATGTACTGGGAAATGAATTACCATGAAGCTGCCATTTTTCTTGAGGTAATACTTTGAATATTCTTTTCTGGGATAATATTAATTAATTTTTTTCACCTTAATAATTGATCTTTCTGTTTTATTTTTGTGTATGTAGGAAGGCAGAAACAATGAAAAATTCGATTCTCATCCCAGACATCCAGAAGATTTACCTGCATATTTATTAGTCCACAATAATTGGTACTATGGCCTTGATCTATTGACGTCCCTAATTTTACTTGGATTGGCTTTTGTTGAGGAGCCAGCAGTGCCTCTCTTTCAGGTAAATTAAAATTAAAATTTAAATTACCTTTATTTACAATTTCAATAAAATTGCTGAGATTTTATGATATAAATTCGATTTTAGCTTCCAGTTTGGGCACATGGTTCAATAGAACTGTTAGCTTTAATAACAATTGGCGTTGAATTAGCTTTGAAATTAAGATGGATTGGGTGGGGTACTATGCTAAAACATAAACGGACTATGCTAAAGGTAAGAATATAAGTATATCAATAGGTACTGAATATATACGTATACACATTATTGCACTTAATGAAGTTCTTATGCAACAAAAGGATTAGTCATACTTCCAACCAGCCTGATCTGGTACACTACCAATGTGCCAATTATTCATTTATAAACATTATGCTACTCCTATTACTTAAAAAACAGAATTTATTATAAAAAGAAAATCTGCACGAATAAAAAGTATTATTTTAAATCATTTAAATTTTTTAAATATCTGATGAATATTTTTACATTGTAAATTTTTGCATGAAATATATAAATCATATTACTTTTGGTTTAATTAAAAATTGTAATTTTTCTTGCAGTGTGTTACACTTTTCATAATGTTTATTGAAGCGCTCGTCGTTCTCGTACGGCAATCGTCTCACTTTAGAGTAACGAGAGCTTTGCGACCTATTTTCTTAGTGGATACAAAATTCTGCGGAGGCGTCCGAAGATTCATTAGACAAATTTTACAAACGCTTCCACCGATTTTGGACATGTTAGGACTTTTACTTTTTTTCATTTTGACCTATATGGTCTTGGGATATTATTTGTTCTTTGAAATGAATAGAAATTTTGCAACTTTACAAGACAGTTTTGTTAGTCTTTTCGTTTTACTTACTACGGCTAAGTACGAACATTTTATATTTTATGCAATGATAAAACTTGATTTTTTAAATTAATTAACTAATTTTTCTTATAGCTTTCCAGACGTAATGATGCCGTCGTTTTCGAGAAATAAGTGGTATGCGATTTATTTTGTGTCTTACCTCAGTACCATGCTTTACGTCATGATGAATCTCATGCTAGCCGTCGTTAATGAGACGTTTACATCTGCCGAACGTGATAAATTCAAGAAATTATTTCTCCATAAACGGAAAGCATGTCAACATGCTTTTAAACTTCTTGTTTCAAAACAAAATCCAGATCAGATGCGCTTTAAACAATTTGAAGGTCTAATGCGCTTTTATGCTCCTCAGAAATGTAAGATTTTATTTTAACTGCAGGAATGCATTCTAAAATTACAATTGACATTTAATAACTTATAATCGACATGATTTTTTTTAGCTATAAAAGATGTTGTATTGATGTTCCGATATTTGAATGTATCCGGCAGCGGAGTTTTGTCATCAGACGAATTTCTTAATATCTACGATGCTACGGTACTCTCTTGGGAACCACAGTACTCCAATATTCCATGGTACCACATGGCATGGCGACCCTTTCAAATTCTTTGCCAAGCAGCTCACGTCGCTATTTCATGGTCGTATTTTGAAAGTCTTGTTTGTAAGTAATTACTTTTTATATTTCGATTTAACTATTATGAGGATTGTAATTTCGAAAACAATTTCAGATAGTATAATCATTGGCAACGGTATCGCTATGGTTTGTCGCTTGTTGCAACCAGAATTAAACAGGGAAAAATCTGCTCATTTATTTGCAGCATGTTGGGATACACTACTGTTTGGTTCTTGTGAGTAGATAATTAAAATAATATTTAAAATTATTTGTTAAAATTAACTGGCACTTTGCACATCTAATTAAAATATATTTTTGTTTGTCAGTGTTTGCAGTCGAAGCTGTGATAAAAGTTTTGGGCCTGGGTATCAGGCGTTATTTGAGTTCTGGTTGGAATCTTTTCGACCTCGGAACGTCATTAATGGTATTAGTAGCCGCATTAGGACTTACGTTTTTCCCGGGCGCCGTCTTCCTCGTTGTTTTCCGACCACTTCGAATGTTACGGGTTTTCAAATTAAAAAAACGGTACCGTGATGTCTTCGGTACATTGGTTATCCTCTCACCGTTAATGTGCTCCACTGCAATTGTTATGTTGGTTTTATACTATTTCTTTGCGATCATCGGAATGGAGCTCTTCGCTGGATATGACATGAGAAACTGTTGCCAGTATGTTTCATTCGATAAATTTTGAATTTTATAAACACATCTACAATAATGTAAAATAAAATTGTTTTCAGAAATACAACAGTTGAAGATTTTTACAAGTACTCAGCAAATGGAAGCACAAGTTTAGGATATTATTATTTGAATACTTTTGATAATTTGATGGCTAGTTACATGACACTGTTCGAACTGACTGTTGTCAACAATTGGTTTATCTTGATGAATGCCTATTCAGTAACTGCAGGAATGTACACAAGGGGATATTTCATGGTCTTCTATCTAGTGACAATGATAGTTTTAACGATTGTAGTGTCCAGTTTTCTTGAAGCTTTTCGATTTAGGATCCAATATAAAAGATCAACCACCAAACGAGATGGTAATATTCAGTGCATTCTACAATAAATACAGTTGCATTTAATAAAACATAAATTATATTTGAATATAAACATTTACAGAAGAGAAGATGTTACACGAAGAAGTTGAATTAAAATATGATGAATTGCAAACAGTTATTCAAGACATCTTATTAATGGATCAAATACGCACATTTTTACCAACTGGAGTAAGCTATTTGATATTAAAATATTACGTTCAAAAATAATTTTTGAACTCACATTATAAAACTATTTTATTGTTTGTAGACTACGGCATCGTTTATTGGCTCGAGACCTCGAACAAGAGAAGTTTTACAGCGTAGGATGTATATTCATGAAATCTTGGAGTGGTTATCAGAGGCGAAATCGCAGGAAAGAGTGACGACACCAAACGCTATAAACGATTTTGACGAAGATAGTATCGATGATCATATAACCGAAACTGATAGTGCAATATTGAACGGCGTTACATTAACGCAAAGAAGACCAAGTGCTGTTTTTAGCACATAATAATAATTGTTAAATGTAAATATAGGAAATAAGCTATAGTAATCAAGTTTTCTGTAATTTAAGAAACTAATAGAACAGAAAACGATGCACCTAGTCAGTAACTTATACTTTTAGCAGCACACATTTGTTCTGTTAGTATCACTCAATGTAATTAAAAAGCATCCGAATTTAATTTTCTATTTACATGAGTTACAAAGTATTGTTACTCCGTCATTCTTTGGTAAAAACGCTTTTATTTGAAATTACGTCATTATTAGATATTTATTTTCATTTACGAATCAGCATGGTATTATTAAATTTCTATAAAATTGAATAGGAATTAAAGAATTGTAAATTATAGAATGTACACACCTTGCATTTAATATTATATTTTTTATCTATTTGCTAATACTTTTTCAGACAATACTTTGGTAGATTGTAGAGAAGATCGATGTTATAACTTTTTTATAACAAAAACTTCATACAAAATCCTACTAAAAATTGTATAGAATGACCGTTAGAAACATTCTGTTCTGGCACTACTTTCTTGATAGGTTGAATTAAATAATAAAAAAAAATAATATGAAAAGAATTTGAATGAATTATGGATAAGTTACCAAGATTGAAATGAATTGTAAGTTTATCAATTAACTACAATTTACAGAAAATAAAAATTAGAACAAAAAATGTATCAAAAAGCTATTGATATGCGATTTTAAAAATGAAGTGAAAAGGTATAACTAAAGATTTATAATATTTTTTATCTTAAGAAAAGTATTGACAGAAGCACTCAAGTCAATATCTATTTGTTAAATGCAAATATTTATTTAGAAAAAAGAGTAAATAAAACAAATTATACGTTGTCCATGCTGGTTACAATCATTCAGTCGAACCACCATGAATAAGAACTCCTGAACCTCCTAAATTAGTTTCTATGACAGAAAATCCACTGGCAGTCAATTCGGAACTTAATTTCTTTACGTTACTCTCTATCGCATCTGGCGGGATCAATACATAAGCAAATCCTCCACCACCAGCTCCTGTTAGTTTAGCAGAATAACCATATTTTTTCGCAGTTAGACAAATAAGATCTAAAGTAGAATGCGAAACTTGACAGGTAGCTAAAAGTCCTTGATTAATATCAATGAGAACCTAGGGAAAAAAATTTTAAATTAATTTATAGCGAAAAAATAAATGGGAAAAAGTTGAAAATGCAGCGCTAAACAACTTACCGATAACTCTTTAAGAAGCTCCAGCAATTGGCTATCACTGCCACTTCTAGGTAACTCTTGTGTTTGCTTAAAAATCTGGATGACTCGTTTGGAAACGTCGTCCATCGACTCGAGAACTCGGTGAAAAATTTCTGGATACTTCTGCACAAGACCAGCCAGCCTGTCAACGAGCGTCTTGGTGCTCCGTCCAACCTTCGTATCCACAAGCAAAATCCTCAGACTATCCAGATTCTTCGAGATGAACCGCGAAGGCTCGCCCTTCTGGAACTCAATGACGGAGCCGAAGGTGCAGACGGAGTTGTCGATGCCGGAGGGCGCACCGTGCATGATCCTTTCGCAGTTGAGCGCGTACTCGGATATCCTCTCAAGACTGGCGGCGTCGAAGACGGGCTTGGCGGCCGGATCGCGCTGAAGCTGGGACCAGCGCGTGAACCCGGCGACGAGGCAGACGGCGAACGAGGCCGAGCTGCCGGCGCCCGCGCCGATGGACAGCTGCGTGTCCAGCTCCAGTCGGAAGCTGCGGATCTCCAGCGACTCCTTCTGGGCGACCTGCGCCAGCGCATAGAAGAAGCACTCGAGGCTGGTCTGACAACGCGACTCGCCGCAGTCCAGTGTTCGCACGAACGCTCGCACGGCCTCCAGGAACTTTTCGTGTCCGTCGACGCTCAGCCGCGGGAAGTTCGCCAGCGAGTCTCGCACTCGGCCCGCCGGGATACGCCGCGAGATCTCCAGCCGCGGCATGAGGATCTCCACGACGTCGTCCGGCAGCTCGGCGAACTTGAGGCTGCTACGCAGATCCAGACTCGCCGCCACCGCCGTTTTCCTGTACACGACCGAGTGCTCGCCGAACAGGATCACCTTGCCGGGAGCCGAGATTCCGAATGAAATCATTGCGCCCCGTTTAAGTTATTGGCGTGAGATCGAGTTAAGACTGCTCCTGCTGCTTCTTCCACTGCTCGGGCGTCAGTGCCTTTTGCGAGAATGCATGGATGCTTTTCAATTCTTCCTCTAAAACGGAGTTCACCAATCTGCAATTAACATATTCGTATAAGTCATTTAAGCAGCAATTTTTAAATATTATAGCGCTCGTAAAGAAAAAAGGTACATTTCAATTATCGACGAAGAAAAGCACATGCTGCGAGATTCCTGCGAATAAAAGTACATTTCGTGAGCTCTTTTATTGATCTACTTGGACACGTATTTAAAAAAACGTTTATAATTTGTGGTATTAGATTAATAAAAAAGCACATTTTTTTTTCAGATTTCCGTGGAAAAAGCTTCAATATTCCCAAATGTGCTTTTCTTTGCAGTACAATCCGAAAAGGGCTTTTCTTTATGAAAACTAGGAAAAGTGTGTTTTTTTAAGTACAATAGTTTATGAAAAATTGATTTCTTTAAACAATTTTCTATTTTGGTTTTGAATAGTCTTCAATTCCGCATTACAAATGCGCATAACTATAGTTTAACTGAAGTATATAATGGCAGACATATATTGCATATTTCAAGTGAAGAGGATACCCTATTGAAATGACCTTATAAAACCGCCTAAAAAGGGTGCAAAAGCCGCATATCTTTTTCGGTTTCTACACCAGAATTAATGAGATTTAATAAGTTTTTATAAGGTCGTTTCACTAGGGTGTGCTTGCTAATAACTGTTTTGTCGCATTCAGGATGCTTGAATGTTACATTACGTTTATGGCACATTCGAATAAACGTAAGATAGATTCAATAGCGGCCTATAAATTATACTGATAGTACTGAAGAAATTATATTGAGTCTTCCCGTGAAAAATAAATTTACCTGTGACGCTGAAGAAGCGGCTTGCCTTCAAATTTACTCGATACAATCAGAACGGAAAACTTAGCGCCGCAGCCGTCGGACTCATCCTCTACGACCTGCAACAGAGAAAGTGATTTTACATATGCACAGCGACGCTCACAAAGTGAAAATGGATACGCCGCAAACGTACGATTTCTTTTATTTCCGCAGCGCGCCTTCGCTACAAGACGGCTTTTTTAAAACTGCTTTTACGTGGCTGATAAAAAAAGGAGGAAGTGAGTACAGGAGCAATGACAGAACTTTCGTATTGGAAAAAAACACAAATTTATTAATATTTATGTATTGTCGCATTTTCATGCTAATACACAATTCACGAAGAGCACATTTTTGTTGCCTTACAAACGCCTTTGTCAAATTCATTCACTCTTTCTATGCATTTTTTGTTTCCTTTTATGCTTGAAAAAGGAATAATGCAAAGACATGTTTCTCACAATTCTTAAAGACTAGACTTTATTCTAATTATTATACTATCACTCGTGTACTTTAAATTGCGTTATTGTTGCGCTTTTTTTTTTTGTATAATTTCTATTGCTAATTTTTAATTGCTACTTGGTTTTTAATTTTCGGACTGGCGCAGCTGTCGCTAAAAATTGTTTATAATTAAAGTAAATTAAAAATAGCACAAAATGACCACATGAAAACACAGATATAATAAGGGGGTACAAGTCTGGGTATCTCTTTGGTGCGCTTAAAAACCCACTGCATACAGATAAAATTAGTACACTTAACAATGAAAGTCCAAACAATATGTTAATGTATATCTCACTAGATGTCCATATGCTAACACTTTTCTTAGGTTTCACTTTCTTAGAAATTGGTTTCTCTTCTTGCTTGTCTTCTTTATTTTTTACAAGATTACCAATTTTCGACTCAAACCATAACCAAGAAATGGAAACAATAAAAAATGTAAGAGATGCAAAGTATGCAAGATAAAGTCCATCTTTCATCAGCAATGGAAGCATACTGAAAACTGAAATAATGAGGAACCAAAAACAAATCAACGGATCTTTATGGAAATGAAGTAAAACTGGTAAAGCAACTAAAAGTATGGATTTTTCATGAACCTGGAAAGAAAAAAGGAAAAAGGATAGAGATGAATTGATTAGGGCCAATAAAAATTTTTCTCTCGAGGGTCTGAAAAATAAATCAAGGCTACTTGGTAGCAGTGCAACTGTAGTTGACACAAGGCATATTTGAGCTAAATGTAAATTAGAAAAGTTATTTCTTAATTTGTACAGAACGTTAATTGCACACCAGACATTAGCAACTTTATCCTCAAAAATACCTCTAGTCAATGGAAAGAGTCTTAAAATTGTGTCCATAAAAACTTTCCTGTCTGTTAAAAATGGAGCCCAAATTAGAGTGAAAGTTATTATTACAGTCAAAGATATACAAATTAATGAGCGTAAACAAGCAAGAAGTGGCTTTCTTTTACCTGGTGTATTGATGCCAAGAATATAAAAAAAGCATGGAAGAGCATGATACAATTCCATTTGTTTATAATTAAGAGCTAATACAAAGAAAAATGATCCGATTGCCATTGAGCCTCGAAAAAGAGCTGAAACAGATGCTATAAACAATCCAAGTGACACACAGTTGTACTGAAAATGTCCATAATCAATTAAAATTAATCCCGGATAAAAAAGTATTGTGGTCAAAACAAAATGCCTCTTTTTAAATATAAATAGCTCTTTTTTCTCATTCTTTTCCTGCTGCTTCTTGACCTTGGAGTCAAGAATGGGTAAAATAGAAAAAGCAAAGTACACAACCGCAGGAATGAACACTAGCAAGTCAATGACTAGAACAGACAGTCTCATAAAGTACTTGTGCGCATTAGATTCATATCCTCTAGATTGATGCAGCTTGACAGACTCGGGGTCAAAGATGCTAGCCACCTGAGCCAGTAAGAGGCTGTGGTAAGCTGTGATCGGAGGATAATCCAGCCCCCAGTATTGCAGATCATTATCGGAAGAATTGGAGTACCATTGAGATACAGGAAGATTGAGGGTAATTTCTTGCCAGTGCCTCTGGGCCTCGTAGTCGCCAAACATGGGCGGTTTGCCAACGCCGCTGTAAGGATGATACGATATGCACCAGCGCAGGAGCAGTGCTAAGCCGATGATGAGGCCGCTTTGCAGCAGCTCGGACCCACCGCCGCCACTGCCACATCCACCGCCGGTGTCCTTTCCGGGCACCGTCGCCGCAGCGGACGACTCGCCGCTGTCCTTGCGAAGTCTTTCGCTCTCTCTTTCGCGCATTTTCTTTCTCTTTCTCGTATTTGCGAGTGTTTACGCGTGAATCGCGCGCTGTAAAAGTGAGGTTATGTGTTGGCGTCTCTAGCCCCTTTTCCGCAATTACTAAGGAAATAAGCAGAGAACATTTATACTTACGAGGTGTGTCGGTTCGAGCTCCTTTTGTAATTTTCTACGTATGTGCTCCTCTGAATATGGCATATTTTATCCCGTTCAGCAGGTACACGTAAGTAGCACACGTTTATTCCGCGGCAACTTGCCGATTATGTGCTTGCGGAGTGCGGACTAGTAGTGTGAAAATGAGTGTACGAGTGATATCTATAGGTATAGTTCGATAGTCTGCCTGTGTCCTGCTGCGATATACAGACATGCAGTGCACACTGCACATCATTATAGTTATTGTCGCCTTTGCCGGTAATGATGTCCCAGTTGATTCGTGCTTTGTAAATATTTTGCAGGCTCACACTGATTTTCAGTAGCACGAATTTGCATCGGTTTTTGATAATACATTGATATCTACTATTGATATCCAGCAGGAAATCATTTATACCGATTGTAAAAAAAAAAACAAAAAGGGATTCGAAGGTCAAGAATTAGATAAAAATAAACACGAAATATTTTATCAAGAAATTTATTTATTTCGATTAAAGAATATAAAAAATTTTAATTTAATTTTAGTTTAGGTAAAACGTGTTACAACGTGTTTACAATATTAGCGTACAGGTTGTAGCGCGTTTACATTTTAAGTTTTTCTTTTATGAAATATAAAATTGTGAACTAGATTTAGCGCAGAACGTTAACAAAGTTCACGTTAAAGGAATTAATTAATTATTATTAGTATATGTAATTCTATACTTCATATTATAAAAATTTTAACAGCAATAACTTGCTGGAATAAGTAAAGATTTTACTAAAGAATTTATTACAAAGGCCACATTATAATGATAAGGTTGTACCTTAACTAATAAACTTCAGTTGTTGCCTAAAATTATAGTTGTTATATTGAAAATCTTACACTACACCATAATAACCTACTGTCATTTTAAAGAAAATTAAACGCATGATTATAATTTTATTCAAGGTCGTTCAAACACTCAACATATATTTGAGAAAACAATAGAATATTTTAATTTTAGATTGAGTATACTGTATTATACTGAATAATTGATAGATAACAGTACTGTAGTATAGGACACTTGTAAAGCAGTACAGTGTGGCGTACGAAGTACTTTAATATTTTTCATATACAATCTGTTGGGTATTAAATGATTTTTTGAAAATATAGGAATCCCTGAATATATTACTCTATAGGGATTTTTCGAAAAAATGTTTAAAACATTCAACAGCTGAATCTGATAGTGGTCTTAAAATTGAACTTATAGGTACATTTAGTTACGTAAATATATTAATAAAATCTCACTGTAAAAGATATTCAGTGATCCTCATATTTTTAAAAATCATGTATATTTTAGTCTGAAAATTTAAAAAAGTATTATAATGCGCATACATAATTATTATATAAGAAATTTTAATGGTATTTGACGAATTTAGATTTGGAGGATTTCAATAGCATGTAATTAAACCGATAGAATCAATTACGGTCAGCTAATGGTATAATGAGTCGATCATTTTAAATAAAAACTAATTGATATCTAATTGCGACTACCGATTGATAATGTATTTGTAAGTATTCAGTTAAAATTTTAAAAATTAGATCTGATTTCAATTGACTTCTATCTGTCATTTCTGGCAGATTATGTACGTAATTAAGGCAGATGTTATTGTACATTCACAACTATAGGTGAAAAAAACCGAAAAGTGAAGAGAAAAAGGAATTTAACATGTAATTGATTGAAAGAATTTGCAGGTATTACGCATTTTAGCAATACGTAAACAAGACAAAAGATAAATGAAAAACTTTAAGAAAACTGTATTTTTCATTACAATTTAACCCTCTTACCCACAAATGCGTACATACATTTCAGAACTAAGATGAATGGTGTGGTGTATCGGAGATAATGGACTGTCGTACATCGTCATTACAGTTTTTTATTTCATTTAGTAAATATTGCAATTACTTTGGTTCAGACGCTCATTTTCTAACATCAAAATGGCAACTTTAATGTCAATTTTCGGCCCTTGTGCTATAAAATATTGTATAGTACTGATGCGCAAGTGATTCAGTTCGTAATCATAATCTTATTCGAGTTACATAATCATCTTCCACACCCGTGCTATAATATACTATTAAAGAACAGTGCCTGGGTCTTTATTACGATGCTTCTCACCGAGAAAAAGTTCTCCGATTGGCGGGGAGTTGGTGAGTCGAGTCGGTGAGAAGCATCGTAAGGACCCTGGACATCAATAAGCATAATATTTACAAAATTGAATTAATAAAACGAAAAATTGTAATCGTCGGTAACGATGTATAAGGTACAAAAGCATTTCAAGAGGAGATATTTCGCCCTAATGCGCAGGAGGGTTAATCGTTAATGATTATTTTCAATTAATGTTTTAATATTATGTGTTCTCAAAAGTTCGAGAAGCAAGTGCTCTTTCTATGAAGAATCGAATTAAAAATTTATATTTTGCATGAAGTATTACGAAAATAAATGTAATTGTGAATGAATTTTTAAAAAGATTTTAAAAAAACATCTTTGCCACTATCGCTTTTATCATTTAAAGAATAAAAAAATGTGCATGATTGCATCAATTACATTAAAATTTAGTATATACAAAATATTATGCACACTATGTACGAAATATTCAATTACCACTGTACCAGTGTTTTATGATTTATTTGGAACAATAATAATAATAATGAATCAAATTGTATTTGTAGAAAATCATAAAATTTGACTTATACGTACTGTGTAATTATTTAAGAATTTAAATAATCAGGCATTCTCCCCTGTTTCATTTCCTTTCTAATTATATTTCTATATCTGCTATTAATTTTTGTAATTCCTTTATCGTACTACCAACTGCTTGCGTCGATTTATTATTTTTCCCATGTTTTCTATTTGAACTGCTGAAACTGCTGTCGCATGAAGTTGATTCGATCGAACTTTTAAACATTAATTTACTATAATCGGAGGTAAATAATGAAGATTTATCCGAACTAGTATTACTAATAAAACTATCTGTAGAAAATAATGAAGATTGTGAACCAGATAAATGTTTTGAACTGAGTTCTTGATTATCTACTTTTTCCTGACTATGATCACTCAAGTCATTGTCATTTTTATCTTGCTTCTTGTCAATGCCACCATCATTTAAGCCAGTAGCAAATAATTCAGAAGATGCTGAAGTTAGAGATGATGCAGAATCTTCTGATGCAAATGATGCTGTTGATGCCAAAGATGTAGATGATATGGAACTTGAAAGTTTTGATGTGTATTTTCTTAAGGCTTCTAATTTTCTCTTGGAGTCTATATATTTTGGTGACGAACTGACTGTCAAGTCAATACTAATAAATGAAATTTTATTCTCAATTTTTTCTAGTTGTAAACATTTATCGTGTGTGACACTTTCTGTAATTTTTAAACATTTTCGGTAATGTTGGAAAGCAACATTGTTTTTTTTACAATTACATTTTCCCCACTTTGCCATTTTCATTGTTACCATCCATTCATTTATGTATACTTCAACATCAGAACTTGTGTCAATCAAATTTAATATCATAGAATTATTCTGAAAAATGTAGGCGTGTGAAAATTTGAAAATAAAAGAAATTTTTATAAAAAGAAAATATTACTAAATATTTAAGTAAAAATTAATCTACCTCTTCGTCAATATTGAATATAGTTGCTACAAAAGCTTTGTCAAGAACTTTATTTTGAAATTTTTTGGAGTATTCAGAAGGCCATTTGTTACTTTCTATTGGATGGGTGTTATATAAACCACACGGTATAGCTTGAGCTGGAAGAGCAGCAAATTTTTTCTCTAAATGGTAAATTTCTTCAAAATTATATGTACTGACTGTCCCATAGTCATAAAACTGTATCTAAACCATTAATTATAAATTTTAAATATGAAAATTTATTAAAGAATTTAAGGTATTAAAAATGTTACTTACTTCTGCTCCATTTGGATTAATTTTTGTTACAATTCCTCTATGCCACATGTCTGCAAAAGTACAAGCAATGTTTAATCCAGGCTGTAAGACAGCTTTTGCTATTTTATATTTATTTAAATCTTGTTGTGAATAAAAGTTTCTGAAACAAAAAGTAATCTTACAAATATTTCAATATTTTAATGTTAAAATAAATTATTCTACAAATTAAGAAAAACTTACTGTAGGTCAAACATAAGCTTATTGAGTTGTTTCTTATTTTTACGCAGCATTACCCAGAAAAATGAGGGATTATGTACATCACAAACAATTACATCCACGATAGAATTTGAACTTTTAAATAAAGAAGAAACAGTTATTTGATCAACTGTCTCATCATAATTCATAGTATTTTCAGGGATCAACGACTTTGTTACTTTTGGAGACTGAAAAAATGTAATAAAAAGAAATATTGATTGTTATTTGGTATATAAATATTTAGTATCGCAAATTTTAACTTACTAATTTGGAAGGATGCGGTGGGGAATCATGCTGAACATTTGCAGATGATTTATCAAGAGGTGTTGAAGTTACCAATGTAGAGGCCAAAAGGTCATTTAAATCTCTTCTTGCATCCACAACCATTTGTTTCTGAGTATTTGATGGCACAATGATTATAAAAATGTGAGGTAGAGCAGCCACAAATTCAGTAATACTACTGAATCCTATAGATAAGTATTGTAAATCAAATCCAAACTCTTTCACATATAATTTTGGAAGTTCTGAGCACCATATTCCGTTTGGATGTTTTTCAATTAATTTTATTAATCTTTCTTGAATTTTTTCATTTATAAAGTCACTAACCGTATCTAGATTTATTTTTTTAGATGCCTTACTGTCATTAATAATTTTATTTTGATTTTTTGATTGAGTTTTTTGCAAACTAGAATTATTTTCTAAAATTCTATCTTTAAAATAGATGTAATCATTATCATAGTTTAATATATGAAGAAATTCTGCCAATTGACTGTTTAAACTTTGCTTAGTATAAAATGAATAATTGCCAGTCCGTTTGTTAACTTCTGTTAAAATGTCCTCTTTACTTATCCTGTTGTTATTAGGTGAATACAAATCTTTTAAAATTTCTAAAAACAAATAGGGATCAACAGTATTGTACTGTTCTTGTAATCGATAAGTTCTCGATTTGTTTTGCCCTGAGCATGGACGTTTTTTTTCTCTAGTTATTAAAGAGCTAATATGCTTAGATTTTTCATTATTTGTGTGATAGACACAATATGATTTTAATTTATCACTCCATTCCAAATAGAGTACTTCAGGCATACTAAATAAAAAATCTTTCAAGCTTGTAAAATTAAATTCCTTGTATGGTATGTCATTACCTTCTTCATCTTTGTATATACTGTTTAACTTATTTAAAGATACATCACGATTCCCGAGTGCAATTAAGAGACTTTTTATAACTAGTTTAATATCTTGTAATTTAGCTAAACTTGACGCATTTGTTGACATTAATGGAGCCATTTTTCAATTTTCTTTAAAAGAAGAACTTGAATAAAATATAAAATTTTAATTACAATTTACCTCAAAAAGTTTCTGAACCACTATTTTCAGTTGCATACAATTCACACAAGCTTGCACAATTATTTATTTATTTATTTATTTATTTAATGAATCCACTAAAGCGAGAAACATCTGTGCCGTCTATCGTTCAATTTAACGTAACCTCTAAGGCTCTACGAGGCTATTTCTTCTCAAACTCAGAACCATTGTTTGATTGAAATCTTAAAGAATTATATAGCTGCCACGTGCTCGTTGCTTGCACATCTAAAAGCACGATACAAATATACTTATGTATTCACTGTGATGTGATTCAGAACTCCGTTTGTTTACATTTCGATCTCCATCTCACTTTCACTGCCTAGATCTGATCTTGATTGTTTTCTTTATCCGAGCCCACCAAGCCCACACCGACGCACGACGCTATTATGACGACATTGACACGTGCGCTGACAGCCTGCGGAGTGTGCGGAGGTATACTGATCTAATTTTTACACGGGAAATTGAGAGAAAAGTAGAAAATGCGCACTCAAAACTTAACACGCGCTAAAAAAATATTTAAGTAATGCAACTTGCTTGGTCGGAGTCTTGCTCTTCACTGCTCTTTTTATTTGAAATTTTTGTCTTTTATACTTGCGAAAGATCAAAAATGATGTGGTGAAATTAATATTTATTTATTTGTTTGTTTCAGCCGCTCGCCGGATCATTAATAATCTGGTTAGTACCCTTAACACTTCAAACGCCTCCGAACTTTCTGTCGGGTTAGCCCTACTTATACTCGGCCATCCCTCAACCCTCGTTTTCCCCTCCACTAATTGAAGGCCCGGATAACCGCATTAGCGCTCGGAAATGAAAATAAGTATTGCAGTCCACGAAACGAATTTTGAAAATTTTTCAAATTTTAGTTTGAACGATATGTACTTGTAGAGAATTTTATTGCGCAT
>JAXIUT010000048.1:8319030-8347297 GCA_035586675.1 Eurytoma californica
ACCTATAAATATAGATATACTACCTGGGCTAGGTGCGCTCTGAATTTAGCTGCGTGGTCAGCTTCTGCATAATCGAACTACAACCCTGCATTTGAAAAACTTTCGTCAAATAAGTGAACGAGTATAATTGTCAAATATAAATTAAAACAATTAACAATATTAAATTTGTTTAAAAAAGTAATAATAAATGCACAATTTAATAAACAACTGACACAGTTAAATTAATTTTTACGAAATGACGAAATAGTATATTACGTTAACCTCACACGAGTCCAAAAATCACTTTTCTCGCACTTGTATCGTACGATATTTTATAGTACAACGTGCGAAAAAGCGGATTTATTTAACGCTTGCGTGCGATAACGGACTTTTTTCTCACGGCGTGCTATAAAGAAAGATAATGACAATTACGACTCCAGTAAATTTTAGTTAACAATAAACTTTTCAAAAATAAATAATCAGAACTCGAAAAAGTTTGAAGACCTAAATCCCCTAATTATAATTATAATAAGTAGAAAGAGTATAATTAAGTATATAATGTCTATGATAATTGGCAATTTGTACCAGATACTTACACGAAACATAGCTACCTTCAGAGCGCTTCGAGTGCATGTACTACGCATAGATATAGTGACTAACACATGACTAAATGTATAATATGAGTGCCTTGCTTAGTTGGCTTGCACGAAGGTGCGAGAGAGAGGGAGCGAGGTCGCCTTGCCAGTTGCCCCCCTGGCGCTCTACTGCCTGCGCGCAGCTCCGTCGACCGTGAGTCTTTGACGTTTGGCCGCGCGCGAGGTGAAAAGCGATCAGGTGGACGGTTTCCCTCTCCCTCTCTCTCCAGTCTCGCCGAGCCAACGCACACGCACCTTCCTTTCCTGCGACTTTATCCCATCGGCTCTCCCGGCAGCGAGCGGCTCGTTGGTGGGTACTTATATCGCGCTGATCGCGAGTGTGACGTCCGCTCGACCATGGGTATGAACCTAACCCCGCGGCGAGCGCCCGTGGAGGAGCACTGATTCATCAGGAGCGGGGCGAGAGAGGGAGCGAGAGAGAGAGAGTAGTTGAGGAAATTCGGACATCACGACGGTGACGACGGCGACGAGTACGGCGATGAAGTCCGGGAGCGCGACCGAGCACCGGGGCTCGCTCCTGCTCAAACCGGATGAGAACGAGCAGGTGTTCCGACTGATTGGGAATCGCTGCCAGGTGAGAGCTTCCGAGGCGGATCTCCTCGGGGATCCCTGTGCGGTCTCAAGGCCGCTAATTCCCCGAACAGCTCCTCGGTTTCGCCATCCGCGACTTTGATATGTATGATATACCTTTGTGCAACGCTCGTGGGTGTTCGACTGCTTTTTCGAAATCCGGGGACCGACTTGTGGGCAGAGCAGTCTTAAATGGCGAATACTTTTTGGAGCTTCTATTTGTTATTGTTTGCTGGTCGGCCACTGACTTAGAGTGTAATTTATGTAGAGCATTTACAATCTTTGACGAATCAAATCCATTGTTGATGTTCAAATGACAACTTGATGAGTCGCTTAGGCAGCAAATGTTTGAAAGATGCTTGTAAAAGTTTATTTTTGTACTTGAGTCACATACCTGTGTTGATATAGATCTTTGTTTGTAACATAGACATTCATTTCATGAATATTACAAATACTTGATCTTTCGTGATTTGTGAAGTAATAATTTTTTTTTATTTTTAGTGCCTTGCTGCAGGTATTATTCAACTATATCTAACGGAACCTCCAAAGCATAATGAGTGGATCAAGAAAAATACAGGAATAATTACATTAATTCGAGATACTCCAAAACGTAGTTTTTTTCTGAGATTATACTGTATTCAAAGGAAAGCGATGATGTGGGAACACGAAGTTTATAATTCTATGGAATATAAAGCTCCACTAACTTATTTTCATACTTTTGAAGCAGAAGACTGTATGGCAGCATTTAATTTTGCCAATGAAACTGATGCAATTGTTTTAAGGTAATCTAAACACACATTATTTTGAGTATTTTTATATTTTGTTAAAATAACTTTTATTAATGTGGCCTTAGTATAGTAAGTCACTGTCTTATCAATTGATAAAAAATTATCAATCAATTGATACATCAGTTTTAAGATAAACATACTCAGCAATTCATTTTTCTTACACAACATTCAAAATATTAATTGCATAAAAAAATACTTGTTACTTATGCTATTAGGAAACCATTTAAAAAATATAATATTTTCATTTGTATAAAAGATTTTATCAAATCATTTTAATTAATAATTTTTTTTTTTTTTTACAGGAATATTCTTATTGAAAAATTGAATGCAAAAGCAAGACGAAGGAATGAAAGACATTCAAAGATGGAAATGGAAAACCAGAGAGGTGTAACACTTCCTAGAAAAAATCAAAGTATAAGTACTCCTTCTTTAGGACTTACGCAAAATGCTCCTGATAATTATTCAAATGGTACTTTGTCCATCAATGTTAATAGAAGTATGTCTAATATTTCTATGAGTAAATCTAAAAAGAAAAAACGGAATCATGAATCCAAAAAGAAACTGACTGCAAGTGACATTAGCTCACCATTTGATTTTAGGTATTTCTAATAATTTTTTACCTGATACAAAGAATATATACTTTACAAATACATTTTTACCATTTATTGCATTTTAGACATGTGCAGCATCTTGGGCCTGATTTTAGTAATGGTGGAGTTGTAGATCCAGCATTAAAAGCATTCTTTGATAAAGTAGGAATATCTGACAGTCACTTAGAGCATCAAGAAACGCGTGATTTTATTTATGATTTTATCGAACGTTATGGAGGAATGAATGCAGTAAAAATGGAGATAGTACCATCACCTGCACCTCCAGTTATTGTTCAACAACAAGTGCCAAAACCTCAGCCAAAATTAGAACCACCACCACCAGTTCCAGCAAGGACAATACCAGTTAGCACAAATATTCTTTCTAACAATGTAAGTTTTATTCTCCAATCCAACGCGTGACGGTAAATTCACAGTATGGCGGCGGAGCCTAGGGCTGAAATGCCGGCGAGATAGGGAAAATCGTGGATTATCTTTATTTTTTACTACTGCTAAACTCGGCAAAAGATTGTGCATAGCAATAAAAAATATGTGTGCAATAATATAGACAACATTTTTTTATACGTTTTTTTGTGTTTATATTTTACCGATTTTAGCAGTAGTTATTTAAGAAATAAAGAAAACCCACGATTTTCCCTATTTTGCCAGTATTTCAGTCCTAGACTGTGGCTGCCATAATCTCTTAATCAATAATTATAGATCTTAACAAAAATATTTTGTTATTTAGAATCATCAAAGGAAAGCTCCACCCTTACCACCAACTCAGGTTCAAAATCAAACTCCTCCAGCACCTCCAAGTGTACCCCCAGTTCACAGAACACTACCATCAAGGCCACCTCCACCATCAGCTGCACCATCTCCTGCACCTTCACCTAGTTTGCCTCCCCCACCTCCTCCACCACCGATACCACCAGAGCCTTTAAAAATTGCTACAAATGCCCCGCCTCCTCCTCCATTACCTAATTTGGACAGTAGTC
Source organism: Eurytoma californica (assembly GCA_035586675.1). Classification (NCBI taxonomy): domain Eukaryota; kingdom Metazoa; phylum Arthropoda; class Insecta; order Hymenoptera; family Eurytomidae; genus Eurytoma; species Eurytoma californica. The sequence goes on from JAXIUT010000048.1 coordinate 8,322,609, forward strand.
CAAAGGATCCAGGTAATGGTAACAGTGCTACTGATAATAAGCAAGCTCCAGATCCAAGGTCAATGCTTATGGAGTCGATAAGGAACGGCATTCCTTTAAAGGTAAGAATTCGAAGATATGCTAATTGCATTTTATTTTAGATTTTGATATTAAATAACTAATTATTTTATCAGAAAATAAATAAAGAGGAGACCAAATCACCGACTCCAAAGGATACAAGGAGTAACCTTCTCGATGAAATTCGGCAAGGTATAACGTTAAAACCAGTTGCAAACGAACCAAGACCAAACAGTGCCACACCTAATTTAGCTGAAGGTGGATTAGCAGCAGCATTATCGAGAGCACTAGCTGAAAGATCACGAGCGATGTACAGTGAAAGTGAAGACTCAAGTGACTTTAGTGACAATGACGAAGAATGGGATGATTAGTATATTCTGAATGGTATTGTATTATAATTGGACTATTGTAAATTTAAAAAATTATCCATTTGAAGATGATATATAATTAACTTGATATTAAATTGAAAATTATTTCTTAGATTTGATGAATCGTGATGCATATGGAATTTGAAAGGACATTTTCTTCATACATTGGAGTACTACCGTCAATACCGAAAAATAAAATGGTCGTTGTTGCAAAAATAAGACTCATATTGATGTCGATAGTAATTTTCAAGTTATCACCGACTCTAATAAGTATTATTTATGTCGTTCAAAATTCTTTATTAAAAACTTTGTTTTTGTAATTCACATTCTCTTCATTATGTACTGAGATCTTTTTAAGTTCGGTACATTTTATACATCAAAGAAGAAAATAGACAAGTTTTTAATATCCTCATTAATGAAATCTGTAAGTTCATGAGCAATGAGCAAAGAAATCATGTAACTTAACTGATAGCTCACTACACTAACAGAAAATTTATAAAAAAAATTATGCTCTCAAACATTAAGAGAGTTTATCTACTTTGTCTAGAAAACTTACAAAAGCAACAATAACATGTGCTTTACTATATTATTTTCTGTCAGTGCCTAAACTCTCTTATCTGAATAACTCTTACTTTATTATGCACAAGTATGCGAAAACATTATGTTACTGCAAACTAATCTGCGTTATCTCTCAATAAAAATTCTTATTGTTGAATTGATGACGTTATTTTGTCAACAAAAAGTCCTAACTATTTGTTCGTTGACAAGAGCATAGATGAAATTTGTTAATTTATGAAAAACATTGGCCTAAAAAGATAATTGTTCATTCGCTGTATGAAGATGTAAGCGCACCTCGTATTTACGTATTCTTCCTTATAGGAATATGTTTTACCTATATTGAATTAAGGGTTATCGTTCGAGGAGTTTGACTAGTCTTTAAGTTCATCAGTGAATACTAAGAATCCATTAAATTTTGGACTCGTGAACATGTAGAAAATATACTATATATAGTTTTCGTAATTCGATAATATTATTTGTTATATGTATAATACATTAATTTTAATAATTTTATTAGTTAAAAAAATAATAAAGGCTTTATGACTTCCAATTCCATTTCTCTGCACTTCTTATTTTATACATTCACTTTGATTATTATACTGTTTAATGGGATGTCAGAATTCATTGAGTTTTTGTGAGTTGAAAATATAAAAAGTATGCAAGACGAATTTTTTCTATAAATAAAAAATATAATTTAAGTAATTGTTATATTCTAACATCCCCTCAGGACAGAATGTAAAATGAAAATAATTGTGAACATTATATTTATGTGGAATTAAATCTATTTCTCTATTTAATGACTACAATATATTACACAGTATATTTTAATCTTTGGTCTTATAATAATTTACACAAATATGCAAATTTAATTCTACTCTTTTTTCATTTCCATAATTAATTTTGCAGATTCTTTTGATTATTAAACGAATATCGCATTTTATAGCCAAAGTGCAAAATGTGATTTTGTAAATTTTTCTTGAATTACCCATGACATTTTTCTTTTTCGATAATGCGATATCGTTTAAGAATCAAACGGAATCTCAGAGTTCAGTCGCGTCTACAAAATTATGATTTAAAACATAAGATATCAATTTAATAGGCGATGCGGAAGTACAATAATCTTGGATTTTCGTTAAAAATAAAATATTTTTGTGGTTTTTTCATCTTTTTTATAACGCAGGGAACATGATACCGTTTTTCTTGTATTCTATTCGCAGAATACAATGGAAAAATTGTTTTCTTCAATGCTTGCACTTATTTCGTTCATTTAGAATTATTTCACTTACAATAATAAATCACCTATTCACTAACTTTCTCGGTTAAAAATCTTATTTTTAGCCTCGAAGATAAGAATGGTAATTACAAAGCTATGTCAGTTTTTATCATATACACTTAGAACTAAATATATATTACGATCGCATACAAAATTCGAAGCGATAAAAAAGATAAAAAGATAATACATTGCAAAATAAAAATTTGCACTTTTAAAAAAAAAAAAAAAAGATACATTTCTTATTTTCGAACTTGAAGTTCGAAATAAAAAATATCAATTTACAGCGCTGTAAATCGCGACACCTTTTTTGATCTTAGTAAAGTTTATGGATACTTACAGTAACATTTACTCTTTTTCAATGTTTGCACCTCAAGATTCATACTTACTACCTATATACTTTAAGTGAATTATGAAACTTCCATACGAAAAATTCAATGGTTTGAAATGAAATTTACGTCGCACCGACAGCTCGTGATAAGAAAGTATGTATTTTACTCATTACATTGTCTAAATCACGCAATGGTTGGTGCAAATAATCCTTTCTGTTTTTCTTTTGCTTAAAAGTAAATATCATGAATACAAATAAAGAAACGATTTTTGTAATTATAGTAAGCCCATTTTTTTCTTACGCTAATTAGTGCAGCGTAGGTGCAGTCTTGCACAGTGACTTACATAGATACAAGAGAAGAAGCCGTTGCAAGCCCAAAGTTACTTTTTTCTAAAATCAGTGCTTTTCCATGCAGATATTCAATATTCGTTAATATTTTTTTCGGTTTGCTCTAAATACAATCTTTTTACCTTCCTTATTGAAAAGGTCATTTTGCCTTTCCAGTGTAAATAATTAATATCTTCGATAAAAATCCTTTAATATTTGACAGTTGTACTTCAGCTCAATCAGATGAGATTTTTTTTAATATTAAGAATATTGAAATCCACAAATAGATAGTTTTAATACAATCTTTTCATGTTTTTATAAAAATCGCCCCTTGTATGGATATTTGTTTCGTTTTGTTTATCAAACTTGATATACGATTATACACAATTTCACTACACTTTTGAATGCAATTTTATCTAATGTTTTAATCTGCAAATGTCAGTATACATGCGTTTGGCATCTCCTTTAAACTTGTATATAAATAATAAATAAATGTCGTTAAAATAAGTCCATAAGTTAATCTAATAAAACTTAATCATTTTACGAATATCAATAAAAATCAGACGTATTTTTAAATGGAAAAATGCAAGATTTTGGAACGTATCGTTCCTCATATGCATACTGGAAAAATATATTACAACATCATAGCACCAGCTACAATTTGAGTTTTTAGTTTTACAAACTAAAAACTGTTTACTATAAGATACAACGATGCACGACGAATTGGGTCAAGAGCTTCGATCATTATACTAAACCAAACGTTGATTTCTCATTATTTTACAACTTCTGTATTAAACGCTTCATTTGGATAGCACTTAGTATGTATATATCGTCGGTAAAAAATGTATAGCTCGTATTTGCGTAAAAATAAAAAAACTCTTGGCACAAAACGTTAGCATCGAATTTTTGTAAGTCGATAAAGCAATGTATTCTATTATTGGTTTTTTTAGGTAAAACATTCCCTACGCAATCCAGGAAATATAAGTCATCCTGCTTTGTAACACTTGTTTATAATACATATTTGTTAAAATATATTACTCTTTTGTATCCATAGAATTCCCTTAAGACACTAAAAATCGACAATTTACGAATTTATTTTCTTATCCTTTATTCTAGAAAGTTATGCATTTCTTTTCTTAATAAAGAATATTCAGTTAGATACATTTCTCTCTGATAGGTACGAGAAATTTGAAGTCTGGGTATAGTAATTTCGGTATTTATAACAAAAGTATAAAAGAAATGTTCATCGTCATTAAACAAAACCCTAAGTCACAAAACTAATGCTACAAAAAACTGCTGTGATGAGTTAACTCGGCCATGCAAGAGCTTCGTAGACTAATTAAAAATGATCAACCGCTCTTCCATCGTCATTCCGATTTCCGTAATACATTCAATATAAAAATTTATTAGAGACCTGATAATTTTTCGGTCTGTACTCTTCAACTGACTCCGAACCAACTGTCCTTCCACAGTGAGCCATGTTTGCCCGAGCGAGACAAAGCGATATGTCCGAACGCATCCGCGGCGCTTGAGATAATTAAACACGGAAAACACGCCTATAACTTTTGATTCTCTTTTATCTCCGTGACCAAAGCGCAATCGCTAAATTTTTAAAAGGAAACTCTCCAGCACGACTCAACTGCATACAAATTTCGTTATACTTTTCAAAGAATTCAAAATAATTCAACTTAACGAGAGTACCTTTGACTGTCGATCTTATCAACAATGTTCCACCTCGCGTTTAAAACAAAGAACGTTTAAAAAAAAAGTCGAAAAGTAACTTAGAACGAACGAAAGCACTATACCAGAGATTCAGAGCCCATTTTAACGAAATCCCGAAGCGTGTCCACATTTCTCTCGCCCTTAAACAACGACGATCTTGTGATTGTTTCCGTTGGGCAAGAGAACGTAGTAGACGCGCTTCCCCTTATCTCATTGAAACTGCGTCATGTTGCCCTGATAGTGACTGCTAGCGAATGCGTCGGCCTGCTGCTCGTTCCTGTCGACGACCCCCTGGATCTCGATGACCGGGCCGTTGGCGGTATGTCCGGTACCGTTGCTTATGCTCGCCGTGGTAATGTCCCTCGTTACGGTGAGCTCGTTAGTCGTGGTAACCTGCTGCTGCACCTGTTGTGGTTGCGGCTGTTGGCCATTCAGAGGGTGGCTGTTCTGTACAACCGCTGCGGCAGCGGTGGTCGCGTTATTGTTGCTCTTGGACCGGTGCCTGAGCTTGTGCGTCGTGAGGTACTGTTTGACAGAGAAGGCCTTGTGGCAGATTTCGCACTTGTACGGGAGCGGGTCCTGGATGCAAGAGAGACCGTCGACGATGGCCGGCGCGTGGGTCGTCAGATGCATGAGATAGTAATGCTTGACTACGAAGGACTTGCCGCAGGTCTCGCATATGTACGGTCCGGACATGCCGTGAGTCTTGCGATGCTTGTGCAGATTATCCTTGCGCGAGAAGCTCTTGCCGCAAACCTCGCACTCGTGCATTTTCTGGCCGGTGTGGGAAACGAGGTGGCGCACCAGGTGCTCCTTCCGACTGAACGCCTTAGCGCAAGTGGTGCACACGTACGGCCGTTCGCCCGTGTGCAGCTTGCGGTGCTGGAAGAGGTGTTCTTTCCGCTTGAACGGCTTGTTGCAGACATCGCAACTGAAAGGGTTGCTCGATCCATTGTTTCCGTTCACGTGCCCCACGCTCTCCTCCTTCACGTTGCTGCTGTTGTCGTTCGCATTCGTAGTACCCGTGTTCATATCTGTCACCTGTTATTTCAATTAATTAATCTAAGTTAATAAAATAATAATATTTGCACATAAAATTTACACTACTTATGTTATTATTAAGTTAACTTTTCCATTTAAGCATTCTAGAAGACCTCAGAAGAATAACTATGGTTTTAAACTTGCAATCCCGCATAGTTAAAGACATAATTACCTCAGTCAAAAGAGTTGTTGTACAATCGTGTCCATTCATCTGAATAATGGAGTTGAAGGTTTTGCCGCAGTCACGGCAAGCGACTTGAGGCCGAGGCTGGGGCGTCTGTGAAATTGCCTGAGGATTAACGGTCACCAAGGGCGCCTGTTGCTCTGGTCCTGAACGAATCCGCAGAAATTCGGTGATGTGATTAATCGAAGTTCGCGAAATATCGTCTTGGCTTTTTACATAGTCTTTCAAATCCTTTGCTTCATGAAGAGCATCTTTAAAACCCAAGCTGAGAAAGACTTCGGGCGTTGCTTGGACAGTCGTAAATGTTTGGGGATTTTGACTGTTGACCACAACTACTTCATTTTTTTGTGGATCAGGCTGCTGTTCGTTGATATCTTCAGTCTTCAAAATTATATTGCGGACCTCTGCCTGCTGTTGTTGCTCCTGGGCAGTTGTTAGTTGTACATGTTGCTGTGACTGCTGTTGGTGTTGTTGTTGTTGTTGTTGTTGTTGTTGTTGTTGTTGTTGGTGTTGTTGTTGCTGCTGTTGTTGTTGCTGCTGCTGCTGCTGTTGCTGCTGCTGCTGCTGATGTTGCTGCTGCTGCTGCTGCTGCTGCTGCTGCTGCTGCTGCTGCTGCTGCTGCTGCTGCTGCTGCTGCTGCTGTTGTTGTTGCTGCTGCTTTTCTATGTGTTGCATTTGCCTTTGTTTCTCAAACTGTTCTCGCTGTTGCCTCTGTAGCTGCTGCAATTGCTGGGTTATTTGGGTTTGGTTCTGTTGCTCCTGGGAAATATGAGTTGTTTGTTGTGGCTGTGGGTGACTCACTTGACTCACTTGACTCACTTGACTCACTTGACTCACTTGACTCACTTGACTCACTTGATTCACTTGACTAGCTTGATTTGATGGCTGTTGAGACAGATGTCTCAACGTTTGTACCTGTTGCTGGGTTATTTGATTTTGGCTCTGTATTTGGTTTTGCACTTGAATTTGAGTTGATTGAGGCCGTGGTTGTTGCTGCTGTTGTTGCTCCACTATTTGATTCTGGGTTTGATTTTGCTGAGATTGCATTTGCTGGGCTGTTTGCTGATAACTGAAATGAGTTTCTGCTGTAGCTTCAACTACTGATGTAGCCACATTGCCAGATTGCATCTGAAGCAGAAATATACTTATGAAATTTAATTTCAACATAATAAAGATAAATACAAAATATAAATTACTAACCTGCATTGCACATTTATACTGTTGAACCCGAGCTTGCACTCCGCTAATAATCTGTAGATTAGAAGCATTTATGTTACCTACAAGTACTTGTTGAGGATGTGTCTGTGTTGGATCTGCTATGATCTGAGCAGTTGGGGTTGTTGTTGGAACTATTTTTTCCACTACATTAAGAGAATCTCTCAAAGGATCTTCCTCGACTACAATAGTTGTAGTCTGTTGCTGCTGCTCGTCAGTGATAACTGGTTTTTCCTCTTTTGTACTTTTTACGTAAACCTTTCCTTCCTTCAGAAAATCTTCGGAAAACCGAAGGGAAGTAAAGTAAGACTCCAGCATACCTTCTGCATTTACTACTGCCTCTCTAAATTCAATGTAGCTTTCCAACTTTTTAACACACTCCAAACACACTATTTTTGGTAAAGAATCCTCTTCCAAAACCTAAAAATATTGTATTATTAAGTTTAAACTACATTAAGTACAACTATACTCTATTTTATTATATTATTGAAGAATTTACTTATAGCAACAAGTTGTTTTTAATTTTGAACACATTGACGAAAAAACAAAACAAAAACTAACAGGTATAAACAAAATTAACTGCGACAATTGTAACAATTCAATTGAAGATAAGAAATGTTTTAAAACCCGAAAGTAAACAATGGCATCCGACCCTGAAAAGTCCTCAGCCGTACTTCAATTGAAATTCACTTTGCAAGGGAAAAGGCATAAAAAGAAACAAAAGAGTCACTCGCGGCAGACACGACGACGCAACAAGCTCGCGCAAGCTCGGGCGAAGGAAAAAGCGCCGGCGGTGGAACAGATGACTTGCCTGCACGGGAAGATATGCTTGTATCTTGGTCTGCAGCTGCCGCCTGCGTCCCTCCTCAAGAAAGATGTTCATCTTGGTGCCCTCGCTGCTGGTGCAGAGCCGGCAGAGCTCGTAGTAGTTGACGCGGCGGTAGCCCGACATGATGACGCTGGCCGGCGCGGCGGCGTCGCCCCCACGGTCCTCCGCCGTCGGGGCCGAGTGCTCGCGACGCGAGCTGCAGCCGGCTTGCCCGCTACCTAATGTCGGCGGATCGGGGAAAAGAAAAACACCCACACACGGACACACGGACGGTGCAGCGGCGGGCCGGACTCACGCGCGCCTCGGCATCGCGCTACCCACCCGGAGCCAAGGAACGCCGAGTCGACGCTGCGCCGGGAATGGAGTTGCTCCACTAGGGGCTGCGCGGCGGGAAGCTGCACGGCTCAGCGCGTCTCGGTGCCCCCTGGCAATAACCTGCAACAGCGACTCGCAGCCATTTGCAATGTGCACTGTGTATCGCCGCGCGCGACTATCTGTAGATATCGTCGGGAATTCGGGATTCTTCGCGGTTTGCGTCTGTGGCGCGCGCGACGCAAAGCGGGGGCGGCCCCGCACACTATGAGCGCGCTTTTGTCTCCGTTCGATTATACTCGCGCTGTCTCACTTTAGCGCAGTCAGGTTTGTTTGCTCTCTCTCTCTCTCTCTCTCACTCGCGCTTGTGCTGCGTATTCGGCGCGCTCGCTTCTCGCGCGGCTGGCTGATATGTCTATTGCGTGCTTTTTGTGCGTGAGAGAAAGAAAGATTGAGAGAAGTAGACGGAGAAAGAAAATCTATAGCCTATATAGATATAGCGTATTCGTATATTGCAATGATTCGGTAATATCCCACTTGGACGGAATACGGCGTGCCCATCGCGCGCGGGCGTATTCAAGTGCCAAGCGAACTTTGAGGTAGGGCAATGTAAATTTAAATGACTAGTATTAACTATATGTTAAACTTATGATTATAATAGAATTACTGACTATTAGAGTAAGCGAATCGCAAGACGGAGAGCAGATTAATTCTTTACCATTTTTAGAGGAAATAGATTTTTCTCGTTGGAAACTCGAGTACGTTTGCTGCAACTGCATCCTATATAGGAACTCAAGGTCACTGATTAAGTACGTCACCAGGAAAACGAATATGGAGGACTATGGCGCATCACCATCACCTGAAACTTGACCCTTGATTCCCTTGAATAATATTTCAATTCCGAAATGCTCCGAACTTCATACTGGCACCGCAGGATGACGGTGGTAATCATTACAAATATCGAAATAGCCAGTCTGTTCTGTCATTTTATTTCGTTCAAAATATTGCTGGAGCTTTGTTTTGTGTAAAAAAAGGGTTACAACACCAGCGCAAATGCACTATAGATGGAAGGAGAATATAAAAACGCCAAAAATAATGCAATTGTTATGTTGTTGCTTATAAATTAAAGCGTTTAAATATGCTAATTAGTACATTATAATTACTTATCATGACTGCGTGTGATTGAATATAAACCTTTGCTATACTTGCACCAAAATTCCATTTTGTCTATCAAACCGAATATCAAAAAATAATAATTGAATATTTCTTTTCCTTTTCTTTAATTTAATCACATATATTACATTTTATATACAAATGTTATGCATCCTGTGCATCGCAAGGTAACTAGATAAAGTCAAAATTATTTATATAAAAAATTATTTTATTTAAAATATAAAAATGTAACGCAAAATTCTGAAATGCAGATTAGTTACGCAGTACGTATAAATTAAATGTAATAATATGAAATTTATTTTGCATTCAAATGCTTATTTAAACAAATATTATTATTGATTTGACAAGGCAGAAATACAATATCTCCAAATATGCAGCGCGTGACAAAATCAAGCGTCATCAATTGATCGATGACGAAAATTGTATCTTATCTTATCAGTGACAAACTGGCAAAATAATCGTCGGCTGATATTTATCGTCTGCTTGTCTGTAGCGAATGACCTTTTTTTTATACGGTCTTTTACTTAATATACTTTTACTTAATATAATTTCTTTATTTTGAAATTTATTTCATTTTTATTAATTTTTGTTTTAAAGTACTTTTCAGTTTACTTTGTTAAAAAATTCCATTTTCTACACCTTTTAGCACCTGTTAGCGAAAATCTTGGATTATAGATACTTACTTACCTTACCTAACCAAATTTTCGCATTATTTTTGCATAGCACTTAGCATTTACCCATAACCTCTAAGTAAGTATGAGTTTAACTTTTTTTTTTGTTACAGAATGGTTTTTACGTTGTTTCGTTATGCAATTAAATAAATTTAAAAAGTTTAGTTATGCACTTAAGCTTATTAACTGTGACAAAATTTTACAGTTCTTTGTTTCTTTTAATTATGCAATTCAATTTTTTTGCAATATAAATTTATTAATTCTCACATAAAATAATCTAATTTAAATTTCATTTTTTTTTATAGTGAAAAAAGTATATCTTGTATAAGAAGCCTCACGTTTAAATCACGTTTCCCTTATGAGGATTGGAAAACTTTTACTGTAATATGTTTTGATATGTGGTGTCGTTCAGCTGACCCCGAAAGTGAGGAAACAGAGATAATAAGTAAAGATGTAAGTACCAAAGATTCTAACATACAGTCAGTATTCTGACATCCATTAAGAAGGTTGCAACGTTACATTAGCAATTTGAGAGTTGATCAATTGTGGAAAAGTTTAAATGTAATTAGGAATAGTTCGTTGCAGTTATTAATAATTAAGTAAAATATTTTGTGAACATGGAAGCTTTAGGATCTGTGAGTACATACAATAATAATATAAATAAAAATAGATTTAAATACATTAAAATTAATTTTTAGATTTAATTACATTTGAAAGAAAGTTAAATATTAAAAATGTAATTTATTAATTTTCTTCTTTAAGGCACTTTACTAGTATTTAGAAAACATATAGGTAAACAATAAAATAAATTTTATACAATAAAAAAATTGGATCTAGCGATAACATCAAAAACTTGTGCCATTTCCAAATTTATGATTTATTTAAAACTACCATGCATCTAAGAAGAAAATTCAAACAGTGGAAAGGATAAAAAACTGAAAATTTGTATCTTTTTAATGTCATAATAATATTGCAAATATTATTTTGTTTTACAATAATTAATAACTTTATAATCTTGTTTAATAATTTTCTGCCTTGTAAAATATTAAATTATTTTTTTTTTATTGTATATATTTATAGAAATTTCCAAGTAATAAAAAAATTACTTATACATAAAGTAATTTAATTAATAGAGTTTTTAAAAGATTAAACTAACTTAACTAAAATAAAATGAAATACTTAACATAAAAGTTTAAAATAATAATTTTATTAAATAATTTTGTGAAATATCAAGAACTTAGAAAAAATCATTGAATTTAATATATTTCACAAGTTTCCTTTTTTGAGTTATATAATCTTTGGTAAAAAGGCTTCATGTTTTGTCAGTATATACAGTTTTCAGTATAATAGTTTTGACAAAATATTGAAATTGTATATTATAAATAATTAATTCGTTAAGAGTAAGAGGGAATATGAAAACTTCCCATAGGAATCTGCATGAACAATTTGTTTAATATTTAAAAATAAAAACCATTTTTCGAAATTCGGCCAACGTACTGCCCTCCGTAATCGTGCAAGGAAACTGCAAATAAAATTACAGCCAATAATTATACTTACAAATGGCTTCAGGATATTGTTTGAAAATTTTTCATTCACAAAAGTGTTTAGAAAATTATTTGAAAAATTTTCAAACAATATCCCGAAGCCATTTGTAAATATAATTGGTTATAATTTTATTTACAGTTTCCTTGCACAATTGCCGAGGGCACTACGTTGGCCAAATTTCGAAAAACGGTTTTTATTTTTAAATAATAGATAAAATGTTGATGCCGGTAATGCAGATCCCTATGGGAGGGTTTCACATCCCGTTAACTATTCTTTTTTATATAAATATTTCAATACACAAGTAAAATAAGATTCATTTCTAATTAGTTTAGTAAAATTATTATATGAGTTATTTACCTGGTATCTGTATAATTTGAAAAAGTAATATGAAAACTGTAAGAAAATCCCTAAGTATTATTTTATCCTCCAGTAAATTCATTCAAATAAGTTCATCTACATTTACGTAAATGGACCTCCCAGGGAAATGTATATGAAGTAAGATCAATTATTAAACAAAATCTCATAAATTAAAAACAGTTTATCAAGATAACAATTTTTTGAAGCTTTGATAAACACTATAATGGAAGTGATGAAATGAAAATTGCAAATAAAGTTGATAGAGCAAAGGAAAATTTAAATAGATTAATATAGTAGTAAGTTAGTGTGATAATCAATTGTTATTTTATTTTTATAAATAACACCGACCCCCCAAGGAAAACAAGCATGTGTCTCAGAAATGAGATAAAATTTGTTGAACTGACCTTTTTACGAAAGATCATACAACTCACGTGAGGAAACTCGTGCGAGATATTAAATTCAATGATTTTTTTTCTCAGCTCTTGATTGACAAGAAATACATATCACATAAAAATAGAAATATATCTTTACATTGGAACATTACAGTGGAATATTTTCTTATGAGTTATCTTACTTTCAGTATCCCATATTGAAGTCATTTCTTGCTGGCTCTTTCTCTGGTACTTTTTCAACTATTTTATTTCAACCTCTTGATTTGATTAAGACAAGACTTCAGGGGTAATTATTTTACATTTTAATAACAAACTTTGTTTCAAGAATTAGAAGTATGGTAAACATGTTATGTCTTTCAGATGTAAAAAATGTGGAATGTTATCAACAACAATTTCTATTATTCAAAAAGAAAATATTTTTGGACTATGGAGGGGCATCACACCAGTATGTATATAATTTTATACACATATATATTGTTTATTATAAAGTTTTGAAATAATTTTTTCTCGTAATTTAGTCTGTAACTAGAGTTATCCCTGGAGTTGGCTTATACTTTTCAACTTTACACTGGCTGAAAACTTCTTTGGATTTAAATGATCCTCTCACACCTATTCAAGCAGTTTTACTAGGAATTACAGCAAGAAGTATTGCTGGTTCCCTTCTAATTCCAATTACTGTAGTCAAAACAAGATATGAGGTACCATTTAAAAACAGTTAATTAAGAAAGTAATTTGTAATTTGAAAAATAAATGGAGTTAATATTTATTTTTTCTAGAGCGGTGTATATAAGTATAATAGTATTGGAGAAGCTCTTAAGTTGATTCACAAAAATGAAGGAATAAAAGGCCTTTCAAGTGGACTTGTACCTACCCTACTCCGAGATGCACCATACAGTGGACTTTATCTTATGTTCTACACTCAACTAAAAAATGTTGTCTCTGATAGTAAGTTGAAGATTGGATTTTTAAAACATTTTATATTTTTAAGTAAATTTTTTAATTATGGAAATATTTTACTTGCAGAATATCCATTGTATAGCAATTTACCAACGACACATTTTAGTTGTGGAATTTTTGCTGGTGTTTTTGCCTCAATAGTAACACATCCGGCAGATGTTATTAAAACTAAGATGCAATTGTATCCTAATGAATTTACTAGTGTGAAAAGTTCACTCTATCTTGTATATTATAAACATGGAGTTCTAGGATATTTTAATGGAATTGTGCCTCGAATGCTGCGAAGAACTTTAATGACTGCCATGGCTTGGACAGTTTATGAACAAATAACAAAATCTATTGGCCTTAAATAAATTGTGCCGTATGTAAAAAACCATAATTTATAAGCCTTCTACAGTATTAAGAATGACTGAAATGTTGATAAAACATCAATATGTTTATATGTATTATAGTAAGTTTTTAAATCGAAAATTTATTGTTACTTTTAATAAATTATCTATTACAGAAAAGAGATATATTAATTTCTTTTCTTAAAAATAATTTTTTCTCAAATCTATTTAAATTCATATTTATAAATAAGGCACTTTTGTGTAGCGGTTGTGCCTAAAAATGAGTTTAATAATCAATTTCTTTTAAAATGTATTCACAGAGTATGAAAAAAAATAAAAAAAAATGAATGATTCTTTTATTTAATTAAGAGTGATATGTATACTTCTATTTAAAAAGTTATGAAATTGATTCATCAAAGATAAATCTTAAACTATAAATCAAAATTTTCCTGAAAGATATTTCGTAAACACAATATTTCCAAAATTATTAGAGTATTTTATGATTAATTTTTTTAATTAAAAAGTTAACAGCAAGTGAATAAATACTTGAAATATATTACAAATTTACTCATGGTAGAAAAAGGAATCTTATAAACAGTTTTGTTTAAAAGTTTTTATTTATTGTTTACAGAAAAATGATTTATTGGTTTGTACAAGGAAATTTGTTTTTTTATTGTTCTCGTAATTCATCATCGATAAATACAGAATTTTATTTTTAAGAAAGATCAAAAGACTTTATTTATCCATTATTAACAAGATCATCTAACTACTACAATTCAGATAATAAACAGTTAATCTATTATTGTTACAGCATTTAAATTGTTTAACAATTGTACAATTTACAATTAATTTACTTAAATGCCAATGTGTTCAGTAATCCGCAACTAGCAGGCGTTATTTAATTATATATCTGAATTGACTGACTCAGAAAACGGAATTTTCGAGTTACTCCATTTGCGTTTGGGAAACAAATTTATTTTATTTAGACGACATTGAGCATTAAGCTTCCACTTAAGTCGTTGACGATCTTGCCAAAACAAAATTCACTCACAAAATCATATACTGTATTATGGAAAAGCTTTACCTTAACAGTACATTAGGCGCTGCACTCCTCTGACTCTTAAAATGATGTATGTAAGCATCTTCCATCCTGAACATAGTCCTGAAAAAAGACCATTCACTTTGGTTGTCTATTCATTTACGAATTGAAGAAAGAGCTTGTTAGTAAAATGTCGAATATTTGACACAGAATACAGTCCTATTTTTGTATTTTAATATATTACCTAGAAGACACTAATGTTTTAATAAAAATTACTTTATATGTAACAACATTTTTATGACAAATATGAAGTATTTTACATCTTTAAAAGAAGAAACAAGTTTATTTATTAAAACTGTTTTAGTGTCTCGTTAACAATTAATCTAACATATAAATTCATTCCTTCCAGGATGGACACAAGATATAAATAAAATATTCATTATTATAGCTTATTCAAGTAATTATGAAACAAAATTTCAATGATTAAAAATACCTATTTAATAGTTTCAGCTATGTTCAAATTTTCAATATTGGTATCCCAGCTTCATATTCCAGCTTTAACACTAAACTGCTTAATGGTATGTAAACATTTCCTATACTCTGTGGATTATTCACCTAAGTTATTGTTAAGTAATCTTAGATGAGCAAAAATGTTTTCTTCAAAAAAATATGCAAAATGGTGTTCCGCCATGAAACATGAAGGTAAATTGATTTTTACTAACGTGATCTGGAATCTATCCTAGAATTTTGCAATTGTATGAAATCTGTTAACATAAACTAGGGACTGAATATCAAATACCTAAATAATTTTAATTATGAACACAAATTATTTAATTACAATAATCTACCTATAAATAAAATTTTGGAAAAAAAGTTCTTTTAATAAAGCAAATTTTTAGTAATTCATGAATTTTTCCAAAAAGATATTTATAATTGTTATTATTTTAATAAAATATTCAGTGTTAATGAAAGAAAAATTATTTAGATATTTAATATTTCTGTAAATTCTTTGTATTTTATTTTAACCTTAAGATTTTGTATTTACAGTCAAATAAAACGATAAAGTACAAGAACATTTTAAAATAGTAAATAAGCGACTCTTACTAATAATGCAGTAGAATATTAGTAAATAAGCAGTACTATTTATAAAATTGTAAACATTTCAATATTTGAATTTTTTTACTATTTAAATGCATAAATTTTGCAAATTTCACGTTAATAAAAAATGTTTACACATTAATGATAAGGGACAGTCAACATACGAATAGGGTAATAATAAATACCTAAAGAAACTCCCAAAGATATTTTTGATGTTCTTATGAATGTTGGAGTTTACTTTGAATTTTTGTGATAAATCAGGCACGAAGGCGGTTCATCAATCATCGTGTTAATTAATAATAAGAATTATTTGCTTACAAAGCAGACATTCATCATACATAACAAAAGTAAACATCATTAATTTATTATTTTTTTGGTATTATTAGTAAAATTCTAAAATATTTGAAATAATAATGTTTAAACATTCTTGTGAAAAATAAATTATATTAATATGTTGAAAAAGAAAATATGGATAGATTTTATAGCAAAAATTATTTTTAAAAAATGAATGAGTAATTTAATGCAATGAAATTGGCCGATGTCTAATACGTAAAATTGTGCTTTACGATTTTTGCATTTCAAAAGTTTTTTTATAAAGAGGTCATGTTCTGGTATTATCATTCCGCCATAAATACCTCAGAAATGCGTAGCAGAAGCTAGAACTCTATATTGAGTCACGCAGGGCACTGTCGTGGCAGGTTTACAGAAGTAGGCACTCCTCCATTAAATCACTAACTTTTTTTCAATAAAAATACTCTACGCTGTCCTTGGAGTTTTTAAAAAATTTGTGTACAACCTAAAGATATATTATGTTGGACCTAAGCAAGTGTAGGTATACCTTCTCCTACCTTGCTTTGAATGTTTAATAAACTAAGTATCTTTTTAACGTCTCAACATCTACAAATGATTATTTCATCCCAGTTTTTTCTTATTTAATTTTTTTTCTTTAACTTGGCACGCCCTTTTTAATAATTTTTATTATTAATGATTTACTAGCATGGTTTCACATGGAAGATTATAACAAATTAATACGCCAAGTATTGTGAGTATATGAAAATGACTTCTTTTGAAGAAAAGAAAATATCAAGATGTCATAAACATTACTTCTGAATTAAGGTGCAATTAATGAAACTTACCTGATAAAACAATCTGTACAGTAATTGAGACGTTAATGATAAATTACATAATGCATACCTGACTTTCTGCTCATTCACTAACCAATCAAGAGTAGTTACTTGTGACTTCTACTTCTGGATCGGTGTCGTTTTCGATTTTCATGGTTTATATTTGAGCGATGTTCATAGTTATCTAAAATTTATTTTGTGGTAAATATGATGTAAAAAATAATTAATAATTGTTAATAAATTTTTCTATACATACTTCTTTCCTTGTGCCGTCGTTCTCTATCGTCTTCTCTGTGTCTGTTGTCATACTTGTCTTTTGATCTACTTCTACTTCGATGCCTAAAATATTCATAATAATAATAATAATAATAATATAGATGTAAAACAATATTTTTCATAAAAACATTAGATTAATAAAACTTACCCTTGTACATTGTGTCTTTTTTCATCTTCTCGTCTGCGATGCTTTTCCCTATCTCTAACTCTATCGTGTCCATGGTCTCTTTCTCTATGTCTCTCACGGTCCCTCATCCTTTCACGGTCACGGTCATCTCTTCTTCGTCTGTCATCATCATTTCGATTCCTGTTTCTCTCTTCCTCTCTTCTTTGTTGTTTTTCATCTCTGACCTTTTCTCGCTTTGACTAAAAAAGGTTTTCATTTATTTTTATTTGTTAAAATTACTTTGAATTGTTGTCAGTTTTCAATGCAACATACCATAATTTCTTGTAATGCACTTTTTAATCTGGCGTACCCAACATGTTGTTTTCCCATTAAATGGTCATCTATTCTTTGTTGAGCATCACCTACAATAAGAAATGCACCACATACATCACAAACCTCCATTTGTTTTTCTTGTGCAGCAGCTAATTCAGCAGTCTGGAACAATAAAGCACATTAATTTGAAATAATTGATATTTAATAATCAAAAGTTTCAATGACATACCTGATTGTAGTGACTATTATCATTTGATTTACGTAATGCTTCTCTTTCTTCTTTTAACTGATCACAAAGACGCATAAGCCCTTGAGCTTGTTCAACATTACCCTGGATACCACTTTGTTCAGCTTCTTCTACAAGCTTATTTATTTTTTCAGTCAATAGTGCTATTTGTTCTTCATTCTTTTGAGTTTGTGCAGGAGATAAAGTAGGCTGCAAATTGATAAAACAAATATGGTTTTAATTATCAATTAATAAAATAAAAAGCTGAACATAAAACATAAGTTTAAAACTAGTAAATACTAAAAAATAAAAAAATATATACCGTTTCTGTCCTTCCAATGAGAGCAAGACGCTGTTTTCCTTTGATAATCTTTCTCTCGACTTCACTGAGCATACTTTGGCAAAATCTAACAAATTCGTCCTCATATTGCTGCTTGCGATAACTGAAAGGTGCTTTTTCATAGAGGTCCCTAGCTTCGTCATCATGCACCTTGGCACACGCTCCTAAATCTGCTCTTGTATTGACAAATAAGTCATGCGGACAAAATTTAACCAAGTAGAGCTTACAGAACTGAAAAATTACATTAATTTTTTTAACTACGTACATTTTTTCGAAATCTCATAGTATCCTTCAGAGGCATTTCAACGTGACTGCAATAGCAATAATAATAAAAAAAAAAAAAACGGAACACTCACCTCGGGGTCTTCCCAGTTAAGCTCCTTTGGCTTCTCGTTGGGCAGGACGTTGCGATTCCTGCCCATCAGTTCGTCCAGAAGGGCTGCCGCCGCGGCCGCAGCCATGGCGGTCCACTGCCGTTACAATTTCAACGAAATCCAAATTGGCCGAAACAAGGCTTTGGGAGGCGGCGACGTCGAACCGAGAGACGGTGGCTGTTCACGAGCCGGATGTCCGGGGAAGGTTGATCGAAGTACACGTAGCCAACAGCTGCGGAACTCGGGGTGTGGCGTCGAAATTTGGATCAGTATACACAACTACTGACCCTTGCCCAAGCCGAATGTTACCTAGCTCACATGCCTACGGAAAACATCGTCCGTAACGACCGTCGCCATGTTCGACTGATGGCCGATAATCATTTTTTCTATTCGGCAATAGCAATGTTATATTGTGTATGTATATATATATGTATATGTATATATCATATGTGTGTATACTATATTACTGTGCTTTAAAATGTAGTACTCCAGTACACGCGTCTATGACGATGATGTGCTGTGCTGCGCGCTACGTGCGTCTATTTTTTCGACACAGCTGCAGCACAGCAGCACAGCTCATCATCCTCCGGCAGCTCCACCTAGCCAGATGTTTGCAGAATATCTGAATATAGTTGCTTTACAGGTGGCGCTTTACGGCCACTTCCGGCTTCCGGCGCACAAAATATTAATTCTGGAGTGTTCAGTCTTTTATACCAACGAATACTTATTACAGTATTTAGAAGTTAATTTTTTAAGGACGTGGTTTGATGGCCTGTACCTTTCAGGATTAAAGAAGTTCCTTTTTATATTAAAGTTAAAGTTACGAAATAATATTATGCAAGAGATTTAATGTTTATGCAATATATTACAATGGACGTTTTGGAACTGGAGTATCCATTTGCTAAGATCGAATAAAAAGTGAAGATATCCATTACTATTAGTACAGACATTAGTTCTGACGATTTACTCTGCAACTCGCGACTTTTAACTTATATAATAATAAGTGAACATTCTTTAAATTTGTTTTAAAAATTATTTTAAAGCTATGTTGTAGTTGTGGCTGCCTCAGTCTCCACTTCAATAATAATGAAGACAATTAAGCCAAACAAATGATAACATGGCAGCAAGTAGGTTTGTCTAACATTTTATTATGATAATGTTTTTAGTCAATTTAATTTATGTGCTATTTTTTTAACAAGTGATCCCCTATACAAAGAAGTATCAATGGAAACAAATTAGCAGGTAATTCTCAATTAGGTATACATATTTTATTTTATTTTATTTTAAAAACTTTCTTATAATATATGCAACAATTCAAATGTAAACATTTTTTATTAATGTAATTAAACAACAAAATTCCTTGTATTAAGTTTAAAAATTTTTTGATTATTTTTATTAAAAAGAATTTTTTTTAAATATTCATTTAAATATTACTAATAAAACTGACAGTATCATAATACAGTTCCATATTTTTCAGATTCAGTACCTGCAAGCCCAAACAACTACACTAGCACACAAAATGAGATTGCAACAGCCCAAAACTAACATGTACGGTGGTATCACAGAGAAATCCAAGGCCATAAAAATCAAGAAGAAGAAGAAGAAGCAACAGCTCAAGAAAAAACCAAAACTGCAAAAGTTCTTTAAAAGAGAAAGTAAGAGAACTTCAAAGATTGATTGCGTATAGGCAATATGTAAGTATAATAAAATTCACAAAATATTTAAATTTATATACACTTATTTGGTATACTTTTTAACAAAAAGAAATAGCATGAGTATATGAGTAATTATATATTAATGATTAATAATATTAAAATAATGCTTTATGAAATTTTAAAATACATTTATGATTAATTTTGTCAAAGAAAGTGTGCAAAATATTTGTATTACTATAAAAACTGATAAATTTTTTACTTATTCCTTAAAATAATTTTTACATTGTAAAATGTTTAACAGAGTATTCTATTTTGGTAACAGACAATGTTTACTGCAATGCTAAACAACTGATCAAATGAATTTATGCCAATTCAAGCAATCAAGAACACTGTATCTGGTGAACTGTCTAATAATGATTCTTTCGACAAGACATAAATAAGAACTGTTTAAAGATTGCATTATGCAATTTCAATCAGCTGTAAAGATGGAGCTACTCACTTTTCATTTTAATTTACATCTACTTGTTGAATGGAAATTAACAAAAATTGTGTACTGTAAAATCAAACTGGGGGGATCCAACTGAATTCAACCGCTGCTAAAATGAAGTGAAATGTGAATAAGGTATGAGGTAAAAATTTAAGAAATGGTGATCTGCTCTGAAACTTGCGATTTTTAACTTATAATATAAGTGCTTCAGTTCCCTCTTCATGGATTGGATTTTTATTGGCATGTAATAATGACGAATTTGAATCTCATATAATTTTTTGGTACAATTGTACACGAAATCTTTATGAGATTTGTAAGAAATTTGATTTTCCAAAATTCGGCATATAATTTGTTTACATAAGTTTATCATACCTGTGATGAAAAATGTAAAAAAACTGTCTGTAGAAGAAAAGTCTGCAAAATTTTCTGCAAATTTTCTTTGCAGGCAAAAACCCTGCAGAAATTTCTGCAGAATTGTCTGCAGAATATTCTCTTTTTTCCTAAAGGTGTATAGGAAGCACAATTTGTTTATTCAAATTTAAATTTACTGCAATCTACCTACAGGGTATCTATTAGTCCATTTTATCTCTGCTTTCTCAAACAATTAATAAATATTACCAACTCTGAAATAAAAGGCTATATTGAAATTTAAATAATTCATCTTAGCCTGTAAAAGTCATTGATGAAAACTTCAACTCATTCACTTACGTCAATTTTCTGCAGTTGCTTTTAAAAAATTAAATACTAAATATTGATTTTATTTTTTGATATTAATTAATTAGTAGGAGTAAAGTAATGTTGGTTTTCATTAAATGTTTAAAATGGCAATATTTTAAAAATATTTAACAAAACAATTCTTTTTTACAAGATAAATAAAAAAAGCATAAAGATAACTATAATTGAAAATTGTATGGATATCAATTATAGTTTAGTGTTTTATTGAGTTCGTTAAGTTCTCAGTGTACTCAGGTTGTTTATAAACAAACCTCACATTAGTTCCCTTATGCCCCAGTGTTTGAGTGTCTCATAAGAAATGCGTCAGTAGAATAGAATTCTGTTCTTAAGCCGGCAGTAGTCGCGAGTGATAGATACCTAGTCAAAGATCGTAAAATCGCTATATTCGTACTTGAATTAATCGTTAAAAATCTACCTAGTATTAAAAAAATGGAGCTTGAGACTGTGCAAAGTCTTTTACAAGATTCTGGAATTGAAGTGGATTTACTAACTCTACAAAATCCTACCGAAGAATTCATGATAGAATTAATAACACAGTATTTAGAAAAATTCAAAATCGATGGCCACGAAATAGCCAAGGTGAGTAGAAAACATTGTGTTTTCAAAATGATCTCGACAAAATTCACCCACGACATATTTATATTTTTAGCCAACACCAGAACAACTCGACTGCTTGTCTGATTATGAATCGCTACTAAATGCGATAAAAGCAATTAATTTGCACGCAGCATTGGCGAAAATATGTGAAAGTATTTTTTTAAAAGATCTTCAACTAACAGACATTACAAGTCCTGGTAAGAAATAACGTATTAAATAAACTAAGAATTAATTAAATTAACCAAAATAAACAATTAATTAATTTTTTTATTTAAAGGTTGCAAAAAAACCTGCAAGAAAATCAAGGTACTCTTTAATTTTATAATTTATGTAAGAAATAAACAACTGGAAAAGGAGCCAATATTTTGCGAGCTTGAGGATCGGCAAAAAGAGTGTGAAGAAATGATAAATGCAAAAGATGAACTTATTGCGAAAACAGGATCAGTTATTGGAGAACGTGAGATGAAGTTGGAGATGTTGGAAAAAGTAATTAATTTGAGAATTTCTTTAGTAATTTTTTAATTAATTGATTTAATTTAATTTAATATTATTTAACAGTTGCAAAAAGAAATAGAGCAAGTCAAATCGCAAATGGAGAAGGATGAAAAGGCAAATAAAAAACAGAAGATGAGTAAGCAAGTTGAAGAAGTTACTGAGAAATACCAAAATGCTCTCAGCAATTATAATAGTAAAAAAGAAAAAGCTCATGAGGTTTGTACAATTGGTACATTACTTATTAATTTTATATGTAAAAATGAATAATAATAATTATTATACATTTATTTTGTTATTTACTATCATCATAAGTTACTCATGGCTACCAAGAGTCTGCAAAGCAAAATCGTCAAATCACCTGAGGAGTATGTGGGTCGTTCAGAAAAATTGAAAAAATTATTGGAGGAAAAGCTGGAAGAACGACAATCATTAAATGAATGTATAAACAGAAAAAAAACTCAAATTCGAAATAACGAATTAGCTGAAAATGAAGTAAAGATCGATCAAAATAAAATATTGCAAATTGGAGAAATAATGAAAAAATTGAAGTTTGTAATTCTTCAAGTTCTTAATTTTTTTTAAACTTAAATATTGTTTATTCACTTACCGATATTTTCTATTCTAGAGAATTGTATGTACAACTTGATACTACGAAAAAACAACTTAACGAATTAAAAAAGGAAATTACATTTTTAGAAAGTAATGGATCCAAAAGTACGCAAAAATCTATTGATGTAGGTAAAAACGAAGATTTGGAGAAAAGTCAGCATCTTTTGACAGAACTGCACCATTCACTTGCTGAAAAACAAAGGTTACATGATTAATATTGCACAAATGAAACGAAAAATATCTACAACTATTTATATTAATAATACAACAAATGTTACTTTTTAGAGAATATGACGGGTTAAAAAAAAAATTAGAAGCAGTAAAAAATGAAGAACGTACAGAGAGCAAGCGGCTGCAAGAGGAGTTACAAGCCCTTTCAAATGCAGAGAAAAATAACGAATTAGAAATTCATAAGTATAAAAAGTTATATGAAAGTACAATCAAAGAGGTGACATACATAGCATTAAAACTGTAAAAAAATAGATTCTGAAAAATTAACGATTTATAAAAATTAATATATTTTATTTTAGGAAATTGATCTTCGGAAAAGTTTGGACAACATGCATTTTAATTAAATTATTATTATATTTAAAAAAATCTAAGATTTCTTTTAATTTTCATTTTTAGAGTTACGTTTTAAAAACTTTACAGTTCTTAAAAGCAATATGAAGATACAAAGTGCTCATCATGTTTGAGCCTTGGATTATTTATTTGCATATAAAAAAATAAACGTTGAAAATAATGAATACAGTGTTTGATATTTTTTTAAATCAATTAATGGTCTTACAGAGTTTTATTTAAAATTTTGGTTATGAAAGTGTGCTATTGGCTTTAAAAGTAAAAATATTGCTATTAAATTATGTGCTTTGCAAACACTGATATGTTTTGAAAATACAAATTTAATATAAATTATACCTTATAAATAGGTAAATTTGTTTCTCATTCGAATTTTTATTCAACTAATATTGCACACGTTACGTACCACGTATGTAAAGACATTTATTCATTTATTTGTTTATATGTAAATTCAAGAAATGTATTATTTTCAGTACATACATTGTTTCTTACATTTTTTGTAATTATAGATTTAAGATTCAACTTAAAGTTCAGTATGGAAATTTATGAGTCTTTGTTATACAGTATTGAAAATATTCGTTCTAGTAGACTTCCAATGGACTCCTAATGGCCCGCCCGCTATTTCCTGTAATTATTTAATATGATTAATATAATGTATATCATAATATAAATAATATATAAATATTACATATTTTAATTCTTGTATCTATTAACTTTTGTCCCGATAATCGTATTAATCGAAAAAATTGAATTCCAGGAATTGCTCCCTGGTGAATATATTGGAGTATAGTAGAAAGGGCTCAAATCGCGGTATTCTAACGGCGACCGAAGGGGTAATAGGGGTCACAGCGGTAGGGGACTCGCAGTTTTGGCATAAAACATTCTAATTATTTGGGGTAAGAATTGCCTAAATTTATAACGTATGTATATATGTATTTAAGCCACTACGTAGTGATGCATCAAGAGGAGCGGTAGCGCCTT